>CM051028.1:61966028-62566028 GCA_027627225.1 Congeria kusceri
GCGTGCGTTCGATCTTGCTGGAACCGTTTATACAAAAACTAGTTTTTGGCTTTGTGCAATTTTTTCGTAACGATTTCACACAAATGTTATTGCTACTATAAATATATTTTCGAGGAAAATGGGAATATTTCTTGTATTAATATGTGTATATATTAATGGGAAATACCGTCGAAGTCTTATCCTGAAATATCTGCCTCACGTTTATCTTTAACCTGAAAATCAGGCTCAACGTGTTTTGCGTGCAGTGGATCAGGAATTTAATATCTTTAATAAGTTTCCGTTCAGAAATTCCACTAAACACCTACTACAAACGAAGCTGTTAGTGGTTATAGTCCCTTTATGATAAAATAATGGTTTAATGTATCAATTTTCAAATAGATACGTGAATCAAGTTTTATAACATGGATATGGAATTGTATTATGCTATTCTAAGAAGTCATCATATTGCGACGCAATATGTCCAATCTACATTGATCTACATGATGTTTCGATTGGAAGTGAGTTCATAATAAATCGCTCGAAATATGCTAACGGTTTGTACATCAAACTACCATTGACATACCATAAATATTTAGATTATAAAATTACATACATGTTGAGCTTTTGTGGAATGGAATAAAAACTACGATCTTAAAGGGACATGTTCACAGATTTTCGCATTTTTTTAAAAGTATGCCATTAAACATATTAACTTGACAGGTTTGAGCATCGAAACTAAAAAGCTCAAGTATAATAACAAGAAAAGTATTTAGAAAAAAAGGTCCCATCGGGGTTCGAACCCGGGACCTCTGGATCAAAAGGCTATCGCTGTAACCACTATGCCATTCCGACTTCTATATATCTCCCTGCATTATTTACTTTATCTAAGTGTTCCACGTGATATCAACAGTTTAAACGAAAACAACAGAAACACTCCAAATTATTCCATCGTTTAGCGTTACAAACGCGTTATAATGTTATCAATTTCAACTGATGATAACTCATAAACAAAACTGGTTTTACAGTATATTTCTAGGTCCGTAGTGTTATATTGCTCCCTTGTATACAATGCTGTTTTATTTTTGGAATCGGTGACAAAACGTTGAAAAATTGTCAATTCATCAATCTGTGAACAGGTCCTTGTAAAGTTATATATTAAGCGATTAAGCGTTTTAAAGGCGCCCAGTGTACGTTTAAATGCACCGAACAGACTTTGCACAAGATGGATGTCAATAGTGTTTGTATTTGTCTACGTTGAGTAATACCCATCGATGTTCATGGCTGTTTTAGTAAACACGGCTGATATTTAAGACATCTGATTATTAATATAATACGTCATTCCGTTAGACATAAACGTAAGATAAATGTGTGTTGACTGTAAACAGTTTGTCAACATCAATCAGCACTAATTCATTCAAAATTTATGCAGTTCAATATATATTGCAAACGCCGTTTACTCCATAAAATGACTATTTTGTCAAATTTTAATTTAGGCATGTTGTTTCTAATCACTCACGTCTTCTGTCCAGGGTTCTATTGCTCAAAACAAAAACAGCATTGTTAATAAATACAATTTTTTTTTTTCCTTTATAAGCATTGTCAAGGTTGTATAGGTTGTGAGTTAAGTGGATTGTTATCAGGTTGCTTAAAATCTTTGAATACAAAACACCCTTATGTGAAATACTTGCTGATGTTGATTGCACGTATAAATGTATGTGACTCATATAACCAATATTATGGTAAGAACTACGAATGGATAATGTCAACGTTATTTAATAAACCTAGTTCTAGAGTTTTCCATGAATGTTATTAAATCTGTTTTCGTTAAAGATGATTCTAATATGAACCACGCGATTAGAGTCGGGAATCATACATTGCTGTTTCATTGTACAAATAAATGCAATGAACGCGATGGGTGCCATTTTAGAGTCACAGACAAAAGCTCTACATGGAATGTTACAATTAGCAAAGTTATCTTCGGCTGCCCTTCTTGTGGGAGGATATTTCAGGACAGGCTGATTTAGCTGCTTTATGATGGTACCAATTTATTTTATGTCTTAAAATCTGAGGTTTTGAACAACGATGTCAAACACAACAAAAGTCATTATTGGTGCCAGCCTAATGCTACCAGAACTAACAAACAGTTATCTTCTACGCTTGAGAACGTATCATTAACGAAAATGTGACTATAGTTAATAAGAAAGCCATGTATTGCAATTGAATATTCAATAGTGTTTATTTGTATTCATAAGCATTTACAAAAACTGACTATCTTTATAAATACAGAAATAACGTTATTTTATCGCCTAACTATCTGTGTAGTGGCACTATTTCAGAAAATACGAATCGTATTAAAATACCGATATCGGTGACCCAGTGTTTTGCAACCGTTTGAATTTAAATATATCTTATACAGAGGCATATATCTACATTTTAAAAACTGCAGTGTAATTTCTGGTTTAACATTATTTAAATGTAAAAATTGTAAAAAAAATCAAACTGGTATGTTCATTGACCTAAACTATAATATATTGACTCTGTTATAAAACATAACAGATTGGCAGTATTAAAACACACATAAAAAATAGATGACGTAATTCCGAAATGATCACCTTCAGCAAAGGAAAATACGTTTAAGTTATAATTTACGTTGAAAGACCTTCTTGTTTAATTTTCTTCTTACAGTAAAACGCATTTATTTAGAGAGATATTCAAATTTTCTTTCTTCGAAACCAATACCGTTTGGTGTGCAAAAACCAAGGCATGCTTACCCCAACAATTGCCTTTAAATACAAATGTAAGCCAGGCCAAAGTTTGATAATATAGTAAACTTATTTTCAAATTCTATCTTGAAGAAAAGTACTCTTTTTGCATACGGCTTGAAGTCTTTCGTACATATTCAAATTCTTCATATTGACATCTAAGAAGAAACATGGGCTATGAAAATCTGTATATGTACCTAAGTATTTAGTGTTTCTTATTTGGACTTTATTGTCAGTTTTGGGATTCATTAAATGTATAGAACATTTTGCTCGCAAGAAATGTTTTGAGAAACATACCAATCCGCATATTCACAAAGACGCACAAAACATATGTAAAATAGGTCTATAATAAGGTATACATAAAGTTAATATTTATTAACATTTACATGTATTAGGAATAATTATGGGCCAAATGTGGGATTTGGGCGCCCATAAAGCGGTTCAAACCCCCAATGTTTTGTATTGAACTTTCCACGGTGGTGATCCCAGTTTTATCCATATTAGTGTTCTGTGTTTGGTACGTGTTTTTGTGTGATGATTTGTTGTTTCGGCAAATGTTCTTTTGTCATAAATAAAGGACTTCGTGCTGCTAGTAAGAGTTCTCTCCTGCTGATGCAGCTCGAGTTTCACTTTGTTTATAATCGAATATATATTATAATTGAACCGCTTTAGGTTGCTCACTTCACAATTGAATTTCAATGTATTACATAAATGTTATCTAAAATACACTGAACAGCACTTCTAACCCCACCCTTACACACATCTCAATAAAGTGGTTATTTGTCAGACAAACGAGATCAAATTTTGACAGCGATTAAATCAATGACACAGACATTTACCTTTACATTTGTATTGCATTCCTCGCAAAATTTGATATTATATAAATTAACACAATAAAACAAGAACCCTAAAAATAAAATTTGCAAAATACTGTTTTTGGGGTATCAATATTAAATTATCACAATGTATAACTTGGCGTTGATAATTATTAATGCATCGTGTTGCCTTCTATGGCTCTTAAGACATGCAGGCACCTCTGCCTCACATAAGGGTGTTTTGTATTCAAAGTTCAACAATATTCCGAAGTTCCTCACTTAGAGGCTGCTCCAGCTGCACCAAATTTCGAATCCCTACAGATCGCTTTCTAACACGCCTGTCAAGTTCGTCCCACAGATGCTCAAATTTATTTTTTCATTGAATGCTTTCAAGTGCAATGGTACTTTAAAACAACATATCAATATTTTACTCTCGCCTACCTTTCCTCGTGCAAAATGATGATAACGGACTTGGATCTCGTGCCTTTTTATTTCAAAGGTGAAAGGCCAAGCTACTAACAAATATTATTTATTCTTTAGAAGCATAGTTTTAGCCATAACAAATCAACTTCTCGTATCAGTTTTCATAAATCACGCTTTTATAAGCAAGCATAGCATAAAAGACAACATGATTTTGCGCATATTTCTATCGATACGCCATTTTGTTTCAAACCGGAAGCGACGTATATTCTTCCCAACGCGTTAATTGTTTTATATATAGACTGTTCAAATTACTTCAAAACTCGCGTTATTTAATTAAGTTACAATAACCTAAGACATAATTTATATTAAGTAGGATGTGTCAGATAAATGTAGATTATAAAAACATATTCTAATGTAAAAATTTGGCAACATTGGGTACAAATAGATTACACATAGTCCTTACTTTCTTCGTCTTAGACATCTGCTATAGGGATCGTTTACTTAGTACCACTTTGTGTTATCAACTTATCAGTACTAGACAAACGATAAAAACATTTTTTCTTTGAGATCAATGGAAAGTAGTCTGGGCTTCCTGCTGTCACCACGACCGAGATAATAAAATGTATGGCCCCGACAAACACCGATGACAATATCCTGTGTATTCCTACACAATAACGTGTCAAAAGTAATACTAAGTTTTCACAAGCTGTGGGCATAGCAAATCCTGATTGCTGATTGGTTGATAGGTTTACGAATCATAATTATACTTGACTTAGACGTAATCTGATTTGTTGCAGTAGTTCAGTCTTATGCATTGGCAATTTAAATTCAAACAGTAAGAAATTTAACAAAATGCAGCGTTTTGTTGTATACGTAGTCAAACGAAAATAAAAAACAACAGCATTTTTCATGTAGTGTTTTAATGTTTTTTCCAAGCCCTATTACTGAATTATTTCAATACAAATGTTGTAGATAATTCAGATTTATGGCTATATAAGAAGCCCGTCTAATAAAATTGTACAAGATTGTAAAGGACGATGTTAATATAATGATAAACAACCTGTTGCTGAAACAGTGACTTTATTAAATATGAGAAAATAGTATATCCAAAAAAATGTTTCACTATCCCGATTATAGATATACTGAACATATATTGTAAGCAATATTATGATAACTTGCAGCATGCAAGTATTTTTTGAAAAGTAGAGTAACGCGTAAACATAAAAACATACATAAATTGTCGGCATGTATGTGCGTTAGCATATCACCTGCATATACTTTTTATTGGTGAAACATCATGAAATGGATATGTTCTTTAGTTAAAGTGCATGATAAATTGAAAAAGACACATGAATACTTCACATTCATAAACTTTCAATGCACGAACATATTTCTTTTGTAGATGCTAATAATTACAGTGATTACACTTAGCAAACTGTAAAAGCGTTATCGCACATTTTTAAGAGAGGTATCCAATTATCAAAACAACATCCTGTTTGTCACTTGGCATAATAAGGGGTCGTATACAAACTGCCATTCATTCAAGGCATGATGACACATCTACTGTATAAACTGACGTCTTTTGAAGTGAAAAATGCAACGGTTAAATAACAATCGGTAATAAAAAAGTCATATAAATGAGCAACATAAACAATGAAGAGGATTAACTACCAAACATACGATTGTGATCTGTCTGAAAAGTGATGGGAGTTTTCTATTATAAATCGTACTTCTTTATTATCATACTTGTATGGAAATTTAAAAGAATCAAAATAATTATGGATAAGCTAGATTGACAATCAACGGAAAAGGTAAATAATAAAAATTGGCATACTCTACTAAATGATGCATGTGCTAATTGTCAGTTACTCGTCCCGTAAGACGTTGTTTTAAATCGATACAATTCATTTTAAATAGCTGTTGTGACATGTAAAAAGCAAGCACAACGACTAACAATACCTAAAAACAAAATATTGTCATAAAAGAATTGTTCAAATGCCAATTTTTGTTGAAGAAATTTAGTAAGTAATAATGGCGACCTATCTTATTAATGGAGCGCTGGGATTTAACTACGTCATCAAGAAAATGGCGGCGAAAATTACCGAGCGGCCTACGGAAATTGCCGATGAACAAAATCATCGTTTGTAAGCATAAAACTAATAATTTTCAACAAATTACTTACTAATTAACAGGCTATGAATAATAAATACCACTGACGTTATTTATTACGTCCCATGTATTTAAAGTACCGTTGCACTAATGCGATGCATCGAGAGTAAATCCGTTTAATTTGTGTAGTGCTCTAAACGTATTAACTACAATATATGGGTTTCTTCATATAAGATTAACGGTATTTTCCAGGAACTCACTATGTTTGAGTATGTTTGCAAATGTAATTGTAAAATTGTAAAGTAACAACTTCGTATTTTGAATAACGTTTGAACGTATTTGTCTGTGTTATAACCCAATGTCTGTGTACAAAATATATTTCAAACCAGAAACGGCACCCAACCAAAATGTGTTTTTAAAGATTCGTTCCAGAAAAAAATGAACGGTTGCAATTTAAGCGATTCGCGTAGTGACAAGATTATGTCGGTATCATCAATGTTTCAAGTTCAAAATTTTACACATGACAATTAAATGTCTTTCCGCCTTAAAAATAATGTTGTCGCAAAAAAGGTAAACCATTGATAAGACCAAACCATAATTAAATCGCCATAGAAACTTGCAATACATTGTGGCATTACCAAATGAATATAGTCCATCTTGCCCAAAGAACAATTTTAGAGCCTAACTCACACAATGTCCTCAATCGTGATTAGACTTGTTTGTTTGCAATGTTCCCCCCTGTAGTTAAAAGTAGACAAGAATCATTAAGTGCCGTAATACTAAATGGTCAATGAGTGATAGTCAAGAACTTGAAAATAAATCCTTTTGTCACCAAACTACAAGAGTAGTTACGGCAATGACCTCCATGACAGAAAGGTTTAAAGAAAATACACCGTAAAGTGCTTGACTGATGTTTTTATGTTAGTAAAGGAAGTACTTGACGTGGAGACGGAAATTGTATCCTTTGTCACACAAGTACGTCCAAAGGCAGGGCGGTTCGATACATTTGTATCATACAACGCTGTCACTGCATGAAAAAGTTTTTTTGAAATTGTTGTTTGCTGTTTACACTACCTACCTGTCGTTGCAGTTAGTTCAATCAATAAATATTCTTCATGGTGTGTATATGGTGTATGGTAATCTCGTTAAAATCGAAATAACTGCAACTTTGTTTGCACAATTTCTTTTAACTGGATCAAAATAGATGTTATCTAACGCTGCCCTTCCTATAACCCCCAGCTTGATCATTGATCGATGGGATCACGCAGCAATCCGCAACCCTGTCTCCAACGCCATCCCCAGCACATTGATTCTTCACAAGTCTATGTCAAATGCTTGTTAAACCAATACTCAAATAGGATTTAGCTCATCGGAATTATTGATAACATTTACAAATGACTTAGTAGACAAATTTGATCAATTAACCATTTGAGGCATTTTTTAAACTAAGGTTTCCACTTGTTGGCCGTAATTGTTTTTACTATATAATTTCAAATCGGAACATGAAATAATACATGGTATTTGTGATTTTTGATTTTTTTTTCTTCTTGAAATTCCATTAAATACTTCACACCTAAGTGCAGCGACTGTGTAATAGTTTTTTTCATATAAGGTGATCATACATTAATTTGCAAATACATGCTGAAAAAGCGAATATCTAATTAAAATGGAAAGATAGTATGTTATTTGACGAGGCCAATGAATTGAAACGCAATACACAAAGCATACCAAAAAAAAAAAATAATACATGTGTATTAGATGTTAATTGATTTTCGGCGTGCTCAGATCAATTGAACTGTCGAAAATATGCCAATGTTTGATACACCAATATACCATTGATACACAATGAATGCATATGTTTGATAATTACATACACGAAGTGTTTTGCTTAAATTATAATGGTTTAAATGGTTTATTTGGCAAATCGGCATGAGCAATGCCTTTGGCCATTTATAAAACACATAATGAAAGATGGCCATTAGCAACATTACAAGTTCAAAATACATAATTCCTATTATACAAAGCAGACTTTATAAAAAAAATTGTACAAAAACATATCTATCTATAAAGTGGATTGATTAACTTATTTTATAAGTAGGTTAAGAAGCAACACTATCTAGGGTTTGGGAACGTCGTAACATCGCAAAGTACGTCAATTTTGAAAGTCGTCTTAACAAACTAATTTTTTCTGATGACATGAGATTAACAAATTTATTAATAGTACTAAAAGCATTTGAAATTTTATATTTTTGCCTTAAGCCATGATACAAGGGACAGCAGAGTACAAAGTGGAATTCTGACTCAACAACATTGTAATTGCATAGTTTACATAGTCTATTAATTATATCCACATTATTGTATCTTCCTGTTTCAATCTCAAGAAAATGTGAACATAATCGTAACCTAGTCAATGCAATTCTATACTTATCCTGGTCAATAGCATCTAAATATGTTTCATACCTAAAAACAGTTTTAAATTTTTTATAATACTCAGTTTCCGACCATATCTGTATATATTGGTCACGCAACCTTTGCTTTAACATGGGTACATAGCAACAGTTAATATCAAACATATACCATAAGTAGCCATATCCAAGCTAATCTAATGCATTATTAACCGCCTTTCCCCAGCTATTTTTGAAATTCAATGAATTAAAACTGTTATCTAAAATATGTTCTATAAATATTTTGCCTGGAAGTGATTCCGGATTTTTCATAATTTTACACCAGTATTTTAAGGCTCTTTCCCTGCAAATGACCGAAAGTGGGAATCTACCTAATTCGCCAAGGGCGGCAACTGTGGATGTTTGAGTACGCACGCCACGAATACGCTTACAAAATTTGATATGGATTTTGTCTACCACCTTGAAGTCATATATGCCCCAAATCTCACTACCATACAAAAGAATAGGTGAAACAGTCGAATCAAACAGTAACAATTTTGTTTTAATATCTAAAGATACTCTAGTAAACAGTGATATAAGGCCATTATATGCCTTCAGAGCCTGTTCATTTAGTGCTTTTACAGCATTAGCAAGACTTCCGGTATAATAAAATTTCATACCAAGGTAACAGAAACTATCAACAATCTCAAGATTAATATTGTTTATACTCCATGTAAAATTATTTCTAGATTTTTGGCGTTCAAATATACATATTTTTGTTTTAGCTACATTTATCTTGAGGCCCCATTTAGAAGAATATTGGTTTACACAATCTAGCTGGGCCTGCAAACTATTGGGATCAGTCGAAAACAAAGCAATATCATCTGCAAATAGTAACATATATAGTGATAACTTTTCAATATCATTTACAGACATTTTAGACACATCAATATAATCCTTGATATCATTAATAAATAATATAAACAGTAGAGGAGATAGAGGCTCTCCTTTTTTGACACCAAGTGTTATGTCAAACAGTTCAGAATACGGCATGTGTTCAGAATTTTTAACACAAGCTTTAACATTTGAATATAGAGATTTAAGCATTTTTAACATTTTACAACTTACATGGGAATTTGCTAATATAATCCACAATGCATCATTTATAACGGTGTCAAAAGCCTTTTCATGATCAATAAAATACACAGTATAGTTTTAAATTAGTAGCAAGAACTTTCTGTATTATAGTATGCAGGATGAATATACTATCAACAGTACTACGATTATCGCGAAAACCAAATTGAGCATCGTTTAACTTTTGCTCATTTTCGCACCACTTATTCATCCTATTTCTTAGCACAAGTGAGAATATTTTAACGATTATGTTTATTAATGTAATTCCTCTATAATTCGAGGGATTTGATTTACAACCCTTCTTATATATAGGTACAATTACACCTTTAGTCCATTCGCCCGGATAAATACCACTATCAAATATATTATTAAAAATAGTCGTCAAATAGGGAGCAATAAAATCTTTTGCATCAATAAAGAAATCCGCAACATTGCCAGACATATCACAACTTTTATATCTGGACATGTTACCAATAGTTTTACAAATCTCTTCTACACTAAATTGGCAGTCTAATCTATCAATATTTATATTCTCATACACATCATAATTGTTTGCATTCTCATCTCTGTAAGTGCTATTATTTGGATTATTTGACACTTTACGAAAATGATTGGCAAATTCTTCAAGAGAAATGTCAGGTGATCCAGACTTTTTGTTACTTTTAAATTTATTAACATGTTTCTAAAATTTACGTGAACCACTTTTACTTAACACATACAATTTCTGTTTTATAATCCTGTAAACAGATTGTTTAGCCTTACGTTTGATACATTTAAAAGCACTCCTTGCATTCAAAAAATTCAGTCTATTTACATCACTAGAATTAGTTTTAAACATGCGTTTACTTTGATTAAAAGTCGACTTAGCATTTCTACAGTCAATATTAAACCAAGGGGATTTCTTACCACTATTTCGATTGTTATTGACTTTAGTGCGCAATGTTTTACCATAAACCTTAAATGCCAGATCAAAAATAGTACTTGACAAACTATTCACGTAGGTATTGATATCTGTTAAACCATCTGAAAAACTTTTCAGCAATTCATCAAAAACTTGTTTATTATCATACAACACGTTTTGCAATTCTTCATTTTTAATTGAGCTATCGTCCCACAATAATTTTTCAACACTAGCAGTATTAACAATAGATGCATTATTGGCGCAATTTAATTGGAACTCAATTGGGCAATGATCCGGGAATTCAGTAATATCATGTACACATATACCGTTAAACCGACCAAATATTTCATAATCACATACAACATAATCGACTACACTAGCAGCAAATCTATTTCTGTTTAAATTATAACACGTGAAATTACCCGGCTCTAATCGCCCATTGACTATACATAAATTATTCTCTTTACACAATGACAATAATTTATTGCCATAAGTATTGGCAATTTCGTCAAAAGAACATCGTAACGGCAGTTTTTCTACATCAGATGTGATTGTAGGCATACTCACATATCTATCAAGGTTAATATTTTCTACCAAATCTGATCTCTGACCAATGCGTGCATTTAGGTGACCGGTCAAAATAACATCACCTAGTAAAGAATAGCGAAGTAAATCATTTGAGATATTTTCAAAGAAATCAAATTCAAACAGAGGTGAACTTCTACATTTGTATACCTGTGAATCTTCTGGCGGAATGTAACAATAAATAATAATAAAACGTGTTTTCTCACAGGGATACATGAGGCGACGTATTGGTACTTCGAAGTCAATGTTAGGTCAGAATTAGCCGAATAGAGAGATGGATATGAGGAGTCTCAGTTTGCCAACGTTGATTAGAAACAATTTGATGTATTTGTGACATTTACCAGGCTAATATGATTGATATTCCAATTATTTTATTCTGAAGATTACAAGACTTTTCGTATGACAGTAAACTATAAAAATACAACATAATTCGAGATAAACGTGTGTATTATTGAAGTTTATTATTATTAACGAGCGCGGACAAAATTTAGTTTGCGTGTATATTTCAGTAACAGTTTCTTAAATACAAACAGCATATCAAAAAATCAAAGATGTTAAGTCAATGAAATCAAATGAATATACAATGGCAGTCTATCTAACGAGAATATTGTTTATTCCTAATGTAAATCGTTAGAAAAGAATTTGGTTTACGATATCGTGAAATACTCTGTGATTATTATCGGAGAAACGTATGAATGAATGTGGCATTTATTAAACTTGTGTTGGATAATGTCAACGTTAAATAAAACACGTAAGTGCAAAGTTCTTCTTGTATCGTGTTAAATCTCTTCTTATTAATGATAATTCTAACCTTGCTAACACAAATAAATTCGGGCTTGATCTTTTGGCATGTCCTTATACAAACGATGCAATGAATGCGATGGGTGTCTGGCAAAAGCTCTTCGTGGAATTTACCAATTTGCCTAGTTATCCACGCCTGCTTTTTTGTGGGAGGATTTTCACAGCAGCCTGATTCTGCTGCATTGTTTAAGTACCAATCCATGCTCTAAAGCTTGTTTTAAAATACAGAATATTGTCAGAATCAGCAAGATTCCTTATTTTTTAGTACTCGGCTAATGTTACCAGAACTGACATATTATTTTTTTAACGCTTGGGAAATGATCATTATGTAATTAAAATCTAAAAGAAAACGAAGCCATGTACTGACATTTAATATCATTTCAAAGGAAAAGTGTATTCATTAGAAGTAAAGTTTTCCAACAGTTTAAATTAAATAAGCCGTAAAAACTACTTTGAAAAATGCATGTCATTTTTGTGTGACCGCATTGTAATAACTGGTTTATAAGTATTCAAAAGCAAGACATGATTTCAATGTTTCATATTTACTGACTTAAACTATATTTTACTCGATTAACTAACTGTATAGTGCACTCGTAACATCGTGTTGTACCCGTTATGTCAATGTGAAGCAGTTGAATCATTGTCTCAATTTTTCTTCGAAGCATTAACTTTGCAGCTGGAGTTTCAATTATCTTATATTTACTTATATATAGTATCACTAAATGTTTAATAACCTGTTTCTTTTTATAGTTATGCATGTTGATAATACAATTTGTTTACACTTAAAGTTAAAGAAACAACGGCCAAACTATTCAAAGTATATTAGTTCATATCGTTCATTGTGAACCCTTGTGATCTGTCAAATATGTTCGATTCTTATTTGTAGACCGAAGCAACTCTATTATGATCACATTAAAGTCTGAAGCTGTCCCCAATTAAATGTATGCCTCAGTTACGCTAAGATAACGGAATGAAACCCGTGCTGGTCCAGGAGAAAGCCCGATATTTCCAAGGCCAAATAAGACTATCTGACTTAAAAGCCATGTGGGAAAGTGGTCGCAATATTTTATGTTTCCTTTAATGTTTGCTATTTCACTTACAACTGAAAAAACGGCTAGGTGTATGTTATGGAATATCACATAGACAGCATGCTTTAATTTGCTCTGCTGTCTTACCAACAAACGATTGGCAAATGAAATCCTTTTAATGACACTTAGTTTTAAATAAAAGTATAGTATCATAATACAAATCATATAATGATTTGGTTACAGTTTAGGAACGATAACGACGCTTTCATTTGATTTAATTTTCTGAACAGTAGTCTAAGCAAAAACAACGGACGGAGTCTCCGTAAACGGTTTATGACGAGTTGTGTTTTTAGACATCCTTTATCGATTGACAAGTTTGTTTTGAATCACATCACAAGGAAAGAATGAGCAAACAAAAAGGAACAACTCCGCAATTTTGGAATTTAGTATTGTTTCTCAACAATAAAAATCTTTCAAAGTCTCTATATTACGTATATAATATAATTTATTTTCTTATTAAGTTTACATTCCTGTATAAGAAAACATGGAGTTGACAATCACTCGCGGGAGAAAATAACCACATGATATAATGTAGACAGCGTTATTGTTCGTACACTTCGTACATCGTTTCATGTCCGTTCATGAGTATGTGGAGTTTCATCTTAATCGCCGTTGGCAACGGAGTTGGAGTTCGCACGCCCTCATTCACACTCCCCCTCCTCCCCCCCGCACACAACCAAATTATATATATATATATACGTCCCGACAACTATCATTATGGCATCTACCTTTTATGTGTTGACGCGTTTTTCATTGGGAACATTTAACGGATTGTACGTGTCAAATTAATATTGCAAAGTGATGTTTCGAGAGTTAGAGCCTATGAACAAGCGTCTCAGTGCTGAATTGTGCTGTGAAAATTGGTGAACAAAGTACGTGAGGGAGAGCACCGTTGTAGAATGCGTTAGCGTAAATGTAGAACAAGAATGTACCATTAGAGAGACGGATTTTATTAACATTATGATCAGTATATAAGATATTGTAAAACCATTGTGAATGTTAAACAGATGACTGTACAAACAGTCGTTTAGAAGTACAAATTCACGTGGAACATGGCAATAATAATTATTAAATGTCATATGTGCAATTAAATGACACACATCAAAAAGTGATTACTAGAAGTGTTATGTTTACGGACATACAACCTTTACATGCCCTGATACCCGCAAATCCCTTGTGTTGGTTACTTATGGTCAAAGCTAACAGGCAAAAATACATATATTTTAGAAAACGGAAAATCTGTTCCGCTTTTAAAAATTACTCGTATTTAATAAATAGAAGAAATGAATTTTGAGAACTGAAATATGTAAACGTACGTATAAAACGTATTAGTCACAAACACACTACCATACAAACCATTATTAAGTACTTTTTTTTTTCTTCCAATCACGAAACTGCAGTTAATAATGCTCTATTGGATGTCGCAACATGCGTCTTTTAAATCATTAATTAAGTTATGTTCAATCAACACGTGTAAATAGCCAAATAAACATTGTGTATCTGTTTACGTCGTTTTACGATATACGAAAGCCGAACACTTAAACTTGATATTCAGAGAATAAATTATTCCAAAACTCAGTGAGTCGATTAAATATTTATGTTAACAATGTGTTATCGAATGCGTTAAGGTTGAGACCACATTCAGAGCGCACTAGGACAGATTAACAAAAAGGCGGTAAAAGGATCGGAATTAATATATGACGTTGTTGTTCTTTTTGTGAAGCAGAGAAAATACATAGGGAAGCTACAATTTACTGTCAACAATGTTTGAAAGGTGTTTGTGCTGAATGTGTGAAAAAGTCACTTAACCTATGGAAGTGAAGAAAAGAAAATGTGGCCTGTTGCCAAGACAACATTAATAGAGACTTTGATGCTTTGTCAACAACATCCTGATAACCGAAATGAGCTTTTTTGCGAAGATCACAGTAAACTCTGTTGTCATATGTGTCACTTTCATGTTCACAAGTACGTTAGCAATTGTTAGAGGTCGACACTACTTAGAATATGTCTTCATTACATGCAATACGTTGTCTCCCGTGTAATACAGCCATTACTAATATTTCTAATCTTACACATGTGTAAGATAACATTTTGAGCGTTTTCATTGGCTACATATACTGTATTATCATACCACTATGCTGATATCGGCCTGATACAAAGGTGTCTGATATATTTTTTCAGGTCACTAGCGTTTATATCAGTCAATGTTTGGAGGTACGTCATATTATTCGGAATCAACTATAAAGTCAACAGTTTCAGTAAAAATGTATCAGATTCAACAAAACAAACAATTTGATACCAAGAACGTATATAGTTTATTATTTTTAATTGTCATAAATCACAAAAACTTTATTTTTTAAATATTCACATAAACCCGCATTTTGGTAGTGATATGACGTCATCTATGGAACACAATAAATCATCCATACACATTTATTTCAATACATTCTTAATAAATGCACTAAAAGTCCCTACACAGCATCAGTTTATGTTAAACCAAAAACATAATTACCAAAAATTGAACACACTATAGTCAAATAATGTCAATATTGGCACGATCTTGAAAATGTCAATTTCAATACACAACTCCAAAATGGCGTCTACAAACAATTCGGCGTTGTGTGTTCTCCGATGAAATTGATCTTTGCAATCCATTTCAGTTCGCATTTGCAGTAAGTTATGAATGCGCATGCGTGTAATCTATGTATTCGTAGTGAAAACAGTTCACTTTTCATTACGAAATGTTAATAATAAGGTCTTAGTCAGTCAACTTTTAGAAATCCATAACTACATGTACGTGAACGTGTAAAAGTCGGCTCAGCCAAATTAGCGCCGCCCTAAGTTTTTTAATATATAAAAAAATCTCTCGTTTGGTGATATTTTACGAAAAATGTGGTATGATAAATAGAACAACAGGTTACAGCCTGGTCTTGTGTAATATATCAGGTTCGGCTCGAATAAAATAACGGCTCGGCAAGCCTCGCCGTTATATTATTCTAAGCCACACCCGATATATTACATAAGACCAGACAGTAACCTGTTATTCTCTATTTATCCTGCTACTAACCCAAACAGTGACCTAATAAAGCGGTGACCGTATAAACTTGTTGACATCCGGCAGTAGATCACGTGACTGTGATATACCGTCAATAGGTATTCCTACGCGCCGGATAACAACATTGTCGAGAATGACACAGCATAAAGTCTACTTACCAGAATTTTTCATTGATACAAACTTTGTGTTGTCTAGTTTAACAGAGTTAAACAACAAATGAGTTGTTTGTCCTCACATTCCATTTAACTGGTTAACAACAACTTCCTTCCAGTTCCATTCCATTTCAACACACTTGAATCTGATGCAAGCGGGTTATTCTTTGTGGATATACTTTCTTTGGTCAACCAACAGAGCATATTCATCAAAGAAATGACCTTTTGTATTAATTTCCGATGAAAAGAAATGAAAAAAAAGTTATCAAAATTTTAACCTAGAACTAAACACTTTATGATTTATTTCACTTTCAGTTACACTGTCCTCCACCCACAACTATCCGTGTGAATCGTAGAAAATTGAAAAGGGATCAATCTCACCGTTTCGATTCGAGGCAAATATTCCATACACTTTTTATCTGAATGCTATTGCATAATATAATCCATCCAAAACACAGAAACACTAAATATTTATTCCGATTTCATGTATTTTAAACTGCAAAACACTCGCGTTCTGGTTTGACTACATTGAGTAATCTTACAACTCAAAATGAATGACGTAGTTGGTGTGACGTAATTTAACTCTTTAAAAACCAATATAATCTGGTTTAAAACAAAAGCAGATTTTCTACGTCATTTTCGTGTCGTACTTGACATCAGCAAATAAGATTTATTAATATTTTACTTTTGCTTTTTGAAAAAGGTGATTAAGAAATAGAAAACTATTTTTCCGGGTAGTACGCATTCATGCAAGCGAGTTATTAGGTCGAGGCCCGTCTAGAATTTTTTTTAATTTAAAACTTTAGTGTGTTTTTTTTAATTAATTGAATAGAAATCAGGATAAATAGAATACACGGTAGGTGCCGGGACGGAAAAAGTTTATCCGGTTCGGCCCGAAAACTAAAATAGGGCTCGCTAAAGCACGCCCTATTTTCATTTTCTACCGGATAAACTTTCTCCATCCCGGCACCAATTATGTATTCTCTATTTCTTTGACTGACCGATCGCATGACGTTATTTTGGTGAAATGACGTCGTCAACATGAAATGACGTCATGTCAATACACAACTTTTAGGAATTATCAACATGTTTTAGTAAAATTGACGTTTTTTTTTTTCTTTTGTTTTTTTTGTTTAAAAGAATGTGATAAACAAGATCTGACACGCGTTGTCATTTCATACCATTTGTTATTAAACTCGTCAAGGAAATTCGTTAGTAAGCTCGATAACGGCTTTAATAAAATATGGTATGAAAAGACAACTCGTGTCAGATCCTGTATGTATATACCGCACCTAATTGAAGTCATAGTCATCGGGATTACCGCACCGATTGTTTGCAAAAAAAACAACAACAAAAAACATTAATTTTTGCAAAATATTCTGCGCTACTCCATAAAAAAAGGTAAAATATTTTTGTTGAGCTAGTCATTTAAACAGCGGAGTAGCAGTCAACATGTGCGTTTATTCTTTGATATTTATGTATTTATTAAATTGTTGACTTAGATGAGTACATTACACAGTGGCATTCTCCAGCCTCTGCTTACGATTGTACCATGAATAAAATATATAAGCAAACATTGAATAAACGTGTTGACATTATTGTATATGGACATAACATTGATTTGATCATATTAATGTGTTTGAATGTTATTAAATGCTATAAATTGATAAGTATAAATGACTTCGTCAAATTAAAAGGGATAAGCTTTATAATGATTTAAAAAAATATTGGTTGTTTACCTGTTGTTTTTGAAAATGTTTAACACTGATGATAAAGTGTACATGTTTGTTTAATATCCATGCCGTTTATTTGTTTTTAATACAAATTATCATCTGATATATGTAATAAATGATGTCTATTTCATGCTATGTGGTGAATGAGTGGAGAATACCAGTGAATGATAACCCGATTATTTCATTTTGCGCTTGGATGTATAGAACTGCTTTTAACTTTATTTTTATGTTTATTTTTTCAAAGTATGTGAATACCCAAATCGTCATTGTAAACATCGGCCTTTTTAAACAACAGAAAACACATAATAACATTTAATACAAAAATGTTATTAAGCGACAACGACGCAGTAAGAGTGGCACTATTTCCCCACCACAACAGTGATCGACAATTTTGTAATCATAATGACGTCATATTTATGACGTCATAAAACGCAACACTTGTGAGGCTCCAGCATGTCTCGCGTTTTTTTATTATTTATCGTTCAAAAGCATGAAATAAAAAGAAAATTTGTTTTATACAGTGTAAAATCTTATTTTATTTCATGAGTGGTCACAGAAAGTAGATATTTTCACGAGTGGCGCAGAAAATATTGTTCTTATGACCACTCATGAAATAAAATACCATCTTACACTGCATTAAACAAATATCCTCTATCTATTAAATTAAACATGCCTAGTATATGATTGTATGCCACTACAAGTAACAGTAAATATGGACGTTGCACAATGATCGATATAGGGGCGAATCTGTTAAATTACTTTCTCATCATGATGGGCATTAAAAATAACAAGTTTTCCTAATTTTAAGAATATAAACCAAAAACTAATTTTCACGATTATTTTATTCTAAGGGTAAAACAATTGCCACCAGACAAGACTTCCAACGATTATTTTCGTTGTATTTTTATCTTGAATATGTTTTAAATTTCGCAATGGTTTAATTTCACTTATCAAAAACATGACAAATGGAGAACATATATAAGGGTTTTCATTATGCATTACATTCTGAAATATTTCATAAATAATATTTGAATGAACTGTTCATTGATATTTGTTAAACTTTAAACACTTTCGGTATCTTGTGGTAGGTGAGTTTATGTCATGTTTCATTATTTTATACATGTCTTACTTAAAATTCTTATGTTGAAAGCAAACATACTTAACTATATATCTATTAATTTGCAAAAATTATGCACTCGCACCAAACTAACCGAAATTGAATATATATACATATTTTGGAACGAAAATCCGATGAGCAAGTATTCAATTTCGTGTGGCCTTAAGTGTATAATTTTGATTTTTGCACTTTTGCCGTTATAATTCTTGATTTACAAATACTCAAATATAGGAAGCTCTTCAGTGTTGGTAATAAATTCAAAATACAACTTAAACTTTACTTGCCTTAGAGTATTTCAATTAGCTCTCAGGCACAAACATTGAAGCTACCTGATATACATTGTGTCCACTATATTCGAAAGAAAGGACCCTGTAAGTATTTAACTAGGCTTGAACCCCTTTCATAGTTCGATGATTAAACCACAGGGGCATCGATTTAATTCGTGAAAAACAACGCACATAAGCTGCATATCAATGAAAGAAACAAAATGTTATGTAGTAATAGCATTACAAAATTCAAGCAATTACATATAGCAAGAACACTTTACATTGTTGTGTAGAACGTTTTTGTAGAGGTGAAACAAACTTCTAATTTGTGTGAGTGCATGGCATTGATTTCATATACATACTTTATTGAGGCAAGCAACAAATGTGTTAATACATTTACTATATACATGTGTTTTAGACAGTGCAGTAAAGTGAATCTGATTGATGAAAACGCGAAAGAGATCAATCAATCAGGCGGTTTTCTAAAAATGTCAACAGCACTTGTGTCGGAACAACTGAGAATGGAAAACGAAACATACATCATCAAGGAATGTCTTCAGAATTTGAAATATTCGCATGAAAAAGCGCATAAAGATATCAAAATAATGCGTAAGAAAATCAATGACATTTTAGACACGTTAGAAGACAACAGTGTAAAGTCACTGGACACTTTGTACAAAATGTTACAGAAATCGCTTCAATCACACCTGTCAAAATGTTTGATAGCTAAAGACGATTTAAAGCAAATCAAAAATGCCATTGAAGATATCAAGGATAAGAATAATATATTGTCATTTATGGCATATACAAAATCACTGTAATTGGTTTCACAGACGGAATCGATGTTAATGGAAATGTCAGAACAAAATATTGAGTTTCAAGCTAACACTGATATAGAGCAAACTTTATCTGGTTTATTGGGACTTTACGAAGTGATGCGTTTAGAAAAACATTTGGAGAGAGGAACAACCGAGATATTAAAAGTTAGCAACAAAACTGTGTACAATGTTCGAATCACACAGGATAACAGTGAATGTGACATACGAGGAATATGTGAATTAATAAACGGCGACATAGTGATTTTGGACTGCAGTAACAACAGAGTGGAGTTACTGGATAAGCAGTATAAAGTTGTCACCCACACAGATCTAACTGCCTGGTCATGTGACATGTGTAGTATCAGTCCTACTGAGGTCGCCGTTACAGTCGATGATAGTATTAAAAACTTCCCGCCCAGTTCCTCAGCGTCAACAACAGACAGATAGTGAAAGGCAAGAAGACTCACAATCAAACATATATGTCATGGTATTGCACAATACAACGGCAACTTGTATATCACATCAGATACTGCCTTGTATGAGTACACACTGGATGGTTATCTGGTGAAGATGATATATGAAGATAGCTCAGCCACATATACAGGTAAGACACGATGAAGGGAACTATTGACATATTTTGTTTACGGCTGATTAGATCACAATACAATAACTTCTTATGTAGTGTATTTAAACACACTTCAATTTCCACTATGTGTGAATCCTACATTATTGTTATTACATTACATTACATTTAAAATACATAAGCTTACATTCACGTTAGTGACTAATTATAAGTATACGTATACTTGCGATGAAAAAATTAAACATATTTCATATAATCAACCGTATACAGAATTTTTGTTTCCTTGATAGTTGTTACACAAATAGATATTACAGAGTTAAACATACAATTGTTTGAATAAACAATTGTATACATGTACATGTTTTTGTGTAACGTATTATTTTGTAATTGTTTGTTGATAAAAACCTTTAATTCTGATTTCATTGGGATAGTCATATACTCGAATTGACTTAAAGGGACCTGTTCACAAATGGCAAAATTGACATTTGTTTTAAATGTTTGTCATATAATCTAAAAAGAAAAAACAACAACATTATAATGATATAAACAAACGAAATAACACGACTGACAAGAAATATATTGGAAATATAGTGCGCTTATGAAAAATCGTCAATTGAAATTGATAAATTTATAGAGCGTTTGTAACGCTTTTCATCGGTATTTTAGAAAATACGTATATAACTTACAAAGCCTTAAAAATTCATTTTCAAAATTGTAAGTCAGAATGACGGAATGCTTAGAGCTACTAATAAGAACTATCTCCTGCTGTCGCAACTGGAGTTTCACTTTGTTTATATTTAGTGCGACATATTTTTGATCCCGGCGGTCGTAGGTACGAATCCCGGCGAAGGCAAATCTTTTACAGATGCACTATAAATGTCGCTATCAGACTGAAAAGGTATCACTAAATTAGCTGTATAATACACATCTGTAATGACTATGTATGTCATGCATCAAGAGCATTCCTATTTAACCATATAAGATAGAGTTGAACACAATATGATAATCTTTTTACACAGAGATGCCCAATAGATCACGTAAAAAGCAGTATACTAATGATTGACCTTAAGGATAAATTTAATAAATACAGTTGTCTTTAATTCAAATTTTAAAACGACTGCAAAATTAGCATACATGGATATACATGGAGCATAACAAATATTTCAGCGTCAAGGCCATAGGAACAGTTTGTTAGAACCCACCATAGTAACGATAAACAACTCAAAATAAGTTAGGGACCGCTTAATTATATTTCTGGTCTTGACGCACAAGCAAGTGTCAATGGTGAACAGTTCAAAATTAGCCTCTCAATTTAAAATGCGCAGCAATTATTTGCTTGTTCTGTAATATAATATCTGCAATATAAACACGAAGTCAACGCACACGCTACCAAATCAAATGAAAAACTAAACAAAAAACGTGGAAATTCCACAAAACCAAATTTTCAAACGAAATGCATTAGGGTCAGCACGAAAATAACATTTCTAATATGGTGACATTGATCTTGGCCTAACCATTCCGTATGCAATCCCAAGCGACGTCTTAATATATCTACATATGAAGTTTAATTAAAATATCTAAATGTCTTCTCAAGCTATTGAGCGGGAACTGTTTGTCTATTTTTAGTAACGGTGACCTTGACCTTGACCCCACACATCCCATATGCAATCCCAAGCGAGGTCTATATATAAGATGTATATGTATGAAGCTTCATAAAATACCTCAATGCGTTCTCAAGTTATTGAGCGGAAACGTTTATTTTTTATTTTTAGTAACAGTGACCTTGACCCCACCCACCTCATATGCAATATCAAGCAAGGTCTCGATATAAGGTATATTTGTATTATGTTTCATTAAAATATCTGAGTGCGTTCTCAAGTTATTGAGCGGAAACCGTTTTATTCTATTTTAGTTACAGTGACCTTGACCTTGACCCCACCCACCCGATATGCAACGCCAAGCGAGGTCTCGCTGTAAATTATCTATGTATGAAGTTTCATTACAAATAGCTCAATTCGTTTTCGAGTTAGAGAGCGGACAGTAAACGTTGATGCCCCCATGCGAGGCTTTGTAAAAAAATGTGTAACCGATGCATTGGAAATTCTCATTTAATGAAGGGGCAGCCAAAAGTTTCTCGGGCTTCAAACGCCGCCTGATGTGGTCTGAGTTCGAGCCGCCTTGGACACACGGATAATGTCAACACCTGAAAACCAACCAAACATCATTTTTCTATTGCTGCGGCTTTTTCTTTACAAACATATATGTGAAATTGTTATGGACACTGTACCGCTATATTATTACCATGCATTATCCTCCAATTTTGGAGTCCAAAATTCATTAACCACTTCCTGCAACCATTTCAGTTATTTTCTTGAAACTAAGAAGTGCCACCTACCGTAATTCATCGTATTGTCGTTCGTAGCTCGTATCAAATCCCTGCTGATACTACCTTCCAATTGACCATAGTCAGATCACATGGTGCAAACGGTACAATGGTGGACACAATGAAGAAAACAACGCGGAAACCTTATAAACATTTAGTTGTTAAGATTACATGTTTAGTTATCTCTTGTTTTAATTTTAACTCTTGATATATATGTTTTTAGTTTAAGGTAGAAATAATACTGCATCAAAATGTTATAAAACTAAATCCTTCTAGGTCTGGAAGATTTTCTTAGTGGTGGCAACGATTCATTCACAACTAAATGGGAAGTAACCGCTGTGATGAGCTATATCGGAATAAAATGTACTGTTTTCGTTACAATAAAACTTTGTAAAGTGCGAACATGTTTTCAGCGATCACTGACTTATCACGGTGGAGCTCAATCAACACATAGTGCGTTGTATATACACTTATTTTTCTAATGAATGATAAGTTTGAATCCGCGAAGGTATCGAAATAACATTTAAAGACACAGTTTTCTGTCGAATAACGCAAATACAAAAATTAAGATGACTGTTGCCATGAGTAATTTCATAACAAACATCGCGACCTCTGTCTGAGTGTTAATCAATCTCATTAAAATCAAATGCTAAAATTGTTAGGATCTGAGGACATCGTATAACAGGTCACGTTCAAATGACCTTCCGAACAATAAAACATCGGCCCTGCTGCGCCCAATGAATTGCCTTTTGCACAGCAATGTTTGACCATGGTTTTTGAAAAGTGATGCATTTCCAGCTGATCCTCGGGAATAAATTATTTACAGTTCATTTTCACGGAGATAACAATGGATAACCTTAGGCGAGTAAAAATCCAAAGTTCAAGTTAATTTCGTGCATATTGTATGTGGTTTATATATGAAGTTATTCCGCAAGATTTTGAAGGCAACAGTTTAATTGGCACCTAAAAAGGTCATCTAAACCTGACCCCTAATGCGAAGTCATCAGACCCAGTCAGCGGATAATATAGTAGCGTCATACTCGAGAGGATTTTAATAAGATTGAGTGTTGATTGACAATAAGCTATGACGTAAACATACCAATTACGCATGAACATGCACAACGGAATATACTCGCCTAAATAAATATATTTAATGAAAAAAAAATATCATATAAATATATTTAAAGAACCCACTGTATTTTAGTCCAATTGATAATATTGCAATTGGACATTTTAAAACTAGATTATAATAAGGCACGCAATCGATGACTGAACCCTTACACTGGCTAATTGCAGAAACATTCACGCAACAATCACCAGTTTATGGATAGAAAATTACGAATTCGCTTACGCTAACACAAACTGAATCAAATACGTGATCACTGTCAGAATCCAACGCGATGACAGAGGGTGTCTAACACGAGATAGTTCTCACAGTCACAGACGTAGTAAAACACACACTGAAAGACGGTATATAACAAGCGATCACAGACAAAACCATACACGCGAACACAGACGGAATCTTACACAGACGGAATCTAGCACGCGATCACAGACGGAATCCAACACGCGAATACAGACGGAATCTAACTTTCAGTTTACTTACGTTATGGATTGCACAAATATCATCGATATTTCTTTTATCCGTGTTTAATTTATATCTATGATATGGCGAAAATATGCAGAATCAGCATAGAATAAATTTAGGCAAAATAGAATATTAGGCATACACTATCAAAAAAGTCGCATAATATAGTTTGAAAATTCCTATGTATAGTCTATTGATTTATACTATCGATCTCATTCCATTTCCAGTGTACGAGTGCGCAGTCAGTCCCGATGGATCGCGGCTGTATGTAACCAACTTCAGTCACGGCAAGTTCCTGACACTGTCAATATATGGGACTCTCCTGTCATCCTTGGTAGATCATGCACTTCGGGGGCCTTCAGGTGTACACGTGTCAGAGCCAGGACAGCTTCTTGTCTGTGGGCGGGTATCACGCAACATAGTCCAGGTAGACGGCGTGTGAGGAATGGTAACGCTGGCTGCCAAGGATGATGGTCTATGTGCGACAAAGTCTGTATACTACAGTGCACGGACTGGCCGGTTGATTGTTGGACACGAAAGAGATAATATTCTGGTTATCGACACACAGTGAGCTGAGTAGAGAATGTTTATGAACAATAATAAACCATGAATGCATGCTTTGTGTGTTTTATAAGATCAAACTTGAATACACTGTTAATACAACATGTATTAAATACGTATAGACAATATTAAAAAAAAATTAAATATAAGTGTACAAAATTCCCTTTTATTGGTAGTTGATCGTATACCCTCTGACTGGAGCACACCTGATTATTTTCCCAGTGGTTATGGACCCAAAATCAGACCAATTTCAGTGAATAACAGAAATAAACATATTGGCATGTGTCACTAAATTGTACAAAAGACGACCTCTAACCTTGGAACGAAGAACACATTCAGTTTTCCGCGAAAGAATTCACCGAGGGAGTAGTTCACGCTTATTATATTAAAATGGTGGTCATGAACGCAAATGTTAAAAATGTAAGCCAAACGTCTTCCCCATTTAGGCTTAATTTTGTTAAAACGTGTGTACAATTTCCGGCTTTGTCGTGCACGTAAAACCTTCAGAATTACAGAATATGGATAACTATATTGGAGATCGTGGGTTTCATTAATAAAGGAAACTGTGAAAACCGCAGAACCACGAACAATTGGTAAAGTAACAAAATACACACATTTCAAGGTATGGGTCTTAACTCGCATACTTCGTATTTATGTTCATTGTGCTAGTATCGGTTTTACGGTACAAGCAATGATAGACCGTTCAAAAATATCTTACACCTCGGTATATGCACCTGCAGAGGTTATCGCCGGTTCTAGGGCTCCAGTTAAATCTGACTAGTTCTATCATGTGCGTTATTGCGTAACTGCAACTATTCATCACTACGAGCACATGTCTTCGTTTAGATATTTGAATACGACAAATGTTCTTTCTTAGTATATATTACCAGTAAAAGACTTTAATCACAGAATGCGCGTAGCGTACTTTTAATAAGTATCCATTTAAGTATGTTTTAACAGTTCTTTGGTCAGTCCCAAAGCCGGATACTTTCACGACTATGGTCAACTTACGTAGCTGGATTCGGACACGGAATAAAGATACATTCAATACCATTTACGAGCGTCTATATTGTATGTATTAATGTATTGCTATTATTAGTATTTTTTCTTCTTTTGCCACTTCGTCTGTATAAATATTCCTATTGCTGCCACCAAATTACCTTAAAACTATAATATAGTTTCTGTCATTCATTTAATATTATAATTTATATCCTATGACATACAATATATAAAATAAATGCATCAAAATTGTTCTGAGACTTAACTGTTTACTTTATGAATTGATTTCGACATTATCAATATCGTACTGCATGGCTGTTTACATTGAAATATGAATTCTTTTGCATCTAGGAAACAGCGTGCACAGGTCGAATAAAGAAATGTCAATTCCAAATTTCAGAAGACCTCGACGAACTAATTGGAAAAATATACCAAATAAACACCATTCTGTGAAATGTACTCACACGTGATCGCAAACAGTTAATGCAATCTTGTTTATGGAATTGTGGACAATTCTCTGAGGTTAAAAGAAAACACGTTTTTTAATTTGCTAAGGTAATACACTTCTGAACATTAATGTCATATATGTCGTTGTTGTTGTTGTCAAATATATTAACATTTGTTGTTTTGAACATTTTACGTTCTTCATAAGCAACGTTTGTAAACATAATACAATTTTAAAACAACACGCTTGACAAAATAATAAAGTACATGACCAATTTGTTGAAGATTTATAGAGACAATGGTAAAACAAAAGAGATAATCCGTCAAGACTTAAATATAATAATAAAAACAATAATCGATATTTGCACGAGTGTTTTAGAGTAAGGACCATACCAGGTCTAATTCTGCAGCCAATTATTTTATTTATTAATCATTTGAAAGCAATGCTCTTCCAAAGTAGTCCCAATATACAGTAACAAACTCGATGTGATCGATATTAATAGCAATCTCTTAAATAATTATATTCAAACCATAATGTACCTCCTAGCATAGTTATAATGAACTGTACTCATAATGTAGGAAAGCGTATACCAATCTTTAAATTTCATGTTTTAGTCTGACTACAATGCACCACATTTTTGGGCGAATGTTAATGAACAGCGACTACAAAATAAAGTCCTTTGTAAAACATACAAATGGCAATGAAAATATTAGTTTGATTTGATCAATGAAACAAATAGAGATGCTTATTTTATAAAGCTTTAAATCTTTCAGGATGCTTCATAATAACATTAAATTTTAAAATATAAAACTTAGTGTGCATAACAAGCACGAATTCTATTTGAAAACTGTAAATGTATATTAAGTATAATTAGTCAAAATATAAATTGTGCCTGAAGAAGACATTGCTCATTGACAATTTAAAAATCAAATAAGATAAGACGTTTCATGCCAGTGATTGATGGGACACAGGCCAGAGAAATACATGCGCTAACATCAGGACAATTATTGAAGCGATATTATTTGTGGAGATTTTTTATGTTGTATTAGATGTCAACTTGGAGTATTCGAATTATACATCCATTGATAATAGTAAAGAGGCTAGAGAAACATTACAGTCCTTTATCAGGGATAAAAACTTAACTGATACTTTCAGATATCTAAATGGTAATATCCAACAATACACATGGAGACAGTTAACGCCGTTACAACAGGCTAGACTTGATTGTTTCCTAACTTCTAACAGTTTGTCCTCTAAAATTAGAAACTCAAATATAGATTCCAGTTATTAATCAGACCATTCCATTATTGACTTAGAAATTAGTTTTGGAGATATAGCCCATGGAAAAGGGTATGTGGAAATGCAACAATTCACTGTTAATGATATTGACTATTTTAATTGCATTAATTCTTTGATTGAAATATTTAAAAAAATTATTGTATCCCAGTATACAATATAGAATGCATAGAAACACTTAACAACAATGACATTCAATTTGTAATCAATGACCAGTTATTCCTAGAAACATTACTTATGGAAATTAGATAAAAACAATTTCATTTTCATCATATAAAGCTAAGTTAAACAAAAAACATGAATTTAATTTTACTATGAAATAGAACAACTTGAAAAGTCATTAACTGAAACTAATATTAATCAACTTCAAGATTTACCAAATGAATTACAAAATTTGAGGGAAAATAAACAAAAAGGTTATCTTATTCGTTCTAGAGCTAAATGGCTAGAAGAGGGTGAAAAACCCATCAAATACAATCGCTCTCTTGAATCTGACCATTATACCACCAATGTCAATACCTTTTATTGAAACAGAATATGGTGTTAAGTTAAATGAGCAAACTGATATTTTAAATGAAGCAGTTTCATTCAATAAAACATTATACAAAAGAAATGAAAAAATGAAATTGCTTATGATATATACAGATTTGTCTAACGTTAATGTACCGAAACTAAATAATGCTCAATCTGAATCTGACTACTTAGTATGGAGGAAGTCGCCTTTACACTTATAAATATGAAAAATAACAGAAGTCCAGTTTCTGATGGATTTACTGCTGAATTATATAAAGTTTTTTGGAACAAGTTAGGCCAATTCATAGTAAGAAGTATAAATTATGCCTTTAATACTAATTCATTGTCTGTAACTCAACAACATGGAATAATAACTTGCATCCCAAAAGACAACAAGCCTCGTTGTTATTTGAAACATTTAAGACCATTAACCTTATTAAATGTTGTTTATAAACTGGCATCTGGGTCCATTGCAAATAGATTAAAAACAGTCCTTGATATTTTAATCTCCAAAGATCAAACTGGTTTCATTAAAGGGCGATTTATGGTGAAAACACTAGTCTAAGATTACTCTATGACATCTTCAAATATGCACAATTTAATAATTTACATGGATTACTTATGACAATCGATTTTGAAAAGGCATTCGATACCTTATATTTTCAGTTTATAGAAACCAATTTTAGATTTTTTAAATTTGGACCAATGTTTCAACAATGGATGTCCATGTTTTTGCACAATATGGCATCTATACAAATAAATGGATTCTTGTCAAATTCCTTCTGTATAGAAAGGGGCTGCCGACAAGAGGACCCGATAAGCGTCTAGATTTAAATTTTATGTGTAGAAATTCTTGCTATTAAAATAAGAAAAAGCAAACAAAGAAAAGGTATAACAATTCAAGACATAGAATACAAAATATCACAATTTGCTGATGACACATCTTTATTACTTGACGGATGTGAATCTTCTCTTAATTGTACATTAGACATGCTTCATGAAATCTCAACATACTCGGGACTGAAAAACCAATCGATAAAAACTAAATACAAACTGACATGGGGAGCAGCCACTTTTAAAGTGCTTGGAATAGTGTATAGTAAATAGTGTATGACATAAAATTAGACAACATGGTAATGAAAATTTTTGATAACAAAATCAACAGCATCAAGAATTTAATAACTCATTGGAATCGTAGAAATATTACACCTCTAGGAAAAATAACTATTGTTAAATCATTGCTTCTTCCACTGATTACCCATTTATTTGTTTCACTACCAACACCAAGAATAGAAATTATGAAACAAATTAACAAACTATTTTATGACTTCATATGGGCAGGTCCGAGCAAAATAAAATAAAAAAGTACAGTTGTTGTTAAAGAATATAACGAAGGGGGTTTAAAATGATCGATGTTTGTTCATTTAATAAAGATATGAAATTAACATGGCTTAAGAGATTTGTGACAGGAAATAGAAATTGTTATAAAATCGTTTATTGACATTTAAAAAAATCTGTTTAATACTGGTAAAATGTTTACTCAGAAACTTTGGTCAAATTTGATAAATAAATTTTGGCTAGATGTTTTTAAAAGCTAAATGTTGTATATTGAAAAGTTGCCTATAGTATATTGCAATGATATTCTGGATGTGCCTCTATTTTACAATGACAATTTTAAAATTGACAATAATTATATATTTATTAAAAGTCTATATGAAAGAGGTATTCCTCTAGTAGAGATATATTGATAGATAGAAACTGTTTTATTTCCAAAGAATCTTTGGACTATCTAATTGGAACAAATGTGAATTTTCTACTGTATCAAGGTTTAATAAAAGTAATAAGTAAATACATTAAGACTTCTGGAGACATGTTCACCTATGATAACAAAATCCATGGACCTGTATTAACAACTTATGTAAAGAAAATAGTAACAACTTCTAAAGAAGAAAAACATGTTTATTAAACATTTATTCAAAACAGTGATATCCCAACCAGTCAACAAAATGGAATGCCGAGTTCTACGGTATTGACTGGAAAAAATTTATATGCACTTTTGTTTAATATTAGTAAAGATAGGTATGTCCACAGAATCTTAGGAACAAAAACCCATATGTTTAATATGAAAATAGCTGCTGATAATCTATGTACTTTTTGTAAAATATGACACACTTGTTCTGGAACTGTATACATTCTAAAGAAATTATTACATTTGCTGTTCGTATTGTGAATAGAAATAGACAAAGCTTATCTATCCAGATAACATGTCAGGATAATATACTTAGTATTACAAATTCATAAATGAACAATTTAAATATTTTATGACTAGAAATTAAACGATATATTTTTCATTGCCAGAAAAAAAAACAGAATTCCTTCTAACTTTGAACTAGTTTATAGCTTAAAACACTAATTTGAAATTTATAAAAATACAACAAAAAGATATGAAGAATTAAGAGATTGGTCACTAGTCAGCATGTTCATAGATATTGTGTAAGCGAAATTAAATAGACCAGGATTAATACACTTAGTAATAATTATTTTGTATACCATAACATTACTTTAGTAGTCTCTGCAATATCATAATAACATTTATATTCAATGCAATTCAGTGTCTTTTCGGCATAATCTTTGTTTTACGTACAATGTTTTATAGACATGCAATATTCTTCATGACATATCATTTCAATTTTGTACATGCAAATGTATTAATACTTTTGAATTAGTATAATATAATGGTTGATGTATTAATGTATGCATGTATGTAAAGTTACTACGATAAAATAAAATGTTGCACACACACAAAACTTATTGAAGCGTCAGGTCCTTATAATTTGTCTACCCCGTCTTGCTGCAAACACTTCCCATGATGCTAAATTGATTTCATGCCAATCGTTGATGAGATAAAAAGCCCGAAAAATATACACTATGTACTATTATCTTTAAGTTAGAACCATATGTTTAAGAGAAATGCTACGCAAACCTGCTTGCTACTGAATAGTCCCGTTAGGTTTCACTGTATTCCCGTCAGTTGCTGAGAAAAAGTTCGAACACAAATATAGGCGAACGTAAGGACAAGGCGAGCATAATAAATCAACTGAAAGAACAACATATAATAAGAGTTTAATTTGTTGAAAACCAATTTGATTTGGATACAAAATCCATCTGAACATCAATGACTGTTATACGCGTTTTAGAGCATTATATTGCTATATCGATATTGATAGTCTAGCAACACATGATATGCGCCTTCATGAATAACAATTACTATTGATGTTGAGAATAACGTCGAACGTATTTAAAGAACGATTCCAATAATGCGAGGCTTCTCGGGTCAATCCGTTTTAGTAACATAATATTTGTTTGACTGATTATAATGCCCTAGTATGGTAATGATGACAAGACAATAGGGGATTCTTGAAATAAGCATAATTGTTTGTACTTTCCACAGAACCCAGTATACTTAAATACATGGGTATGATACATGTTAAAACTCAAAATTACTATACATGGTTGACTGTAAGACCAATCAGTGAACGTTAGGAGATGATGTAAATGTATGTTTTAATCGGCTGCGTCCAAACAACGTATTATAGCTTCTCTGTGTGTGTGTGTGTGTGTGTGTGTGTGTTTGTCTCAAATCCTGTCTGCATCATCAATTCCAAAAGCATGAATCGTTCTCTACTTCTACAAGTTGCATTTTGTCACATCTTTTAAAATTTTATTTGCTGCAACCTTTATAACACTACCCATAATAATCAGCAACTTTATCGTTAATCGATGAGATGATACAGCAAGCCTGTGCTTTTGACTGTTATACCCATATGTGACAAAGAGCTTCTCGATGGGTGAATCCGTTTTATTACCATAATATTTTTCTGACTGATGATAATGCCATAGCGTTTCATTATTCATATACCTAGTATGGTAACGTTGACAAGATATTACGGGTTCCTTTAAATTAGCATAATTGTTTGAACTTTTCATGGAACCCACTATACTACAATACATGGGCATAACACATGCTAAAACTCAAAATTACTATATATGGTTGACTGGTAGACCAATCAGTGAATGTTAGGATATGATGTAAATTTAACTTTTAATCTGGTGCCTCCAAACGACGCATTCTGTCTGTGCGTATGTTTGTGTAGCAAATCCGTGCCTGTTTAAAAGCCTGTTTAAAATGTACACATGTTTATTATACTTGCATTATTGTTTGAAACTAGAAATGTGTCCACAGACACGGATGCCCCCACCTATGCAGCCAATTCTACATGGCGCCGCTTTTTATGTATGCATACACATTATTTGCAAAAATAAAATTGTCCTTTTTTATCTTTTACTTTCTGCTAATGTATGCTCTTATTTTGTGAAGTAATTTGGATATCACAAAATAGTTTTAGTCCTGACAAAAAATCAATAAAGGGTAGTAATTAAAACTTTTAGGCAATTATGAGTAATGGTTCTTGTATGCTTCACTTACTCTTGCTATCTTAAATCATGCTGTGCAAAATCAACACAATGCCTTTTGTCACACTCATGAATAAAGGGAAGTAATTACTAACTTCACAAGCCAGGTTCGTGCATGCAACACATCATCTTGTGATTGTGATCATTTCTGCCAAATTATCTGAAAATCCCTGCATCCATGACAATATTATGCTCTGCAAAATTATTTGACTTTTGACCTTGATTCATGACCTTGACCTTTCAGTAACAGACCTGGTTCTTGAACGCCACATGCCGTCTCATTATGCGTACCACTTCTGCCAAGTTATTTGAAAACTTTTCGTGCCGGACAAAATTAAGCTACAGACAGAATCCATGGACTTAATTCTTATACTTGACCTTTGACTTTAAGTGTGACCTTGACCTGGGACCTAATTTTTGCAGGCGACCATCGTCTTATAATGGTTATTACTTCTGCCAAGTTAATTGAAAATTCTTCAATGCTGGACACAGTTATTGCCTGGACAAGAATCTTACATATGTACATATACTTGACCTTACAGTGTGACCTTGACCTTTGACCAACACACCTGATTCTTGCATGCGACACCACCGCATAATGTTTATCACTTATGCCAAGTTGTTTGAAAATCTTTTCCTGCTGAACAACATTATGCTCTGGGCATGGTCTATGGCTTAAATTCTTATATTCGACCTTTGACCTATTAGTGTGACCTTGACATTATACAAAGGGACCTGGTTCTTGCGCGCAACACACCAACACAACATGCTTAGCACTTAAGCCAAGTAAGTTTAAAATTCATCCCTGCAGGACAAAATTATGCTTCAGACAGTATCTATGTTTTAAATTCTTATATTATACCCATTCACCTTTAAGTTCTTGCGCGCGACACACCGTCTCACCATGCTCAACACTTTGCCAAGTTATTTGAAATTCCTTCCAATGCTAGACGAAATTATGCTTCGGACAATGAAAGAAGGCTTAAATATTTATATATGACCTTTGACCTTTAAGTGTGACCTTGACCTTGGACCTAGGCATCCTTCCAAAGCTAGACAAAATTTTGCTCCGGACAGAGTCTATGGCTTAAATTCTTATATTTGACCTTTGACCCTTAAGTGTGACATTGACCTTGGACCCAGGGACCTGGTTCTTTGTCAACACTTTGCCAAGTTATTTGAAATTCCTTCCAATGCAAAACGAAATTATGCTTCGGACAGTGATAGAAGGCTTAAATTCTTATATATGACCTTTGACCTTTAAGTGTGACATTGACCTTGGACCTAGGCATCGTTCCAATGCTAGACAAATTATGCTCCGGACAGGGTATATGTCTTAAATTCTTATATTTGACCTTTGACCCTTAAGTGTGACCTTAACCTTGGACCTAGGGACCTGGTTCTTCGGCGCGACACACCGCTTAAATTCTTATATATGACCTTTACCTTTAAGTGTGACCTTGACCTTGGTCCTAGGCATCCTTCCATGCTAGACAAAATTATGCTCCGGACATGGTCTATGGCTTAAATTCTTATATTTGACCTTTGACCCTTAAGTGTGACCTTCACTTGACCTAAGGACCTGGTTCTTGCGCGCGACACACCGACTCACCATGCTCAACACTTTGCCAAGTTATTTGAAATTCCTTCCAATGCTTCGGACAGTGATAGAAGGCTTAAATTCTTATATATGACCTTTGACCTTTAAGTGTGACATTGACGTTGGACCTAGAGATCTGTTTCTTGTTTGCGACACACCGACTCACCATGCTCAAAACGTGTGCCAAGTTATTTGAAATTCCTTCCATGCTGGACAAAATAATACTCCGTACAGAGTCTATGACTTAAATTCTTATATTTGACCTTTGACCTTTAAGTGTGACCTTGACCTTGGACCTTGGGACTTGATTCTTGCACGCGATACACCGTCTCACCATGTTCAACACTTGTGCCAAGTTATTTGAAATTTCTTTCACGCTGGACCAGATAATGCTCCAGACAGTGTCTATGGCTTAAATTTTTACACTTGACACTTAGCCTTTAAGGGTGACCTTGACGTTGGACCTAGAGACCTGGTTCTTGAGCGCGACACATCGTCTCACCATGCTCGACACTTGTGCCTACGTATTTGAAATTCCTTCCATGCTGGACAAAGTCATGCTCCGGACAGGGTATATGGCTTAAATTCTTATATTTGGCATTTGACTTTTAAGTGTGACCTTGACCTTGGATCTAGCGACCTGGTTCTTGCGCCCGACACACCGTCTTACAATGCTCGACACTTGTGCCAAGTTATTTGAAAATCCTTCCATTCTAGATAAAATTATGCTCCGGACAGGGATAGAAGGCTTAAATTCTTATATTTGACATTTGACCTTTAGGTGTGACCTTGACCTTGGACCTAGGGACCTGGTTCTTGCGCATGACACACCGTCATACAATGCTCAACATTTGTGCCAAGTTATTTGAAATTCCTTCCATGCTGGACAAAATTTTGCTCCGGACAGGGATAGTAGGCTTGAATTCTTATATTTGACCTTTGACCTTTAAGTTTGACCTTGACCTTTGACCTAGGGCCCTGGTTCCTGTGTGCAACACACCGTCTCATTATGTTTAAAATTTCTGCCAAGTTATTTGAAAATCCTTCAATGCTGAAAAAAGTTATTGTCCGGACAAGAATCCGAACATACGTACATACGTACACACGTACACACGTACATACGCACATACGTACATACGTACATACGCACATACGTACATACGTACATACGTACATACGTACATACGTACACACGTACATACGTACATACGTACATACGTACGTACCCACGGACAGGGTAAACTCTATATACCCCCCCTTCATCATTGATGGTGGGGGCATAAAAAACAACAATAACACAACATTAAGTATAACTGTAGAAAAAACAGAACAATGTAAAAATGCAAGTGCATTGCTGCAGTTTAATAATATTATTTACTAATCATTTGCGCGAGCACAGTGACGTTTTGTTGGGGATAACTCTTTTTAACTAGTGTATTTTCAAAGATCGTTTATTTTATTTGACCAAATTAAGTACAAAAGAAATATAAATTGGGAAAAGGTTTATAGTGTTTTTGTCCTAGTTTGCTTAAATTGGTTATTATATTTCTTTTTTTGCATTAACACATTGAAAAACATTTTAGTTTGTGGGGTGGAGATTGTAGCTTGTTATGATAAAAAAAACATTAAGAAAATAAAAACAACAACAACAAGAAATACTTAATGATTTTTTTCGGACGTATAAATGGCTCTGAAATTTATTTGCAATCTTATGGTAGAAACGATTTGCAAGAAATAAATGAATACTTGGAGAATGTAAACGGTCATTGGTAAAAGCACTACACGGAGTGTTCCAATTAGCAAACTTAGCAACGGCTGTTCTCCTTGTGGGAGGATATTTCAGGACAGGCTGATTTAGCTGCGTTATGAAAGTACCAATTTATGTCTTAACATAAGATGTATTGAACAACGATGTCAAACACATAAAGAATCATTATTGGTGCCTGCCTAATGCGACCAGAACTAACAAGCCGTTATCTTCTATGCTTGAGAAGTATATATTTCACAGTGCGTACACGGGTTTAGTTGGTCAAGAACGAATTCTAATTCTTCAAACTATTTGTTATGCATTTATCACAAAACCAGTATGCATATTTTATTAATTTAGTACTTTAATGTTTTATCCTTATTATTGTATACTTTTGTATCTGATTTCAATGTCATTTTGGCATTCGTAAGAGCTTTTGTTAGAAAATAATTGCTGTGAAATATCGTCTATACACATGTCAACATTATTTATATGCTTATCACGATTTGCAAACCAAATATTTGCTCTTCAAAGGCGCTATTAAAAAGACATCAAGGTGGTAAGTTCATACAAATCTGAAATAAAAATATTGATATTGTCATATTATCAATGTAAATATGATGTACATTAGGGGTGTAACGATATCACTGACGCATATCGCGATATACCTCAATACAGTACTATATATCGCCATATATACCGCGATATATTGCCCATATTAAAAAGCGCAGCTTCCCTTCTTGTAGCACTATAATTACCGTAGAGACGCATTTCAGTTTAAACGACAGTAATGTTCAAATACCAATCTATTCAATTCAAGAATCGTACACCAATAAAACAAAATATTTTCTGTTAAACTTCATATTTAAAATCTATTTAAATACAGAGGCATTATAAATTATGTATTTGTACAGTATATACACATTGTATTAAAATTTGTATTAAAACGTGTACACACTGCTCATTGTAAAATAAAGGCAAACCGAACAACAATCACCATAAATTTCACCCGCGTAGGTATTTATAAAGACGAAAATTTAGAAAATCTTAACATACTAAATTTTTACCATTTGATTTTTCAACCATGAAATGCATTGTTTCAAGATTTCAACCCAGCAATTGCAATATAATTATAAGATTTCATATTTGTTATGCACCTGCTTAATAGAAAAATTGTTCCGAACACAAACTTAAATTTAGACTTATTTTCAACTAGGTAAGAATAACAAAAGGATATTTTATAAATATTGCTCCAGCATCGACTGGCCTCTCTAACATGTCAAATATAACCATTAAGTATCAGAATTGTATGCATTTATTTCAACAAGTTTTTAAAATGTCGTTATTGTTAGGCTATTGTCACACAGTACCTTAATTATATTCTACAGTTTTTTTTTAGAAAGGGACATTCCGTCAGCTATCTGATATCAATCTATATGTCAGATAATTATAACCTTATAAAGTTTTCTCAATTTGCAGTAGCAAATGTTAAAAAAATTATTTTTTAAATCAGCAATAAAACAATTATATGTATATTGGCGCTGGTATATATAGAAAATGCAAAATCCCCGAAACAGAACGGTAGCAAGGCTTGATTTTAAGAGAAAAATTAAAATAAGCTAAATAAAAATATATATATAACAATAGTTGAAATAAAAAGACATGACAAACACATAAAACGTACTGTTAAATACCGGTTTGACATGTTAATATCGCGATATAGATCGCTTGATCCAATACCGCGATATAACGGTATACTACTGTATATATTATATGAAAATGATTGTGCATTATGAGAAAACAATCTTTATACGATTTATGCAGTTTTTTGTGTGATTGTCTACTTTTATCATTTGTCGTCTGAATTTTAAGTATCTTTAAAAACCAAGTTTGCCCAAGTATTCCTATACAGCTGTCTCCATATTTACCTTTTTTCTGTTTCATAAGTCGTAAGTGCGATATCCGCTCGTTTGTTATTGTCTTTGATTTGTTTCTAATAAAAAAATCACATTAATGCTAATATTTTGCTTATTCGTACAATATAATTTCATTTTTATTATGGCATTGTGTTGAAAATGTTATGTTCTTCGTCATTAAATTATTGGACCCCTGACGGCAGTATATCCATCGTTAAGAGCCTCCCTGGGTTATTGTTAACTTTAATATGATAATAATTAAAATCAATAACATCAAAGATTTTTCTGGAATTTCGATAATTTTACTCAACAAGGTTTGCAATAAATTTTCCACGTTTGCAAAGGGAAATATACCTAAGTTATAACTTATGTATAAAGACCCTGCTGTTTAAATAATTTCGTACAGTAAAACGCATTGATTAAGAGCGTATTTCAAGTGTTCGTGCTTCGAAATCTATGCCAAATGCACTGCAAATACCCATGTATACCAAAGCATACTCACCACAAATAATAGTCTTAAGATATGCCGGGCGAGAGTTTGCTAAGTTAGTAACATTATTTTCCCATTCTATATTTAAGAAAATTATTGTGTTTTTTTTGCAAACGGCTTGAAGTCTTTCGTAAATCTTTATATCAACATCTTAGAAGAAACATGGGTTATAAAAATCTGCATATGTACCAAATTATTTTTTGTATCTAACTGGGACTTTATAGTGGGCTAAGGGTAATTTTATTTACTTTTACACGTATTATAAATGCATTTGGACCAAAGGTGAGGTTCGGGTGCCGGTTTTAAACCCCCAATGCTCTGCATTGACCGTTCTAAAGCGGTGGCCCAAGTTTGACAACTGAATTACAGTCTATTATGGAAATGTGATCCAGACTATATGCCTAATAGTGTCTGCCTTCTCACAAATGCCTTACTAATATTCAGGCTATGAATAACAAATACCATTGACGTCACTTATTACGTCCCAAGTATGTAAAGTACCGTTTCAATAATGCGATGCATGGAGAGTATGTCCGTAAATCCGTTTAATTTGTTTAGTCGTTTAGAAGTATTAACTAAAAGATATGGGTTTATTCATATTAGCATAACGGCCTCACTAGAAAACAAAAACAATATAAGTTTAGTTTCAATTTGAAAACAAGTAGTGGACTTGGTGTAACTGTAATCGTAAATGTGTTAATTCAAAACTATGTATTTTGAATTATACCGGTATATATATGTGTCATGACCCCAAATATGTGTACAAAATATATATTCAAACTCGAAACGACATCCAAACAAAACGCGTTGTTTAATGTTTCCTTTCAGAAAACATTTTAAAAGTGGTTGCGATTTAAGCCCAAGTGCGTAATGACAATATAATCCGCTTTCACAAAGGTTTCATTTGTTTTAAGTTTAAAGTTTAATACATAACAATATATATAATCCATCATTAAGAGTTATGTTGTCGCAAATAAAAGATAAACTGTTGACAAGTAACCATAACACAATCGCCATTTAAACCGGCCCTGCATTTCGACATTACCAAATGAATACATTCCATTTTGCCCAATGAGCAATTTAGGAGCCTAACTCACACAATGCCATCAATCGTGATGACACTTTATTGTCCGAAATGTGTCTTCCTGTAGTTAAAATAGACAAGATGCATTAAGGGCCGTAAGCTTTAATGGTCATTGAGTGACAGTAGAGAACTTGAAAACGAATCGTTTCGTCAGTTAACTACAAGAGTAGTAACGGCAATGCCCTCTAGGACACAGCGGTTTAAAGAAAATACCTCTTAAAGTGCCGGACTGATGTTTTTGCAGCAGTAAAGGAAGTACGCGGCGTGGATACGGAAATTGCATCCTTTGTCACACATGTAAGTACAAGGCAGGGCGATTCGATGTATTTGTATTATACAACGCCTTCACTGCATGAAAACGATTTTTTTTATTACTGTTGTAGTTAGTTCAATACTTAAATATTGTTTACAGTGTGTATATGCTGGTGTGTATATGGTAATTTCGTTAAATTCGAAACAAACTGCATTTTTGATCGCATTTTTTTCTGCATACCTTTTCACAGGATCAAATTGATGTTATATAATGCTACCCTTTCCCTGACACCCAGCAGCCTTGTCGTTAATCGATGGGGTCATGCAGCAATCCGCAACCCTGTCTCCTACGCGATTACCAGCACAGTTATTCTTCACAAGTGTACAAGATATCCACCGTTCTAATGCCTTTTATAAATCAATTCATTACAAGATGTCACATCCTTGTTAAACTAATACCTAAATTGGATTTAGCGCATCGGTATTATTGATAACATTTACCAATGACTTATTAGGCCAATTTGATAAGTGAACCATTTCAGGCAGTTTTTTCACCAAGGTTTACTACAAGAGTAGTAACGGCAATGCCCTCTAGGACACAGCGGTTAAAAGAAAATACCTCTTAAAGTGCCGGACTGATGTTTTTGCAGCAGTAAAGGAAGTACGCGGCGTGGATACGGAAATTGCATCCTTTGTCACACATGTAAGTACAAGGCAGGGCGATTCGATGTATTTGTATTATACAACGCCTTCACTGCATGAAAACGATGTTTTTTAATTATTGTTGTAGTTAGTTCAATACTTAAATATTGTTTACAGTGTGTATATGCTGGTGTGTATATGGTAATTTCGTTAAATTCGAAACAAACTGCATTTTTGTTCGCATTTTTTTCTGCATACCTTTTCACATGATCAAATTGATTTATATAATGCTACCCTTTCCCTGACACCCAGCAGCCTTGTCGTTGGTCGATGGGGTCATGCAGCAATCCGCAACCCTGTCTCCTACGCGATCACCAGCACAGTTATTCTTCACAAGTATACAAGATATCCAACGTTCTAATGCTTTTTATAAATCAATTCATTACAAGATGTCACATCCTTGTTAAACTAATACCAAAATTGGATTTAGCGCATCGGTATTATTGATATCATTTACCAATGACGTATTAGGCCAATTTGATAAGTGAACCATTTCAGGCAGTTTTTTCACCAAGGTTTCATCTTGTTGGCAGTGACTTATTTGTGTTTACTTTCCTATACATAATTTCGAATCGGAACATGAAATGGTCTTGGTATGTATTATGTTTGAATGTTGATTTCAGAAAATTCCCTTAACACATTCACGAAAAAGCGACAGGGTTATAATCTCATGTTTATCTTATGTGATCATATATCAAATTGCAAATACATTTTAACAAAATAAAGGAAATAGCGCATTGTAAATGAATAGGAAAGATAGTCTGTTATTCCAACCAATTGAAACGCAATATAAGCAGCATCAAACTACTACATGTGTATGTTTTTTTTATTGCAGGCGTGCTCTGAACAATGTATCTTTTGAAAATATGCTAACTTTCGATACATGAATATACCATTGATTCACAATCAATGAATACATTTGAAAATCCAATGCATGGAGTGTTTTGTGTGAATGGGGCTACAACTAATATATGGATGTGATATGTTAAACAACATATTGATAAGTCAATGCTAGGTCAAATTTCGCCGAATAGACTGTACGAGAGAAGGATATCAGAAGTTTCAGTGTTTGCCAACATTTAATAGAATAAAAACTTTTAAGCAAACGAGATTGATTCCAGTTATTTTATTCTGAATTTTTCAAGACTTGTCGTATGACACTACGCCATTTACTCTAAAATATACGTTGATTCGAACTAAACATGTATTGAGTATTTAAATGCTTTAATAATATATTTACACTGACGAATGTACAATTCTACTTATATTTGTATCTGCTAGTAAATAATCGAAAGCAGAACATTCAACTGTATATTGATTCCCATATAATATATAATTAGCTCTACCATGGATATATTTAGTTTACTACAGTTTGATGCATATATGTGCCATTCATTTGGCTTGAATGGTGTTTTTAATTTTGGGGAAATAATAACGCAATCCAACCAATATATTCCCAAAGACGTTTTTATTTGACCAAATTTAGTTCAAAACAACGATAAAACAGGAAAAAGTATTATTTCCTTTTTTACATTTTAATTATTTTTCAAACATAAAATATTTAAAAACATATTAATCGCTGAGTATAGGATATACAAAGAAGAACCAAAAACAGTATTGAAAAAAATGTTTAAAGGTCATAGTAGTATTTATAAATTGTTCATTTATTAAAGAATAAAACATAAGTTTATTTCTACCTTGATTTTGAAAGTTTAAAGTTGCCTTTTAAACTGTTATTTAGTTGTTCGTCGTTTAATTGTTCTATGCTATATATAACAGTTTCGCACTTATAATCCCGAACGCTGGTGAAATTTTAAACAATATATTTACTGCCGTAATACATATGAAACAAAAATGCAGGCAGTATCATAAATAAGTGCTAACAAACGCAGTGATCTAGTTATTAGAAAGACCTCAATGCTCTTTTTATTAAGATGTAAATAAATCTGATGAATTTAGGAGGTGTTGTTGCTTTCTTCTTCGTATGCCATTTCTTCCACGCTTTTAAAGTGAGTGCACGTGCGTCCGAGCTTAATTAGGCCAATCACCATCTGGTATGGTTGCTGAGCAAGACATACGTTGTTAGCACAATTCAGTAATTCTGTATGTTGCTGGAATAAACAAAATAAAACATATTTTATGTAACGGTTCTTTCTATACTAAGCTCTATCAATCTAAATTATTGTGTGCGGTTTTAAAAGATAAAAAAAAAAACATTCAGAAATCAAAATAAGCGCTGTTTTGTGATTCATGTGGTTAAACAAGTAAAACTAAATTATTATCGACAAAGCAAAAAGTCATAAACGAAATCAAAATAGTGATCGCAATCATTATTATTAAATCCTGATTTAATACTATTTATAGTTTACCCTGATTAAGATTAAATAGACAGATAACATAAATGAGATATATTTTCTTTCGAACAGAATGGGTCAGTGTTTCTAGTTCCCAATCAAATAACCATTACGCTACTTCATTCTATTTTCCATCACCCACATCATTGTCCTGTTGCTCAAAATTTCAACAGGTATTTAAACTAATGCCTTAACCTTAATCGTAAAAATAAATAGTTTTACGACAAACAGTTACATCCGCATTGTTTTTTTTTATTAAATGAAGAATGACAAAAAATTTTTTTTAAACAACGAATCCCTGTATGTTTTCTTTCTCTTACAATCTATGACAACATTGTAAGCTGAATGGCTGATTAAAGTTTTTAGTTACTGAACGGGGTTGTTTCGAATTAATGCAGCGTACACGCATTCTATAAAACAATATAATACTTGTACGTTCTTGAAATATATCGTATATATTGTGTTACTGTTATTTTATTAAATGTGTGTGTATATATTAAGTAACTGCTTCTTGAATGCAAACTGAATATCACAAAATCAAAACTGTTCAATCAACAAAATAAAATCAATTTAAAATAGTAGTCTTTAACCAGCAATTTGACGGATAGGTTCTAATTAAAATCGTTAAAAAAGAACTTAGTTGACGCTTACGTGATATACTTGGTGATATTTATCGGTCAAACGTACTAATGAATGTGCCATTTATCAGAAATATTACGGTAACAACAATTTGCAAGAAAATAATTTATTGGATAATGTCAACGTTAATTTAATAACCCTAATTACAGAGTTCTCCGTGCATCTTGTTAAATATGTTTTCCTTAAAGATAATTCTATCCAGATTCTACTGTGGTTCACACGAGTAAAATGAAGCTTCATCTTTTGGCATTTCCGTGCACAAACAATGCAATTAACGCGATGAATGTTAGTCTCGTGTCACTGGCAAACGCTCTACATGGAGATATCTACTCTTAATTAGCCATGTTATACACAGCTGGCCTTTTTGTGGGAGGATATTTCACGACAGGCGGATTTAGATGATATATGATGGTATCAGTGTATTGTTATAATAAGATATTTTGAACTACGGTGCCTTGTCAAAGAATCATTAGTTAGTGCTACGTTAATGATACCAGAACTTCCCAACCATTATCTGCTACTTCGTGGGATAATGCGGTTACAAGAAATACAAATCGTGTACTGAAATTGAATGTCATTTCCAAGATGTTTAATGAATCAGAACATTACTGAAAGATACACCAGAATTAATTCTCACAAGAAATATAATTAAAGCTTTCTCGTATCTATTGAAAAAAAAATTCAAAAAAAAATAAACAAAATTGTAAGTAATAGCACCGTAAGCAATATACCGTAGCACATTCGATTTAATATTTTACGACGAATGCTTACTCTGTCATAGTTGCAATGCGGTTTATATAAGATCCGTGGAAATTATCAACATCAAAGGTATCAAACCGTACAGAAGAATTGACTTGTATTCCATTTCATGAGTGATCATTATTAACATATTAATTAAATATGTTCTTGTTCCCCTTAAGGGATTTGTGGCGAAATAATTAAAAATTTTAATAGGTCAATACGTGAACTGATCGCGTTGACTTGTGTCAACCGCTATTGTTTTATGAAGTATGTAAAGGTGGTCATGTGTATGGTGGCAAATATCGTGACAACAATTATGCCCAAAAAAGATCTTCAATCTAGTTCGTTAATTGACCTAAATTATATTTTATCGTAACTATTTTCAGAACGCACTTGAATGCTATATTTCTGGATATATGACTGTTGCATGGTTAGCAAATTTTACGGGGTCTATAATAAACTGTACACGATAATACAATTATTATTCTACAATTCAGATAACGTAATTCCGAAATAATCATCTGACCTGATCAATTTACAGATTTATGATTACAAAAAATAGCATTCTTGTCATAATCTGTTACTATCATACCGTTATTTCATGATCACAAAATCATCTATTCTAGTATTATATTCATTCTTTTCTGTACTATACCTAACATCCCACCGGAACATTTACTATTGCAATATGTGTTTTATATTTGAAGCAATTTCCTTATCACAGAATCTTCAATTACCTTGTATGATACCATCATAAAAGAGTATCCTAATTGTCTGAGAGGTATTATCCTATCAACGTATTTCTAAAACCTAATACATGTATACATATATTTTACAGCCGGTAAAGAACATGTATTGTATAAGCAATAACAACTGATTTAAGTTTTTTAAATTATTATTTGTATTCTTAACATATCAATGACGTCCGTTGAAAAATCGACTGATATAGAGCTATAACACGAAAATATTGTAAAAAGTAAATAAAGAAAATACACCCAAAATCTCAGGAGCCACAAACATAATAACTCACTTTAAAACAACTCGAGTTGTTAACAAAACTACCGAAATAGTTTCGATTAATTTTGTAAAGCAAAAAAACAATTTGATTATGTCCATGCTCTGGTCGGTGTCTGACCTTAATTTAGTTGATGTCCGTTACGCTAAAGATTCGTTCTTTACTCTAACGGGATGAAACGCATGCATTGGAGAAAGCCCTGAAACCATTTATGTGTATATTTGGTATATCCAGAGCCAGTTAGAATTAACTGACCCAAAATGTATCTGAGCAGGAAGTCAAGGCAAGGATTCGCTGATTAGGTACGCAATTTAAAGGGAATTGTAACAAAAAAGTCAAACCAAAAAGATTCGCCGATTACGTACGCAATTGGGTGGGGGGTATAAACATGTTCAACTCTGTTAAAGTACTTTGTAACATTGGACCATCATTAAAAGGTGCATACGCGTATGTACCCCGGCTCCTTTCGGCGACGGCCCTAGTGGTACAGACAGAATGAAACAAATAAAGACGGTGGGTATGCGCATATATATCTTGGCTTGAAGATGTACATGTAACTGGTGTTTCTTAAATGTTTAATAGTGTACTCAGTAACAGTTTTGCAACAGAAAAACTCGATATATTTTTTCTTGGAGTCATCATTAAATAAACAGCATTTCATTTCTTCTTATAGCACTGGTCATTCCCTTTAAAGACAGTTAACTAATGAATATCAACATCATGCTTGGTATAAATGCCAATATTGTTATAATAAAATACGACCAATAAACAATGTTGTGTTTTTACACTAAGATGGATTTTATATCTGCTAACATCCTAACTTATTTTACTTAGTATATATGAAGATGAGGCAATAAGGTGTTACCAGAAGTCGGTGTAGAAGTGCGTGTGATATCAACTTACTGAGTCATCGAAGCAGATGTTGCAGATGAAAAGACAGACGTCAACTGGCGCGAAATGTTTCAGAGGAATGATGGGATACTGTGGTGGAAGTGACGTCACTAAAGGCGTGGTCAGCAGAGTGATGCACACACATGATGTCAATAACTTGTTCATGTTTGGACTGGCTGAGAACGGTTTGTTGCTGATACCTGGAACATAAAACGTACCTTTCCACAAATATTTCCTTTATAAGCCTATAAAATCGTATGTAACATGTTTAGACACATTTTATAGACTGCTTATATTCCTATTTATGTCGAGAATACAAGGTAAGTGTTGAATGTAGAATTTAACATTTATCTTGCGAGGCATTGAAAATCTTAATCACGAGCCTTAGTTTATCATTTATCTAGTAAAATCTATTCACCCATTCTTGTCAATTTTTTTATAAAACAAACGAAAAACAAATTGAAAAATAGATCTAACTATAAAACATCAAATGGCTCCATGAACATCAACACAATGGCATTATTTAGAATGTCATTGTAATCTTTATTTCCCGGTGTTGGAATGATGTTTAGATTACTCCACGGGTATTTATTTCTGCAATAAACCTGTTTATGCGATACAATTATTTGGAATGGTTATCATATCTTCATGTTCATGACGTTATTTAGACAATAATACATAGTGTTACTCAAAATAGTAACATTTTGACGTCGATTACGGGCCGTTACGCGGCTCCGCTGAGCCGATATAATTATAATTGGCCGCGGCCGATTTTTCGATAATCGAAGAGAATCCGATCGCGCGACGTCAACGACCACGAATGGCGTATTTAGTCAAAATTAAACGGTTATATCCGAAAATGCAAATACTGAATATTAACGAAAGTTTGTAGTTAAATTGATTAAATATATATACGATCTATAGCCTATGCATCTTTTAGTTTGAGAAAAAAATTTCACTGAACAAAATTGAACAGATCGGAAACTTTTACTGTACCTCAATTTCAATCCATTGCTTCCAACAATAAAAATCCAACAATACTGTAAGCACTTCAATTCCATTGTCTTGTATCCATAAGCCTTAATTTGTAACAATCATGATATTAATTTCATGTTAACCATTCTTCTGACCAGAAACACGATTTACGAAATCGCAATGACTGGTCAGAACGTTTGATTTTATTCGATTCAAAGTCTCAGAATGTATTATTTATCCAACTGACACATTCATCATTGAGAATTCGTCCATGAATGATTTATTAAACTAATAGTAATGTATTTTACTAAAAATAAAAGCAAACACGACATAACATTGTCACAACAAAACTGCGAGTCCAGCGAAAACTGGTTTGTTTCGTCACTGTTTTTCTGTTTATAAATTACGTCATTCGTTAGAGTTGCGTCACGTATTGCGTAATTAGTTGAATGTTAAATACAAGTACGGAAAGTTTGTTTGGTGTTTTTGTTAACATTTTGTGTAATAAAGAAAGTAACATGATTCTTTTCTTGTGACAGGATAATATGTATTATAAACGATAATATACGGCAGAGCTGGGCCGGGCGTCTATACTCGGCCCTAGCCGTACAACGGCCCTCGGGCCGTTATATCGGCAGCGGGCCGATTATAGATGCCCGGCCCAGCTCTGCCGTATATTATTGTCTAAATAATATACGGCAGAGCTGGGCCGGGCATCTATAATCGGCCCGCTGCCGATATAACGGCCTGAGGGCCGTCATACGGCTAGGGCCGATTATAGACGCCCGGCCCAGCTCTGCTGTATATTATTGTTTATAATACATATTATCCTGTCACAAGAAAAGAATCATGTTACTTTCTTTATTACACAAAATATTAACAAAAACACCAAACAAACTTACCGTACTTGTATTTAACATTCAACTAATTACGCAATACGTGACGCAATTCTAACGAATGACGTAATTTATAAACAGAAAAACAGTGACGAAACAAACCAGTTTTTGCTGGACTCTCAGTTTTGTAGTGACAACGACTATGTCGTGTTTGCTTTTATTTTTGGGTAAAATACATTACAATTAGTTTAATAAATAGTGCATGGACGAATTCTGAATGATGAATGTGTCAGCTGGATAAATAATATATTTGAGACTTTGAATCGGAATAAAATCAAACGTTTTGACCAGTCATTGCGATTTCATAAACCGTGTTTTTGGTCAAAAGGGTTCACATGCAATTAATATCATGGTTGTTAAAAATTAAGGCTTGTGGATACAAGAAAAGGGAATAGAAGTGCTTACAGTATTGTTGGATTTTCATTGTTGGAAGCATTGGATTGAAATTGAGGTACAGTAAAAGTTTCCGATCTGTTCAATTTTGTTCAGTGATTCTTTTTCTCAAACTCATAGGCTATATATCCTATATATTTAATCAATTTAACTACAAACTGTCGTTAATATTCAGTATTTGCCGTTTCGGATAGGCCTATAACCGTTTAATCATTGACTTAATACGCCATTCGTTGTCATCGACGTCGCGCGATCGGATTCTCTTCGATTATCGAAAAATCGGCCGCGGCCAATTATATTATATCGGCTCAGCGCAGCCGCGTAACGGCCCGTAATCGACGTCAAATTGTTACTTTTTTAGTAACAATATGTATTATGTTGATATATTATATATAAAAGATCTATACACGTTTTGTATTGTCGGTAAACATGCAAGTGAGAATCGTTATAAACATGGACGAACCGATACTGTACATGTAAATCCGACGACTAAAATAATTGCATAACGATTGTATACACCTTGCTAGAGCAAGCAACAAGGTGCTTTTCATTTTGAAATAGCAATCAACAAGGTTTCCAGAATGAAATACTGTTATTAAGTAATTAGAATCGGTTCTTTGTTGTTGTTGTTTTTTCAATGACATAAAGGACGATGACCAACGTGTGTGCGCGCGCAATCAGCACTGTTATAATCAGTCTAACTGTGCGTGTATATTGTTCTAGTTCGTAATTCGACGCCTCGACGCTGTTATGTTGGTGGTAACCTCATTACAAGATTGACGATGTTCGCAGCTCTGCATGCAATTTGTAAACTTTATATTAAAAACGCGTCCACGTTTCTCATTGAAACAATCCGAATTGCGTCTGTAAAAACAAGGCGCTAATTAAACTAGGATAGTCAGGGACAAGTTTTGGTTGTAAATAGTTTCATGCGTCAGTCGTGGAGATGCCAATTCAGAGGTCTTAAATTTATACTTACATTTATGTTAATTCTTTGTGTTGCTCTATAATGGAATCCTTTTTTAAGATTGTAGAGCATTGAAACGTGGCGTTTCATCTTTTAATTTTTGATTTTAAATTGAATGCTTTTTGTATTTAAGAATCTGAGTGAAGACATACTCTTGCATTTTTTAATGGTTATCGCGATTAATTGAATGCAACAGGAATATAGAGAAACACACAGACTATAAAACACAGTTCCTCCTTTTTTATTTTGTATTTCGGTCGTCAGTATCTTATTAGTTTGATAGTGATGTTTCAATTACTTTACAATTATCAAAAAAAAATTCATTCTACTTAAAAAGCAGAAATATTTTTTTTTAAATAGGGTCGCATTTTGAACGTTTTTTTTTTATTTGAATACCAATATTACCTGTAGATTTTACTAAAATTTATATATGTACTTTTTATTTAATATACACAGTCATAGCACTATCAACTATATTTCTCATCAATATATATGTATTTACTGAGTTGTGATTTATAAGGCTGATGTTCCAGCCGCACAAAAGGTGAACATGACCAAATTCAGACTGTACAATAAAACGGTTATCATACTGCCTGTCTTAGCTGTTGTTTACTTTAGTATATAACCTACGCCATGAACAGTTGTGATTTGCTGGATACTGTTTATTGCAAAAACACTGATCCTCTAAGTAAAACTGTTTACAAACATTAGCTTTATTTGCTGCCAAATTTCGTGGCGATGCGGATTAAATCCGACTATCCATCTCTAACATTCGGCGAGCTGCACGATATTCTACATAAAACACGAGGAACTTCGGCTAGTTCCGTAGTGTTGAAAATCTAAACACCAAACTAAACTGTTCAAATCCCATTTATTTTATCAAAATATTTATAGGAGTTTAGCACATAATGCATTATTTTTTATGATTGTTATCTTAACATCAAACTTTTAATGTTTTGTATCACCTTGTTAGTGCCTTTAACAGAGACCTATTTACCGATATGCAAATTGACAAGTTCTAAACTTTTTTGTCAAAGATTCGAAACGGAAACAAATATATTAAGAAACTAAGTAAAACTCAAGACACAGAAATATATTGGAAATAATGTGTCTGTTATGAATTATTCTAACATGATACTCGTGTCAATTAATTTTTTCTAAAGACAAAGAACAAAATTATCGTTGTACAATTACAATTACAAAAATATATGTCAGATTATGTTAGAATCGAAATAATTTTCGATTTATCGTTTGTTCCACCAAAAAACATCTCTTTGTCGTTCTAATGTGTGGCTATTAAACAACTCGGGCTTACGCCCTCTTGGTCTAATTCCTGCGCATCGGAACTCCAAATCGTTGTTTCGTGGCTGATAAACAACGATAAATCGAAAATTATTTTTTAAACATGAAATGAATGCAATTATGAGCGGTTGTCCCAACAGTTATATTTGAAAACACATGCATCACTTAAAGTCGCAGTCCATAGAATATAATTAAATACATCTTAATTGACATCAGTTTTAATAAACGTTAATGACGTTTATTCGACTGAAAACTGGTTTTTAAATACTAAGGACATTTTATCATGTCTATGTTCGAAAACGCTAAGTACGAACACAATATACACTAATGTACATTATGATTTACTCCAGAGGCATCACCAGCTATTGCATACAGATTATGCACCTATCAATATTTTCCCCCAGGGGCGGCGCGGCGGGCATATACGGGACTTAAGACTGGAAGCAATTCCCGACATTCGGGAAATTGACACGCCAAATAATTCCGGGTCCCGGGAAATAGACTTAGTTAAGATTTTAAATCCCGGTAATATTGGCCCCCGGGCCATTGATACACCAATTAAGCATCCCCCATTGAGGGGATTTAGACAAAAATGCTTGAACATATTTCTGGACTCGTGCTTTAAACAAGTCCGTCTGTCGAGAGAAATTTTTTATCCAGAGATCGTAGGTTCGCGCCCCAGCGGAGGAACTTCTTTTACATTTTTTTGCTTTTTGCGCAAAAATATTTTGGGTGAATTGGTCCACATGCTTTAATTGTGGCACTTATGACAGTTTATAATGTCACTTAAGTCCGTCTGTCGAGAGAATTTTTTATCCAGATATCGTAGGTTCGCGACCAAGCGGAGGAACATCTTATATATATATTGTTTTTCTTGTTTGCGCTAGTGCGCTAGAATAGTTTGAGTGGATAAGTCCACATGCTTTATTTTTGGCACTTACGACTGTTTATTATGTCACCGACATGTATTTCATGACGTAGAACAGTTTGATCTACAAATGTACGAACACTTTACCTAATGGCGTGAAGTATGTATAGTTAGCGGCTATAGACCAGTGATATATATATGCAATAAATAGGTGAAAATAATGGATAAAATATGCCACTAAGGCAATTTTCACCTGTCATATCTGTAAAATCTGAGACACATTTATTTAACTATTTACAAGGTTCCCCATGTGCGACAAGCCATTCTTACCCTTACACAAAATGGCACTCACGTTCCACGGCCTTCATACGATATTAAACAAGCGATCGTTAACAATTTATTAACAAGGTACATATGCTCGAAGATAATAAGTCAAGTCACGTCAACGTAAAGCGAACTTGTGTATAACGATAAGGTATATAAAGTGGTTTGACTTGTATTGCAAACATAAGAAAGAACGAAATAATAAAAGAAAAAAGAATGGAAAATAAGAAAAAGGAAAGAAATGCAGAAATACAGTTATTGTTAGGATTAATCTAGGTTTACGGGGCCTTTGCCTATGAAAATGGCACCAAGGCGGCAATATCATATTAAAATCACAAATTACCAAGTTAGGTTACAAAAAGTTTCTTTAAAGGGAAAACGTTTGCGCACTCAGTGTAAAAAGCATTATATAATTTAGATCGTGTTTGTTTGGCCCTTTTCTTGTCTACTTTTTGACATCAAAATTGTTGGTATGTTCTATACCCGCTTCGGGTTTTCTTTAATTTTGTTTGTTAAGCATGTTTTTCGAAAATCTTATTATGAAGATTATTATTCAGAATCTATACTTTAGATACCTTGGTATTTCGCATTACTATAATAGCAAGTCAATTCTCTTGTAATCACTTTTATGAATACATTATTACTTTAAGCAATTACATCATCGGAAATAAGCTTTCAAGCTTCATGGGCTATCCTAGGTTACTACGCATAATGACTTCCACCTATTCAATCAAATTAATTGATTCAAACAAGTGAAATCTTGCCTCGTAATAGTTTGTTCCTCTAGCATATTCAATTGTAGTCGAGTAAATTGAAGTGTTATGGCTTGTGATAGTTTTAAGAACCACATGTTAGTTATACCGTTACTTTTATGACCGAACTTGCCATGTGTTGTAAACTTGTGTGTTTTAACGTGAATAAATCTATATATTTATCATGATAAAGAATAATTCAACGGTGATTAAAGAAATATATCGGAACAAATTTATGCAAATGACTAAATTTATTTCTTTGAATGAACCATTATACATATATTTACACAATGATGATGAAGAAGCGCTTGTTTTGCATAGATGATAGTGCAGTCATCTTGCTTATTGTTTTTGTAAAAATGTGTTTCTACATTTCTTGAATGTGTGACGTTTTTATGCGTATATCGTGACTGATTCTGTATTTGAAACATAACACAGGTTTATGTAGTTTTTGGTTACATAACTGAACTATCAGTTTGATATGAGTTACACGAAAGGAATCTGGAGAAATGAAAGGACTTTGTTTTATTTTTAAATCAGTTTTGTATCAGACATGGACGCGCATTCATAGTTATCAATTGAATATAAAAGTAATATATATCATATGATATATTATAAAACTACATTAAGCATTAAAATCCCCGTTTCTCGGAACTTGCTCGTCCATAATTAGTATATCTCCGAATAACAACGAAATTTAGCAAATGAGTATTTATATGAATATTTTCATATTCGTCATATGAATATGAGGCGTGCCGTGGGAAAGCCGAAGTTTCCCACGACACGCCTCGTTTTTTTTTTCGATTCGTATTTGCTTTAAATAAAATAAATACTTCTGTGCATGTTCTTTAACTGGTAAACGCATAAAGTATATTCTATCAAGTTAAGTAGTACAAGGGCATATCTCAGTGATCGACGTTTCAATCACATCCCGCGTGGTCTCCAAAAGTTTGCGTTTTATGATGTTTAGAGGAAGAGTATTCAGTGAGTAAGAAACAAGAAAAGAAAATAATTAAAATAAATACAATTCAAATAAGCCCAGTCAAATAAGTAATAATACCATCAATCGCATTATATATCTTGAAACATGTTATTTGCCCCTAGCAGCTATTTCGCGTGAAATGATGAACGGTTTAACCAATTTGTCTCCGCAGAATGTTTTCTCGTGAATTTTATTGCTAGCGGTATTACGCTGATGTTAGTCTATTAGGTTTCCTCCATACATTCGTATTTGCAAATTGTAAGGTACGTGATAAGATGACTTCATAGGAATCCGCTAATATAAGATGCCATTTTTATAATGTGGGCTTCCAATAATATACATACATGTAAAACTTGCATTTTACTTGGCCTAGAACATTTTTATTAAAAATATTGTACTTCTTGAACAGATTGTCATTACCAACAGGTGTGTTCTATATATAGATTAATATTATTACAAAGAGTTGGAACATCTACTAGCAATTGAAACTTCAAGTATTGTAGTTTAATTTGCAATACATTTGCATTTTGTATTTTTGTGTAAGAGATTATACAAATATAATGCCAACATATAACAGCCTGCTACGCAAACTTTCGAATCCATTATATCATGTTATATTCAATAATTAATAAGTGCATAAATAAATGAATGCATAACTAAATAAATGCATAACTAAATAAATGCATACATGCATAAATAAATAAATAAGTAAACTCCACTTACTGCTTAGTTGCTATCAAGGAATATCACTGGGCACTGACTGCTAATGAGCAGTCACGTTACTTATATAGCGCTCTGGCGACGTCTCCAATAAAATCATGCCATCCTGCAGAGATTTGTGGAACATGCTCCTCCTAGCACTACCAAATAAGGTTTTGTACAGTAAGGCAACAGCCAATGAATTGATATGACATATGCTGATAATAACGTGTATTGATTGTTAACGTTGTTAATTTGACAGATAATTTTACTTGCTGCCAATGATGCAAATAAAATCAGCGTAAAAGCATAACTATACATACCACGATGGGTAAATCAAAATACCACATCTTTGCCAGGTCATGAATTTGGTAAAACACACATACTATTACTCGTACTGTCGATCCAGTATAGGGATGTGACCCATTATAGTACTTTCACTGGCGAACCTCGGCAATACCATTATACTAATATAGCGCAAACAAAAAACATAATTGCTTCTACGGTACTGGTAATGGGATTTTGTTAGAACAGGCAACATTAAATACCTTGCCGAAATCACGATAAGAGGTGGGTTCAAAAACATTGAACGCTTTCAGACAGATTACATAAGTACGCTACCACAACGATGGCAAAATAGGAATACGGTTCAGACAGATATCATACGCTATCACAACGATAGCAGAATAGAAATTCGTGTCAGACCGATGTCATAAGCTGCAACCACGGTGAGTGAATAGGAATTTGGTTCAGACAGACATAATACGCAACCAGATAACAGATAAACGATTGTTTTAGACATATAAAGTAAGAACCCCTCTATTGCTGTTGCATCTAAAGTTTTTTTTGTAAAAAGACAGCTAACCAGGCAATACAGATTACAACTTCTTACATACTTGCTCAAGAGCTTTCTAAGGTTTATGTCTAAATTGGAAGTTGAAGTAAAGGGATGCTTTGATCATGTTTATGGTTTAAATCACGAAGACGATGCTTGTTATTGACCACCTACGGAGTAACGACGTCATTTTTGTGATTGAGAATGACGAACAACAAAGTGCATTTGCGCAATTAGAGAGGCCTCATTATCTGAAAAACGTGCTCATTGTGATTCTCTCGGTGCTTTGTCAATATACTAAATTAAGATGAGCGATCTTCGAATGTCAAGATCAATAGCTTGATTGTTAGGATTAGATTTGATATAACATGTTTGTAGAATGACATGACAAAGAATAACAATATGGTCACGCATATTACAAAACAAGAGGCATACGAGTGCCTTGACGCTCCACTGGCTTATTAAGTAAGGAGTGTAAGAAACGAAAGGACCCTGTATGCTAAATAAGGAGAAAAGGACCCGCTCTCTGGCGGCCATGATTTTTTAACAAATCAAAATAATATTTAGTATTTTAGTAGATAACCACCTAAGGAACATTTCTGTGAAATTACTTCAAAATCCATGCAGTGGTTTTTGAAATAAAGATTTTATAAGTTTTAAAAATTCCATATGAGGAAAAATCGCCCCGCCCAGGCAGTCATGTTTCTCAACAGAGCGGAACTATTTGAGCAACGGCTGTGGAGAACCACACAAGGAACATTTCTATGAAATTATTTTGAAATCCAAATATTGGTTTCTGGCTAGCCATATAAGGAAATATGGCCCAACTCCGTGGCGGCCATGGTTTACAACAGAGCGGAACCATTTGAGCAACTTTGGCTGAGAGCCACCAAATTAACATTTCTGTGAACAAATTTGAAATCCAACCAGTTGTTACTGACTAGAAGATTTTTAAAGTTTTCAATATAGTAATATAAGGGAAAATGGTCCCGCCCGTTAGCTGCCATGTTTTTCAACGGAGCTGAACCATTTAAGCAACTTGGCAGAGGACCACTTAAAGATCGTTTCTGCGAAATTATTTAAATATCTACACAGGGGTGTAGGCGGAGATGTCATTTAAAGATTTTTCTCTTTATAGCTCTGGCGGCCATCTTGTGCAGCTGACCGGAACCCTTTAAGCAATATTGGTAGAAGACCAACCAAGAAACTTCAAAAGTTTCAACAAAATCGGCCAACCGATTTCAGAGATGTTGTTTATAGGAAAAGTTTACGCACGGACGGAAGGACGCACGCACGCACGACGGACGAACGGCCATGGCATAAGCTCGCAGGCGTTTGGCCAGTGGAGCTTAAACTGCAATTACTGGAATGTTCTAAACAAATACCGAGTTGTACAAAATGATAGGATACAAAATGCTATGGTTTTGAACACAAAAACATTTTATTTTAACAGACAGTTATCGGGAAATGATGGAGAAAAGATATTAATGGAGGGTACCAAAGCAAGCAAAATTGAAGGAATGAATGAATAGGAGGGAGGCACGAAGGGAGAGAGGGAGGGAGGCAGGCAGGAAGGAATGAAGGAAAGAAGGGTTTGACGAACGATGGGTTGAACAACAACAAAAACGAAGAAGCAAACGAATACAGGTGAATATAATTGTTATTTAGATTAATAAAACGCATACATATCAAATGATGTCTTCTAATTCACCACGTTTTGTTCAATGTGTGGGCTTCTTGTTTATTGTTTTATAACACGCGTGAGGATGTCGTTAACACATGGAGTGCACGATCCCAATACATGTGCTAATAGCCATTACGCCACTTATAAGAAAGCTATAGAGGATTACCCTGGTTTTAAGTAAAGGCTATCGCATAGACAAGCAAAGAATACACAGGCAGGGCATTCGAGTTTTATCAGCATTTTTGTGCATTGTACTTAAAATACGTTATTCCAGAGTGTACCGGTATATTGGCCTACCGACGCCATGTTATATCTTTGACGGACATAAACAGAGAAGTCTCCCTTGAAATCGGTGGGCGTGGTTAACTCGGCTCTGTCGTAACGTCAAATAATGTCAAAATAGTAAAGACCATTTGTGTAAGAAATATGCAAATTAAAAAAAAAAGTTTGGTTCTCTTTTTATCTTTTGTATATAATTAATGCGAGTTATGTCCAGTATACATGTACGTAAGTCGTGTGTATTTGTTATTTGGTTTTTAACAACAATATGTTTAATAAATCATACTAAGGCTATATGAATTTAATGATTTATTTCAAACGCTTCGGCATTATGCCTTCATCAGTGAAAAACAATTCAAATGAACATGACGTCAACGTTAAATATAACGTGACGTCCTTTAGTGCGAAAAGTGTTTTTAATTTTTATGTATCATGGACATAAATACACATAAATGAGCATATATAAATTATGGATCATAAATGATTATATAAACTATTAGAAAAGTTATGATTTTATTTTGTTTTTCAATCGCAACTCAAACTCAACACATATTATTAGAGTAAATAAGGGCCACAGGCCCAACAATACACAATACACAAATACACTATTGTTAATTATGTTGATGCCTCTAAAACATGTTCGTAGTTAAAAATGTTGTTCATTAAATAGATGATACATAACAAATGTTACTTTATGGATAATTTGATCGTTTGTTGAGAATAGATCATGAACAGAATTTCTTCCATGGTACCAATTAAGAAGGTACTTTGTACGGATTTCCCTATGTTTAAACAATGGGAAAAAAAGCATGGTTTTCACAGCCAGGCGTAAAAAATATGTTTGTTTTAGGTAACATGCCCCAAAAAATTAGGGTAGGTAGGTCGGGAATTGTTTATTTATATTTTTTTTGGTAAATGGTCAACTTACTTTAACATTCTAAAACTGAATAAATATTCAAAACATATCGGTAATATCCTTTAACATTGTTTATTAGTGGATACTGTCAAAACAAAACACTTATTTATCCAAAAACACATTTAATTATTGAAAAATGTTAATAGAACAAAAATCAATCTGACAAACCCAATAAAATGTTCTAGGGTCGGGGCATTTTTAGGCTAGGTCGGGTAACCTGAAACAATCTTTTTTTTTTACGCCTCACTAACAGTATTATTATTTTCATTTAGAAAAAAATACATTATCTGTCATTGAACGCAACATTTGAATGTCTCCCTAGCTAAACATTTAATTTATGGTTGAAACATCTAAATGCAGTCATTATAATATAGACTATTGACTTATTATTGTACATGCAATTATTTCGTAGTTGTTGATTATAAAAGGTACATTATCTTTCAAACGAAAGATAATTTCCTTTTAAAGGGACTATTTCACAGATTTTCGTATTTTTGAAAAATGTCATTTAATGTCTAAACTGTAAAAACTAAGCAGTTGGATTAACCAAAAACAAATTGTTCAATAACTTGACCTCGCCGTGACTCGAACCTACGACCACCGGAATTAAAGCCCTGTCACTTTAACCGCTCGGCCACTCTCTAACGCTGGCCGAAAATTTGTAACGCTATATGTAAGTGATACACGTGTTTCCCAAAATACCGATGAAAAGTGTAACAAACGCTTTATAATTGTATCAATTTCAATTAATGATTTTTCACAAACGACACTATATTTCCAATATATCTTTTTGCCAGTAGTGTTATTTAGCCTGTTTATATGTGAGGTGGGTTTTTTTTGGGACAATCATTTTAAAAATCGTCCATTTGCCAATCTGTGAACAGGTCCCTTTAAAATTAACCGTAATCATTAGCGTAAATGTGTACTGCTTGTTGCAAGCGTTTTTCCCGAACATAAAAAAATGTAATACGTAGATAGGGATAGACGGTAGGCCAAACGGCACGATGTAAACAGTTTAACTGTATAATCACTTGGGAAAGCCCCGTTATAAATAGAAAGGTCTTTAAAGGTGTGTATACAAAGAACCTTAAAAGAATAACCCAAAACTTGTTTACCATAATGTATTTCGAAATGTTATCAATGTTTACAGGTTAAAGCTGTGTATATATAGTTGTCGTATCTCTCAACTTCTAACATGATTACACGGATTTGAAATAATATTTTATATAAAGTAATACTAGAGAGAGAGTTGTATTATTGTACTGAGCGCTATAAGTTATAAACTGAATAGAATAGTAAATACTGCGAAAATTAATAAGAATATCAAATAATCCTTAGTGTGTGAATACATAATTTATTTATTTATTTTTACCTCAGAGAATACTCGTTAGAACCAAGTTTGTATTCGCTGTTAATTTACGTTGTAGAAGATTCGTATGTGGGACACAGTCCATTGATTTCAAGTGTTCGAAATGCATATTTGGAAAAAGCTTGAACTGTAGCTTGTGGACTTTTTTTTATTGGGATTGTGACTAAGTTTTCATTGACACAGATGGGGAACAATTGTTGCGGCCCAAGCGTTAAAAGGCATCACGGTGGACCAATAGGTAACTATTTATAACAACTCGCATTCGTTTCATATAAACATGTTGTTCATTTCAGATGTATTTCATTTCATAACGGTTTAATGTGATATTTTCTTCAAAACATATATTAAAATAACGAAATACTTGTATAAAAAGTAACCAAACAAATTGAAACTAGTATGACTGAGTATGCAGGGCTTACATTAATGGAAGTTTGGCAGTAATTTACTCCCAGTTAGTGTCACAGGACTTCCGAAATTGCAGCCATGAAAGTATCAAAAAGTCTTAAAGAATGCTTAAAACCTCCATTATCCAACACTTGGAAGTGAGGACTTCCAACATTTTCACCTATGTGCAAGCCCTGATTATAATTCAAAGTTTACAATAGGTCTGAAAAACAATAACATGAAGTGAAAAACATGAATGAAGTACAATAGTAGCTGAGCTCCTCATAAACGCTACCCATTTCTACAATAGTCAGAATGTATATACCAGCAACGCATTTCAAAGGTATTCCTTATTTGTCATGTTTATAGGCCATTTTGATAATAATTAAGCGATTGATTGTTTCAGTAAAACATACTCCTCGGGCCATGAAACATAGCGGTGTAAGGCATACACGACGCACCGGCTACAGCGGTTCGTCCGGGGGAGGTTCGGACAGGGGATATAGCGGCAGCCCCTGGGTGGGCGGCTATGAAGGTGGATACGGCGACAGCAGCGGCTGGGGTGGGGACAGCGGTGGTTGCAGTGGCGGTGATAGTGGTGGTTGTAGTGGCGGTGATAGCGTTGGTTGTAGTGGCGGTGATAGTGGTGGTTGTAGTGGCGGTGATAGCGGTGGTTGTAGTGGCGGTGATAGCGGTGGTTGTAGTGGTGGTGACAGCGGTTGATTTTAGTGGAGGGAAACCTATAATCAATGAAAACTGTCTCAGGCATATATTTTGAGCATCTGTGATGTTTTATTCTAGACTTCTGTGTTCGTGTTCCTTTTAATCTCTGTTTAATGTTTTTGTTATCATCATTTTTGTTTCAGCAATTATATTAATACAACGTGTTCTTATATTTATCTTACATATTTGGTGCTTTTTCCATATATTTTTTAAGCTATTTTTTGTTAGTGATGATGTTGTCGTTTTGTTATAATAAATCCAATCACTGTAAAATGTTTGCATTGCTCACTCCTTTGATTTTGCAGTTTTCGGACTAAAGCTCAGCTCATCTATTGTCGACATTTCAAAACAACCCACAATTAAAAATAAACATACGAAAGTTATAACATGTTAATAGTCCGTTTACATAAGCGTATGTTCGTAATACGTACTTCAAGCTCATAATATCATATCGTTGACACAGTAGAACACTATCAGCATGTATTTCAGCTTATGTCACGCTTTAAAGTTCCTCTTAGCTGTATACACATTTCAAGTGTAAATTTAAGGACCGGTTTATGGTACCAAGACTAGGCACCTGCCTATGACACGTGTGAATCCTCACACTGAGTTTTGCTCACCCACGGCTCTTCCGGTGTGAATTTAAGGACTTGCTCAGCGCACCATGGATTGGTCCTACTGAAGTCAAAAATGCCCCAACAAGAATCCTGTGTCAATTGTGGGGGTGTCATTTTTAAAATAATACCCGTATATACCTATAGACGTCAACACGAGTCCTGAGTTTGTTTGTTTTTCTTTTTTTAAGGTCGGGGGGGGGGGCAAGCCCGCAAGATGAATCCTGTGGACAAAAGCCCGCTCGTTATTTTAATGTCCCGGACAAAAGCCCGCTCGTTATTTTAATGACCCGGACAAAAGCCCGCTCGTTAAAAACATGTAAATCTTTAATTATAATTATCGCCCACAGTTAGTCGGTAATTAATTATAATTAATGCCTAATTACAGCGCATGCATTCCAAAAGGTTATTATTTTTTACTTGTTTTTTAATTTTGTGGCTAAAAAAAACTGTTACTTTTCTGTGTATATATGTTGCAACACATTTGCTGAAGTACCATAATCAAAATGGAAATTCTCACAAGCAAAAAAGGCTCGAAAAAGCTTTTCCATGAGGGGTTCATGTAAACGCAGAAGAAGAAAACAAATTCAACAATACGCTGGGAATGCTCGAACAGACGCGCACAGTCTTGTAAAGGCGCGCTAGTGTCAGACTTAGATGTATATAGTATTTTAATCATCAAACACTTGTATATATTTTGTTTATTTTCTTTTTAAAAAATCCATTCTTTTATTCAAACTTAGATAGATGTACTATTATAATTATTATATTTCTTATTCATGTATATGTGTGCTGTGATCATAACTTGCATACCATGTAAATAAACTGTAAAATATACATGTAATTTATTACGTTACTGGTGGACATATCCTGTGTACGAATCCTGTGTTATTTTGCGGGTCATTTAAATCATACGACCTACTGAAGCCAAAAGGGCATAGCACGAATCCTGTATTAATTTCGGCGTAATTTAAATCACGAGTCCAACTCGGACCAACACTAAGCGTGCTATTTTTAGAGTCAGTATATTATATTCATTTTTCAAACTGTTTAACAGTGTTTATTGTTTACTGAGCACACATACTAACCAATTTGTGTTTGCTTGCTATATATATATATATATATATATATATATATATATATATATATATATATATATATATATATATATATATATATATATATATATATATATATATATATATATATATATATATATATATATATATATATATATATATATATATATATATATATATATATATATATATATATATATATATATATATATATATATATATATATACTGTATGTGATATGAAATAAGTACCGATATACAATTCCGCATTGTGTTTATAATGGCAGATAATATATGCAAAAAAATAATACTGTGTGTTGTAGGCCTTAACCAAAAGGTTGGTCACTCTCAAGGTCCCTCAAGACTAAATAAAACAGCTTAAGCTTTTCACGCTTTGTGACAGAACCACAAATGAGCACAGCAGATTTATATATGTACATAGACTCCTGGCACTGTATGCTTATACCATCGAGATCACAGTGGAAAGAGCAATTAATCCTCTGTCGTTATGAAAATGATGAACAAAACATCATTAGCACAATGTAAGAATGTACGTGTTAACTTCTCGGAAGGGCATCCCGTTATATTTCGAACGATGTTCCACCTTTCTTGAACAAAGGCGCTGGATGAGGTAGCTGTCCGTAACAACGTCGACACACTGAACTATATAATAACTAACGACTGCAATGTTTATTCCGCTTATTCCAGATTTTGGCGCAAATTAGGTGTGTATTACGTACGCCTGCGTCATTAAAAACATGTGGCTTTGCAAAGAAAATAGCGTATCGGGCCTGTTAAAAAGATTGATAAATTTACCATTTTCGAAATTTTGGTCACAGATTCCGAAAATAAAAGAAAACCGTTTATACAGGAGCGAAATTGTACTACTAGCTTAGAAATATATTGGAAATTACGTTTGTTGATGAGTAATTATAAGTTGAAATGGACAAAATTATAACGCGTTTGTAACGCGAACAATTTATTATTTTGGATTACTTACGTTGTTTCGTTAAAATGCTTGAAAACACGTAAATCACTTACGTAAGGTAAAAGTACGATGAAATGTATTTACATCACATTACCCGAGCGGTTTGCACGTCAGTCTTTTGATCCGAAGAGCGTTGGTTCGATCCCCAGTGGCGGTACTTTTTTTTCTCTTTTTTGATTTTTTCTTGTTACATGTATAATAATTGAGTTCTTAAGTTTAGATGCTTTAGTTTTTCCGGTTTAGACATGTAATGGCATGTTTTAAAACATACACAATTATGTAAACAAGTATCTAGTTTTAATATACTAATAAATAAAAAGACACTGGACATGTATTCATTTCGTATTTTATACATGTTGTCAGATAAAAATATGGATGAATTTGATATCAAAAAATTTGGTTATAAATTGAACTGATCAGTAGTTGTAATGGCCATATAATTGATAAGTCATTAAAACGCTAACGTCATCCAAACCAAATTCATCCATATTTAAATCTAGAAAACATATAACAACTACGAAATGAAAACAGGTCCAATCTCTTTTTTTCTATTAGTATATTTTATTCTACTCGTGATGTGGCCTATCATAATTATTCACGCGGGGTCAATTTTCGCATGACGGCATGCCGTTTATCTTCCACAAAGCGTTGCACATTTAGCCAACCATGTAACCATTTCAATTTGATACGATGTCGATGGATTTAAGAGGTACATTTCACGGAAGCATATTCAAAAGGTTAGCGAGAGATGTTTGCAACTTCATGTAGAAAGAAAGGTATCAGCGGAATTTTACTCTGCACGTGATAGGGAAAACAGACGAGTAAAACGCAATTATGTAAACAAAAATTCGATGAGTCAGTGCAAAACCATGCTTAAGTCTATGTTGAATACATGTTATATAGCATAGTTTTGCGCTGAGCCATCAAATTGCAAAAGATAATTAATTTGTCGTGAGCAAGCTAGTTATTTTCCGTGTGACATGTCAAAACCCAACCACGTGATTCCCAACAGTGGAAAAGTTCCATATGAGGCTTATGCAACATTCAGAACTATCATTGTAAACGTGCGATCGACTCCGGTAAAAAACAACACCCTGACATAACCAACCTTACAGTTTAAACACAAACATAATCCACAGAAAGCAAAACTTATTAACAAAACCGGCATATTCACTGCGATAACACTCCTGAAAGCTGATGGTGATTAATCGCAATGCTGCCCATTTTTAGCAGGTTTTTTCAAGGCACCATATGTGGAGGATGTATGTAGTCTTTTTTTTGTTCTCTAGATTCCTAGCTAAAAGCAAAAAGCAAGAAGTCCACCGGGTTCTAGTCTGCTATCTCTGAAGCCATCAAGAATCCCCATTTTCACAGCAAGCAGAGTCCATGATTGAAACAGAAAATGCAACGTGTCTGTCATACACAAACCGGGGTTCATACAAACTGGTGAAACCAAAATTCCATGATTTTTCCATGACATAGCTCAGTTTTCCATGATACAATACGAACATACTGAAGTCAAAATAGTACACTGATATCCACATTTTATTTGATCTGAATAATAAAATTATTTATCAAGGCTGTTTCACACCCTGTAAAATAGAATAGAATTACTTGTAGCGTTGCAATACATGTCTGTCCATCATTACGCTCTTGATTTTTGTTTCATTACATTTTATTTAAATGCACGTACAGGCATATTCAAGGATACTGTTCAACTTTCCATGACAATTTTTTTTTAATTCCATGATTTTTCCATGATGAAATCCAAATTATCAAGATTCCATGCATGATTTTTCCAGACAAAACCCATTTTCCATGGCAAAATTATTGATTTCTTCATGAAGAATCCAAATTATAAAGATTCCGTGATTTTTCCAGACTGAGTCCATTTTCCATGACTTTTACAGATCCGTACGAACCCTTACAAACTGTTCATGTTTGGTCATGACTGAATGTCTCTCCAGTTTTGGATTTTATACGAAAAGGGGTCAGTACAGGTGACGCCCGTGTTTTTGGTTCGACCTTTTTAATTATCAAACTCTTCCAACATATAAACAATCATTATTTCAATGTTAATATGTTTGTTCAAAATTGTGTTGAGGACTAGTGCTTGTTGTTGTAGTTTTTTATTATTCAAATTTATTATAGGTTTTCATTATGAATTTACGGTTATTTAAGTTGGTTAATTTTTGTCAGATGTCACTTTTGACGGGCAAATAATACAACCAATTTGACAGTGTTTCGTCGGCTGGTTTTATATAAAGCGTCTTCAACGGTTTTACATTGTGTTTGATTTTACAAATCAAAACACTAAAACGTACTGAAAGAATGATTTCGTAACGGCTGGAGAGCTTAATTCGTGTTAAATTAGTCTGTATTAAGGTAATAGCAAAATACATGTAGTTGCAAATACACAGTAGTTTGAACACATTTGATACAAACAACAAAAGGAAATAACTATAAATATTTTATTGCAATGAATGGCATGTTTCTTAGAATGCACAGAACATATATACAACAAGTGTTAAATATATGAAAACATTTTTATTACTTGCTGAAATGTTTCGTTATAAGAAAATAAATCAATAGAAATGTGTCAAAACAGTATAATGATTTCAAACTAGTAATGCCTTTTGTCACAAACTGAATGTATGTTCATGTTTAACTGTTGATGCTGAATCTGATCTGTTAATTTGCCAGAGTGATTGTGTGTGTTTTTAATATTTACTTTACTTTGCTCTCTGTTTAATGTCAAGTAAAGTGACAATGATTTCAAACCTCAATTTCCAGTATTAGAGAGTTGATTTTATACCAGCAAAACGTTCAGTTGGAAAAAGTTTTAGCTAAAAGGTGGACACATTTTTAAAATCAGTTTATTGTGGAATTATATTCATTTGGATTTATGTAGTTTTAAGGACATCTATAATTAACAAAGTGAAAACAAAAGCATAATAACAATTAAACCAGTGTTGTCTTTCCAATGTAGTGATTAAAAAAATTTAAATCATACAGTCAGAACAATAAGAAAGATCTAGGAATAGTCGCTACACCTTTCCTCACCACATCGATTCCCATTTACAAATTTATGCAATTTCTTAACCGCATTTTGGGCTGGTAATCTTCCATGTATAGTGGCAGAAACAGACAAATTAGTCCATGTACCTTTATTGGAGAGGAAGACCAGTGAAACCATATTGTTTTAAACGTATGTAAAAGTGCACAATACTCCTACTGACTTGCTTACTAACAGATATAAGCACACTTTCCCCATCATGTGTATTTGCATTAATAGTTCATGTCTGAAAGGCAATGACTCAGAGCAAATTAGCAGGCTACACCACATTCCTTGACTTTCTTCTGACCTTCTGGACAAGTAAATACTGAAGTTCTGAATATTAAATACTTTTGCAATGACAATTAAATGACATTTATTTCAAGCCATAACTTGAAGAATAAACAATTAACACTGGATAAAAAATTCAGCTAATATCAAAGCATTTTTTTGGCGTAGCTGTCTAAGATCACTTTTGAACCAGATTTTCTTGGGATAATTAAGTAGCGGGAAAATTGAATGCCAATAGAATTGGGCAAATTTTCTAATTCTAGGGAATGCAAACTTCAAACAATGGTTTAACATATACCAATAACTGTTGCATACTTTTGAGGATTAAAAATTTACATAATTGTTTACATAAGCAGTTAAAATGAAGTTATAAATATATCTTCGACATATACTCTAGAACTGAGGCTAATTATGAACGTATTTTCTCATTGTATGCCATAAACAGAATGATATATTCATTCACGTAACGAAATAACTATTTTGTTTAGCCTACATTTATATAAGCGGTACGCTCTATAAATAGCAATTGTGCAATGTTCCCATTCATAAATCTCATTCACAGTGTTGCCGTTCCATGTAGCCCACTGATTCTAGTGAGTTCATCACATTCCAGAAACAGTAGTGTCATTCTAAAAATAGCGCGCGTAGCTAGCAACCGTTGTATAGCTGTGTTAATATACTCGTACATGCATCAATAATAGCGTTCAGAGAATCATAAACCTAAAAATTTCAATAAATGGGGAATTTATATTTATAAACTTACCGTTAATTTGAATTAAAATTGTGGTTATGATTTATTAACGATTATTGATAATTGCATCTTTCTATCAACTTCTCCAGTAGATGTTATTTAATCTATAAAAAAAATGCTACATTTCCTATAGATAAAATGTTATGAAAGAAGATTCAGAATACGTCGAATAGTTATTCACGTAGCATGAATACACAATTTGCAATACTAATTATACACAGGAACCCCTGATATATCATATTTCTACTGATATAATTTAAAATTATTGATAATTGCATCTTTCTATCAACTTCTCCAGTAGATGTTATTTAATCTATAAAAAAAATGCTACATTTCCTATAGATAAAATGTTATGAAAGAAGATTCAGAATACGTCTAATTGTTATTCACGTAGCATGAATACACAATTTGCAATACTAATTATACACAGGAACCCCTGATATATCATATTTCTACTGATATAATTTAAAATCGTCATAGTCTCATGCATTTTTATAGTTTCGTTATCCAAAATAAAGTCTTAACATTTCAAAAATCGCTGAATGTTCCTTGACTATTGCTTTTTATTGGGATACACAGTATAAATGCTTATTTGACTTCAAATCGTTATTATATTAAATAACTAACATGAATGGTATATTACCGGTACTATAAATAACTATATAGAGTCGTCTGATACATTATAATTTCAATTTATTCCCGAAATTATTTTCTTACATTGTTAATTTGTTAAATTGGCTTGAAAAATTCAGAAAACAATTATGTTAACCTAAATTATTTTGGTTATTCATATATCACTGATGGAAACATGGAGCTGTATGATTGGTTTATTCAAAGCAATGATATTAATTATAATTTTATTTAATTTTTAAATTAATAAATTTATCTCAAATAAACTTTTGGGTCGGAGAAGTTTTCTTAGAGTGTCCGAAAAATCTGGGGTCCAATAAGTCTAATATTGGTGGGAACCAAAAAATCTGGGGTCTGAGAAGTCACATAACCGATCATCTTGGCCGTCTGTTTCGGTAATTTTTAGATGACATCTCAATATTAATTTCAACACCGATTGTCTTTTTTAAAGACATTTCTTGTTAGTCCTCCATAGACTTTTTCCATTATCAGATCGTTCCCCCCCCCTTGTCACTATACCCGATATACTTGAAGCCATTAGTTGAAGCATAAACAATTAACAGCACTGACATTTTCAAATTATCAGTAATGCTGAAGACTTTTCACAGCTCTCCCTTGCTTTTAGTACCTTTTTCATTGCGATATTTTTCTAATTTCAATGTCACTATTATTTCTGACATCACAAACGCATACGTATTTAACTTTTGTGCATTCATGGGCTGGACAACCAATGCACACTGTATTTCTAATTCTAACATGATACTCGCTAATTGTTCTGTAGACAAAGAACAAAATTATCGTTGTTAACTACCAATAAACAACACAAATAGAAGTTCCAATTCTGAGCGGAGCATAGTAATAGTTCCATTTTAAATTGCAAAAATATATGTCAAATCATGTTAGAATCGCATTTCACCCTTGTGGTTTAATTCCTACGCATCAGAACTCCAAACAGTTTTTATTGGCCGATAAACAACGATAAATCGAAAATTATTTCTTAAATATACCAATTTATAGTGCAAACATGCATTAATAACAGTTCCATTAACAACATAATGTTTTGTATAACTATAGATTATATTATAGGTATTAAGTGAATAAGCACTGTCAATTATTTTCAGATAATATGCTGCCATAGTATTCTATTTTAAAATGTCTTCAGTCATGTAACATCACAAACAAACAAAGAAATATCATTATTGTACACAATATTAAATCCATATATCTCTACAGGTTTCATACACACTAAAATAATGCATACCACATAGACACACTGTGAAAGCTAGAAATAAGCCTACAGCATGAGGGATATTTTCCTAAAATATCAAACAAAATAATTATAGAGTTTAAGACTGGAATTGCCATAGCAATCACTGAACTTTGACCAATCATTTTTCAAAGTGAACATTCTTTGTTCACAACAAGCTTCCACAAAGAGTCCTACATCACAAATCCTCACTGGGTTGCCTTGGTCTTCGACTTGCCAGACTTCTTGTCTCGCTTTTTAAGCCCATCCATGTTGCCTTTCAACAGGTTTGTGTATGCCTGACAAAAATAAGAATGTTCATATCACCATACTATTTCAAAATAGATAAAAGGTTTTCACAGCCGTTTTGGGAAAGATCCAGAGCAGAACTGCAGGGTGCCCCTTTTAGACAGCTCACATGTTTAATACCTTATGAAATTGAATTTTTTTCAAATATTCATTGACAAATGCAGGGCCCTCTGTCTATTTTGGGGGATGCCACCCGCAGCCTTCAGATGGGGGAATTTTGGCATCACTTCTAACAAGGGGGAATTTTTTAAACAGCATACCGGTAATATTACTTTCAATATTCTGTTTCACTCAATAAACCATTCTAGCCATCAGTTGCTATATTATTGTAAGGAAAATTCAGTCACTCTATTTGAAAGTCTTTCTTTACAGGTAAAACAATTCATTATGTTCGTTTTTGTTTAAAACGTTAAATTCTGGGGGAATATCTAGCCTTTAATGGGAACAATAACACAGTTTCTGCTGGGGGAAGCAGCCTTATTTCGGCTGTAAAAATGACAGATTGAGGGCCCTGAAATGAATTGACTTTGCTAAAATCCTTAATTAGAAACATTTAGCTAATAAAAAACTTTCCCCCTGCTCCTGTTGAGCAGCACTCTGTACCGTTCTGTATCTAGGGTTTCCCCTATGCTAGAACATGTAGATGGCCACACAAAAACACCAGGGCCCATATCCACAAAGCTCCTAAGGAAAATCTTAAGTTACGTTATACTTAAGTCAAAATTTCAAATACCTTTTTCTATATAACAATCATTATTTTATTATTTAAATTTGGTACCATTATAACCATCTTTTGATTCTTAACCAGAATAAAACAGTTTAACAGAAAATAAACTTTAAAAGAAATGGCCACAGACTTAAGGAATTTTATAATTTTAAGAAATGTACTTAAGTTTTCCCTAAGGAGCATTGTGGATACGGGCCCAATTGGTATTTATTAAATGTATGTTTATTTGGAAATACTGGTATTTTACTAGTGTTGTTAATCAGCATCCAAAATTTTAGTCCATTAATCAGTACAAAGTTCTGACGAAATAACCGATTAATCAGGATTCTTTGAAGTAAAGGAAATACAACGTAGACTTCAACGTTTTAATGATTTACATTGTTTTATTTAGTTTGGCAATAAATATGTGTCTGATTTATATAGAATTATGAAGCAAATAGGCAAAAACATGTTTTTGTAAAAACAGTTTGTGAACTGCATCCTACTAATATGCCGGACTATTGACAAGATACATATCATGGACTTCTTTGTTTGTAATTAAGATATAACAGCTTTACTAGAGACAAATATTAGTTCTACAAATCATATTATTAAAATATATTAATGTATACATTGTATTCTATTGAACAATGCATTTCATTATATGTGCATGTGTGTTATTTAATTATTTAATTTGGTCACTGAACCATACCAATGAATTGGACAACTTGTTCAAGTTAAAAGAAAGGGATGGAAATCTTTCAAGAAAGAAAACTCATGCATAGATATCTTCAATTAATCAACGAATCCCAAATCTTAATCGACTAATTATTTAATCATTGCCTATTAGTCGTTGATTAATCGACGAAATGATTAATCAGCACAACACTATATTTTACATGTAGGAAGCAACTGATGATGCCTATATTAGCACCCAGTAATTTGGTCTGATCATCCCTTATGTAGTTAATACTTTGAAAACAAAGGTTTGGTTGCATTCCAATGCTCTAAATGTGTGTGCACTGACGAAGGTCCAAACAACTGATAAACAAACCCAATAAAATGGAACAAACTGTAAAGAAAACTGAGGAAATCTACAGAAAAGTTGCGAAATACAAGGACTTCACATGTCACTTTCATTACACACAAATGCTAAAGCCATCCTTAAAAAACTGTTTGTTTGCGGTTGCTCAACCCAAAACGTTAGAGGTAGTTAGCATTTTTCTGTATTTATTATCATACACAGAACACAAACAAACACATAAAATCTGTGAACAATTTGTAGATGTTTCTGTTAAGTACCATTGATGCTTATTGATGATGTCACACCCAGTAGTTGAAACAGGCGTAACTAGAGATTTGTCACAGGAGTGGCAGCGGGCCCCGAATGATAGCTTGTTTGAAGGTGAGGAACCGTTTTTCTATTTTTAGTAACAGTGACCTTGACCTTGATCCCACCCACCCCCTATGCAATCTCAAGCGATGTCTTGATAAAAGGTATCTATGTATGAAGTTGAATTACAAAAGCTCAATTCGTTCTCGAGTAATTGAGCGGAAACCGTTTTTCTATTTTTTGTAATGGTGACCTCGACAGTGACCCCATCCACCCCCTATGTAATCCCAAGCCAGGTCTTGATATAAGGTATCTATGGATGAAGTTTCATTAAAATATTTCAATTCGTTCTCAAGTTAGAGAGCTGAAACCAAAAGTTGACTCCGCCTGAAAATCAAAATTAACGAAGGGCAGAACTCCAGGATTATGAAGTGCAGAGCAACGGTTCTTGTGCACTGCACTTCTCCTCAATGAGATCTATCCACCTATGAAGTTTCAAGTTAATACCTCTAAGAGTTATGCTCCAGGCAAAAAACGAAGTATGAAAAATTAACAAAGGGCAATAACTCCACAACCATGAAGTGCAGAGTAATGGTTCTTGTGCACTGCACTTCTCCTTAATGAAATCTATCAACCCACGAAGTTTCAAATTAATAGCTGAAACGGTTTTGAAGTTATGAAAGAAAAACATGAAAAATGTGGACGGACGGACAGACGGACGGACAGTCAGGGTGATTAGTATAGGGCACCCGCACAAAAATTGCGGGGCCCTAATTATTGGAAATCTTTTTTAAAAAAAGACTGTTACATATATAACACGTGCCAACTTTTCATTGCTAAATATGGAATTTGTGTTATACATGTTGTTTTCCTGGGCAATGAAAATAACAAAATAAATTGGCAATTTGAGCCAAGGTTATTTTGATGGGTCGATCGCGCAACTTCAAACAAACAATTTTCTATATATGGCCTAAGCTTTTCTTACTGCAAAGGCATGTTACATTCATTTACAGATTGTTGCAAAACATGAAAAGGTGATCACAGTTTCAAAAACTGTGAACATATGACTAGCTATGACTTTCAAATCAATTTATAAGGTGCAAACCATGTAATCTCGAAGTGCAGAAATAAACGTAGAGAATGGTGTGCAGTGTAGCTACAGATCTTGGAAAGAAAACATGCACTGGCAGTTACTGGACTTAATTGCCAAATTAAGGCTTCATTTGTGATATTTTTTTTCAAAATTAGGACAACCAATGGCAACAAGGTTTACATATATAATTATTACTAATTACTAACAGTAATTTGAGTCAAATTTTGATGCGAGAACGAAAAACACGTTTATCATTTCACAAACTCAGTACCAAAGGTGCTGATGTTTATGCATTGAATAATCCTAAATTAATTCAATAAATTATTTATAATAGGGGTAGTAAAGTCATATAATTCATTTTTTATTTCATATTTTTTACTATTGGTGAAGTAGTCAACAGTTTTGGAAAATGTTCATAAGGAAATATTACAAAAATGAGGAATAAAACTGTATGCAAAGCTGATGACAATAAGTTGTATAAATTTTTTTACAAGGGCAGACTACTTACAATATTAAATACATCTGTAACCAAGCTTATGTATCATTACAAACCATGTTATGGATTCTATACTTCTTACGACTTGCATGTTGACCTAAATAGTCTAGTATTTACTGACTTCTGTACTTGCTGGACTAAAACATTAACACCCAAATATTGTTCTTGTTAAACATACCTGCACTTCTGAGATAATGATATTTTTCAAAACAAATAAAAATATGCCTCATTTTCAACTATTTTTGTTAGCCATTGGTTACTTTGGCAACTGTACTTGTAGCACAAGGGTAGTTGTAACCGAGCTGCATACTTAACCAAACCTGTTTGTTACATTAATGCATCTATCCCTATTTTCCTGGGCAAACCCAGGGGAATTTGACTAAATGTATTATGGGGGGTTAATTCCCCACCATAGAACCAAGCATTTTTGTCTACATCCCCTCAATTCCTGATGCTTAATTGGTGTACCAAATAGCCCGGGAGACAATATTACCGGATCTAAAATCCCAACAAAGGCTAATTTTGCTCCCACCCTTGAGGAAAATATTGATAGGTGCATAAACTATAAACACTTATACATGAAGTTATAGTCCGAAGTCAGTAGTATATTCTTGATTAAGTTGTCTTGCTTATTAGTAATACATATTACTATATATATTAGGTTAAAAATTATATATATTAGGTTAAAAATGAAATGTTCTATCAGTACTTAACATATTACTATATGTGTTGTAGTGAAATATAAATATGACGCGTGTTGTGGGAAATTTGGACTTAATGCATGCGCGTGAAGTGTCATCCTGGATTAGCATTTGCAGTCTTTTGCATAATATTAATTAATACAATTGTTAAATTGTTCTAAGGCGCGTTATTGTGTGACACGTTTCCGCTTAATGCATTTTTTACATCATGTAAAACAATATCATACATTACGTCAAAAATGCATTCAGCGAAAACGTGTGACGTTGCTCTAAAATCGACATGACGGGGTCACACAATTACACGCCTTTAAATATACATTAAAATGGGTTTTACACTACCAGTGAGTACACTAACAACATACTTTTGCACAAGACTTGCCTATTACCTAACCCATCAAATATACAGACAAAAACTTGATACATTATATGTACTAGATGGTTTCATCTCACTTAATAATGGATATTGTTAGCCTACGACCCATAAAAATCAACATCTTTGGAAAATCTCAGAATCAATGTTAATGACATTAACGCCCATCCACTCGTTATCATACAAACAATAACATAGAAAGCCGATAATGACATACGGGTGATTCTAATATATTGGGTTCATAAAACATATAATTATCATTAAATAGTAAATATCTGAAGAAAATATACATCTCATCATTACAACCTGTCACTAATATGAAATGTGTGACAGATGTGTATTGTCCATAATGATTTTGACTCGGTACATCAAAACAAATGAAATATGATTCAGGTTCCAAAAAGAGATTTATGCTACATATTATTTTGACCAATAAAATTTCATACATATTATGCAAAGGAAAGTTTAAAAACCAGTTTGTACAATTCAAATACACTATACTTGCCACATTGGAGAGTTAAAATTGTACTTTTATTTCACTGGCAGGACAAATTGTCTTAAATGGACTATGTTATCGAAAAGGGCCTCAAGTGGGCAATTTCTTAAAAATTCAGATATTAATACTGACATATAATAATGGTTAAAACCTATATATAATAAAAAAAAAACAGTGCACACATTCTGAGATAAAAATTAAATTATAATATCGGTCTTGTTTGTTTGGCCCTTTTCATGTTTACATTTTGACGTCATCATTGTTAAGTATTTTGAATAACCATACCAAGCATGAAAGCCCGTTGGTTAAAGCGCTGTCTGCTTGCATTTCTTCGTATGGCTCCTTAGTTGTGAGTTCGATACTTGCTAGGGGTTTTAATTTTCATGACTTTTTGGCTAATTTGTTTTTTATTAAATATCTTATTGTGTAATATATCATGTTTTATCTATTTCATGCACATGTCTTTGTATAGTGCACTTCTATCAGATAATATCATTTATAGTGTCCCAGTAATAGAAATCCAATTTTTCGACGACATAGGCCCTTTAACTAAGATGGCAGCACCCATCATAATAATCATCAGGGTCAGGGGTTTCGCTGTCGATCGCCACTGTCGCCAAATGCGACAAATTTGCGAAAGTGGCGACAAAATTTCAAAAGTGGCAATTCTACCTGGCGACAACAATATTTTGACCATTTATATCCAATACGAGAATGTACTGCGAGCCAGACGTAAGTGGCCAGCGTCTGTCTGTTGACAGTATTGATTTTTGATAACATAAGCGACACACAGGTCAGAGTGCATATCCAATGGAGTCACTGAACCGTGTTATTGTTGCATGATGTTTGTGAAGCAATTGACAACTTTATTGGGGGGTAATTAGCGGAATAACGGATGGTGATTACGCCGACAGATGATCTTGAACAATCAATAAGTGAGATTATAGGACAAAGCCGAATAATTAGTACCGAAATTTCTTTAATCGGCATCATGGCAAGTGTATTGTTTTTTACACGCTTGTTAAGGAATGTGCTAATTTTAACAGTTTGGTCGACAGCTTACATATATAAGACAAAAAATGATTGTTTATTCACTTGCAATCATGGCTTCACATGATTTCTTTAATCCTCGAAAGCGTGTTTTAGACACTGACATGAATGACAAACTTGAGACACCTTCCAAAATCTAGTAACAAATGTACCAAATGTAAATGTATTTAGTATGTCAGGATATTAAATTTTTCAGAGAGTAACTTTGTAACTTTGTTTGTACCTTTTTTTTCAGTAGATTTGCAGAAGTGTGATACAAGTATTTAATTGCTAAGACAACAAAACAACACTATGTTTAATAGACACAATGTTTAACAAATATATGTTTAAACATTGAACTTTTCATTGATGGCATATCATATTTGGTGATTTATGTTAGTCATGTTGGTTATTTCATTTTGTCATGTGAAAATAAATGTTATTTATGATTATGAAAATAAAAGTATGTAATGAAGTGACTTTTTGTCCTTTATACCATAATTAGAATTTTATACCATAGAATTTGACAGAATGTATAATCATAAAAATAACAGAAAAGGACAATAAGTAATAAATTACTTTTGTGTAAGTATATTGTGACGTAGGTCAATGACTTCACATATGACTCTTCTTGACTCTAAAGTGGCTCCAACTTTCTAAAAGTGGCGAATTTTGGTGGCGACAACTTTTTTTGGGCCAGTGAAACGCCTGAGGGTGTTCGTTTGACCCAAGCTCCTGGGTTTTGACCAGTGATTTTCATGGAAATCATGAAATTGACACATGGTAAATTCCCCCAAAGAGTCATATTGACCCTTGGTAAATGTCTGGATTGCGTCATCACTTCCGTTACAACTGAAGCCAGTCAAAACACTGTCTGTTATTACCACATTAGGCCTACCTTATCTTAATCCGTTTTGCATTTACTAATAAGATCTTCCATGCCAGAAAAATATCAGTGTATGTATTTGACCCTTCCACCAATGAAAACACAGATGTTTTCCATTATGCACTTAAAGCCTCGTTGTGAACTTCTGTTTGTTACACCTTTTGTTACGGCACTGGGGTACTGTCAACCTGGATAACTCTGATGTTTACATGTTCAAATGTAGATAAAATGATGTTTAACATGTTAAATAATAACCATATTTCACATAAAATATAATAATCTAAAAACAATACTGATTAAAAACACCAGAGACACTTATGAAAAAATCGGCAGAAAATTTACAACTGTCAATAATTTCGGACTACACTTTCGGATATTTGTTGATAAAACAAACAAATAGCAGCATTAAATTTTTTCTTTCTTTTATATTGATCAGTTATTGCAAAATCTTACCTTTTCAGGTCTTTCTAAACCATTGTACATTGAATGAAAAAACAACAACAAGAACACCTAATACAAACTTACAATGGCTAATTTTTAATATTATGATCAGCACCAGGTTGATTTTTTCTTTTAGTAATATTTTGTAATATACTATATTTATTAGTATAATGTGAACCTTCAGTTTGTCCGTTTTTGTTTTTGTGACTTTTTAATATTTGAATTTGACTCTTCAAAATTGAATTTTGACCCTTGAAAATTTTGGTAAAAGGGTCAATGACCCTTGAAATTTACAGTCTACTGAACACCCTGATCATGCAAAATGAAAAACAACATTACAATTGTACAGGACCAAGCTTAATCAAAAACTCTACATAAAAAATATAGACAATACAATAAAAACAAGGCTTTGATAGTATTGCAAGCAATACCAGAGTCCCCTACTAATTAAACATTGTGCAATACTGTTAAATCGCCCTCTATCTGTAGATGTACAAAGTTTCATATTCAAATCCCATTTGTCATTGCAGTATTAAGTTGTAGTTTTTTCTATTTTAGTAACATTGACCAGACATTCAAGTTACTTTTTGAGTTATTACAGTACTAAACTGACAAAGGGAAATCATATAGCCCATTCTGCGTACCAAGTTTCATGATCATATGTTATGTTCTTTTCTAATTATTACAGTATTAAGTTTATTTCTATTTTAAGTAACAGTCACGTGACCTTTGACCTCTGGTGAAAAATAAAGGGTCGTGTATAATCCTCACCTTGCTTTTTCTATGTATACAAAGATTCATCAAAGTATCTTCAGTACTTTTTGAGTTATCGCAGGATACAGATTTGGGGGACGGGACAGACAGACAGACACACACAGACGGAGGGCAAACCCATAGTCCAATCTGTGTACCAAGTTTCATGAAGCTTCATGATTATATGCACTTTTTAAAATATTACAGTATTAAGTTTATTTCTATTTTTAGTAACAGTCACGTGCACTTTAACCTCTGGTGAAAAATAAAAGGTCGTGCATAATTCTCACATAGCTGTTGCTACACATACAAAGTTTCATCAAAGTGTCTTCAGTACTTTCCGACTTATCACAGGATCCAGGTTTTGGGGATGGATGGACAGACAGACATATGGACGAACAGACAGACATACTGATGAACAGACAGATGGCAAACATATAGTTTCATCTCTGTACCAAGTTTCATGGACATATCTTATGTCCATTTCGAATTATTACAGTATTTAGTTTATTTCTATTTTTAGTAACAGTCACGTGACCTTTAACCTCTGGTGAAAAAAAAGGTCGTGCATAATCCTCACATGACCACATTGCTGTTTATATGTATACCCAGTTTAATTGAAATAATTTCAGTACTTTTTGAGTTATAGCAGGAACCAAGTTTTGGGGATGGACAAACATACGGACGAACAGATAGAGAGACACACAGACGGATGGCAAACCTATAGTTCAATCTTTGTACCAAGTTTCATGGTCATATCTTATGTACTTTTCGAATTATAACAGTATTTAGTTTCTATTTTTAGTAACAGTCACGTGACCTTTGACCTCTGGTAAAAACAAAAGGTCCTGCATAATCCTCACATTGCCATTTATTTGTATACCTCACATTGCCATTTATTTGTATACCAAGTTTCATAGAAATATCTTCAGTACTTTTTGAGTTATCGCAGGATCGAGTTTTGTTTTAGTTTATTTCTATTTTTAGTAACAGTCACATGACCTTTGACCTCTGGTAAAAAATAAAAGGTCGTGCATAATACTCACATTGCCGTTTATATGTATACCAAGTTTCATCGACGTATCTTCAGTACTTTTTGAGTTATCGCAGGAACAATATTTTGCGGACGGACGGCGTGTCGGACGGACGGACGGCAAACCTATAGTTCCCTCGGGTGAAACACCCGTAGGGGACTAATAACATACGAAGTTAAAAAGATATTCTACTACAGTAGCACATACATTATGAACTATTATTTAGAATTAAACAAATCAATGGTGAAAACTTGCTTACCATTTGGAATTTATTGACATCTTTTTGATTAATCTGGAATAAAATGCAGTAGGTTTAAAGGTTAGAACACACTTCAATGGTAGCACTGGAATGTTAAAGGCATGAATTTATATATGAGGCATGTCATGGGAAATCTAGGCTTAACGCATGTGCATAAAGTGTCGTCCTGGATCAGCCTGTGCAAGCACTTGTGCAGGACGTCACTTTCCGCATACAGTGGATTTATGTTTAGAACAGACTTCCTTGAAACAAGAAAATAGCACAAAAACGGAAAGTGTTGTCCTGGATTAGCTTGTGTGGACTGCACAGGCCAATCCAGGACGACACTTTACGCACGTGCATTAAGCCCCGATTTCCCACGACACGCAAGATATAATTACTTTCAGACCTGCTGGCATGATGACAGAAAGGACAACAACACATTTCACAAAAGACATGACAAGCTGACATAGAAAGTACCCAGTACATAGAATAATAGCTGGTGACGGAATATTCAATAACCAACATTGTAACGCTGGCTATATTATCACCTGATAAGCAATCATCAGTGTATGGATACATAAATAAATTGCTGGAAGTTAATTGTCGTTAATATGAATCAATAAAACCCACCTGACTATTTTAATGATCATCAAAATTGGGAACGAGTTCTGTGAACGACGATAATGAACGCTCAATGCAAACTGCGTAAAGTTTACAACACTGCTATTGTAATAACAATAAATGACCATAAAAATGTGTGAGCTCTGCAAGGATAGACTTCATATGTGAAGGTATCTTCCAACCAATACATGACCAGTGGCCATTGACCAGCAATAATTATAATGTAAAATTTAATTTATAACTAGATGTGTCACAGACATAGATGCCCCCACAACACATGTTTGTACACAGACAAATAGTGTGTCACCAAAACTAATTTTTGCTTCCAAAAATTAATTTTCATATATATTGCACGTGGAAAAATGATAACGAGCCATAATTCTGCCAGAATAGGTCGCAGCCAAAATTCCTGTCTTTTTTATCAGCTACACATTAAGGTTGTTTAGCTATGAAAGTTTCAGCAAAATCCACCCGGCAGTTAGAGGAGTTGAGTCCACAAAATTTAGAGTAGTATAATATATTCTATAGTGGAAAAAATGACAAAGGGCCATAATTCTGCCAAAATTGGTCCCAGCCAAAATTCCTTCCTTTATGATCACCCACACATTAGGCGTAAAAAAAAATATGTTTGTTTCAGGTTACATGCCCAAAAAAATTAAGGTAGGTAGGTAGGGAATAATTTTTTTTTTTATTTTTTTTTTATTGGTCAACTTGACGATTCTAAAACTGAATGAATATTCAAAACATGTCTCTTATATCATAAAACATTGTTTTGAAGTGGATGCTATCAAAGCAAAACACTTATTTAGTCAAACACATTTAATTATTGGAAAAAAAGGTAAAATAAACAAAAAATATCTGACCTACTCAATAAAATTTTCTAGAGTGGGGGCTTTTTTTTAGGGGTAGGTCGGGTAACCGGAAACAAACATAATTTTTTTTACGCCCTAAGGTTCTTCACCCAGCAGTTAAAGATGAAATTGAGTCCACAAGATTTTAGGATGTACGTACAGGGCTTTCATTAACTTTTAAAATCTGGAAGTTTTAACCTCCTAGACTCTGATTTTGGAAGATTTGCTCATAATATTTTGAAGACTTGACAGTATTGCGTGACCTAAGTCCTGAGCATTTCATAAATGTAATTAAGTATAAAATTCAAGGTTTGTTTAAGGTGAGTTCTTTTTAATCAGGTGTTTATAATATGCCAATAAATTAAGGAGGTATACATTGAGACGAACCACTTTATTTTTTTTGTTCTAACTTGTTCATCCTTACATGATGAAACTTCTATGGCTGAAATTTTGGAAGTCCTGAAACTTCCATGGCTGCAATTTTGGAAGTCTGTGCCAAAAACTGGGAGCAAATGACTCCTTAACTTCCCTTAATGCAAGCCCTGTACGTACTGACGTATTATTCCCCCACTTCGTGGGGGCATATGGGGGGCATAATATATTGACTTCAATTTAACTGTTTCACTCAGTGTTTGTTGAAAGCAATACTATAAATTTTATACATGTATTTATATTGCACAAGTAGGCAAAATGTATAAAAATAAACACAAGAACGGATGAAAATGTAGTGATTGTGGTTAGATTATATTAATGGAAAGCTGTTATCAAGAACAAAAGCGTTCAACGTACCACTGTGCTAAGTTTCTTATTTCCACACACTGCCCGGACCAGACACTTGTACTCAGACGGTTCTGGCAATGAGCCCTTCCTGGGTTTGGGCTTGGTGTGACCATCATCTGCAATGTCACAGAGAACAATCAGAATGCCGGACTGAATAATGTGCAACATAATAACATTAGAGCTGTAATTTTAACAGCTTTGGGATAGGTCTGGAACCCACCAATTTATGAATTTTCATGTCGTGAAATCTGGCTAGATAAACGGGAATCAAAAGCTGTCTCAGGACAGCGCGCTCGACTATTCATACCGCTTTTTTAGACTAATGGGCCTTTGTCTGCTGTCATTTTGTCACTCAAAATGTGAAATAACTCATTTTCTAATAATCTAGGTAGCTGTAAATGTTTTGGCTGGTAATTAGGGGTGTAACAATATACTAGTAATGTATACCGCAATATCAGATCTCAGGATAATATATCTAGATATGTAAATTACATACCAGTATTTGACAATATGTACTGTTAGTATGTTTGCCAAGTCTTTCAGTAAACAAGAGGGCCATGATGGCCCTAGGTCGCTCACCTGAGTGTAAAGCATCATAATGGCTTTTAAGAAGATTGTTTGAGATTTCAATAAAGCCATATAAGGAAAACTGTCCCACCCCCTGGCAGCCATGTTTTTTAACAAATCGCGAAAATAGGCTAGTGTATATGTACATGAATGGTCTGGAAAGTTATACTGCGATCTGGCTATATCGCAATCCATGGACCCCGCGAAATGCGATATAATGATTTGCAGTGTACCAAAGAAAATACTGTCACGGTATTGTTAAACACGTGCATGGACTCAAATGAGTGTAAACAAAGAATACAGTTAGAGCACTAATTTGTGCTAATACAGGTGACGAGTATTAGGTTAATGTTTGCGAGCTATACTAGTCTTTGTGCCCAATGCTATGCAAGTCTATAAAACAATTCCACAAGCCTATCCATATTTTTTTTAACAATGAAATGGGCTAGCTGGGCCCGGATTAAATGGTCACACCCCATACACTGTAACTCAGTTTGTGCTCAAGTTATTATTAAACAGACAGCATTTTCTTTTCTTTTTTAGTAATGGTGCCCTTGACCACAACCACCCCAGATGCAACCTCAAGCGAAGCATCAATGTATGAAGTTTTATTAGAATAGCAATTTTGGTCCTCAAGTTATTGTTCAGAAACCAAAAGTTGGGTCTGCTGTCAAGTCTGTCAACCCACATGCCCAACGACATACCCCAATCTAATAACCACAAATATTCATTTGGTTAAAAATGGCTTAAATACTCGTTAAAACTTCATCTGTAAAGTATTTAAATGATAAAGCAAAATTTGAAAGACTTTAGGCCATAACTACTGCAATTTGTCTTTTTTCTATGATTTTTGTAATCGACTGAAGTTCAACAAATTAAAGTTCTAGCATAATACTTGCTTATATGCAATTTTCAACACTTTCCTGATGCAAAAAAAAACAACAACAATTATTTAAAATGCAATATCTTACCATTGCCCTCTATAACCACACACAGTTTCATGAACCTAGTTTTTGTATTTATTGCAGGACCCAAATTTAATTGCACAGACAGACATACAGACAGAAACATAGATGGAGGGTGTCCCATCTGAACGTGCAACCAGTAGTGCACAAAACAAACCTGTATTAATGTCAGTGACATATAAATATTAAATTTCTAGGCACATGACTAACTTGTGAAAAACTGAAAATATTTCTCTGAAACAGAACCTTTCCGACACAGAACCCAGTTTATATTGGTAGTGCAGTTTACTGAAATGCCTAGGCAGCTGCTTAACCACAGGCTAAGTTAATTGGGCCACATGAGGATAAATAGGTCAGTTGGAGAAAGTTCTACAATACCTGACATAACAAGTATATAGGATATGAGGTCAAATAAGATCCAAGTAAACAGTTGCTGTGTTTTTGTGTTCCTCCCTGATGTGATTTTCTGGAGATTATCATAATTACCAGAAGTATTGGGAATATTTAATTTTAATAATTCAAATATAATACTAACATTGGGTTGTTGTATATGTTCATGCCCCATCACCACTACATCATCATCATCATCATCACTATCGTCATCATCATTATCATCATCATCACCATCATCATCATCGTCATCATCATCATAAAAAACACCAAAATCACAGTATCATAAGCATCATAGCCTTCATCATTTTAATATTTATAATCATCTTCAAAATTTCAACCAAGGTCTTATTGGCTTAAGTTATAAACAGTTACCTGACCTACCCTAAAAAATGCCCAGAAAATAGAACATTTTTATTAAGTTTGTCAGATATTTTGTTGGTTTTTTTTTTTTCAATAATTAAATTTGTTCGGTTAAATAAGTGTTTTGTTTTGATAGCATCCACTTTACAAAGGAATTTGGTAGAGGGTCACCCAAGGAACATTTCTATGAAATTATTTTGAAATCCAGCCAGTGGTTTCTGACGAGACATTTTTTTAAGTTTTCAGTAAAACCATATAAGGAAAACTGACCTACCCCCTAGCGGCCATGTTGTTTAACGAATCAAAATGATTTCCAGGAATTTGATAGAGGGTCACCAAGGAACATTTTTGTGAAATTATTTTGAGAAGCCAGTGGTTTCAGACTAAAACATTTTTAAAGTTTACAATAGAACCATATAAGGAAAACTGAACCGCCCCCTGGCAGCCATGTTTTTTAACAAATCAAAATGATTTGAAGGAATTTGGTAGAGGGTCACCCAAGGAACATTTCTGTGAAATTACTTTGAAATACAGCCAGTGGTTTCTGACTAGAAGATTTTTAAAGTTTTCAATATAGTTATTTAAGGAAAACTGCCCCCCCCCCCCCCCCGGAGGCCATGTTTTTTAACGAATCAAGATTTTTAAAGTTTTCAGATTATCCATAAAAGCAAACCTGCCCCGCCCCCTGGCGGCCATGTTCAGTGGTTTCTGACAAGATTTTTTAAGTTTTCAAGTTGTTAAGCTTTTGGTTGCCATGGTTGCCAGAGTATTTAATATATTTTAATAAATTGAAGGAATTTGGTAAAGGACCATCCCAGGAACATTCCTGCCCAGTTAGGTTAAAATCCACCCAGTTGTTTCAGAGAAGAAGTTGTTTGAAGTAAAATGCTGATGACGTACGACAGACACAGACAGACCACAATAGCTCACCCAAACTACATGCCCTTACTTATATATACCATACAAGCAGCAAGTAGCATGGTGAATTCTAAATAGTGTAAAAATATTTCTCAATTAAGGAGAAAATGTAAAACAGTGTAGAAGTATTTTTCAATTAAAGATAAATAATAAATCAGCTTCAAAAATCATGTAAGATAATTACTTGAATTTCCAAAATCCCAATTCAAATGTAAAGGTCAGTCCAAAAGTTACATGATTAAATCATACTGAATAAGTTACTAACTAAACAGTCCAAAACTACAGAAAATAATTAACCTTTTCAGGCACTAGATCACATGATCTAAACAACAAGAATTCCAACTATTGATTATTCAGGGCTTCCATTAAGGGAAGTTTGCCGGTAATTTACTCCCATTTTGTGTCACAGGACTTCCAAAATTGCAGCCATATGATGGAAGTTGCAGAACTTCCAAAATTTCAGCCACGGAAGTTCCATCATGTAAGGATGAACAAGTTAGAAGAAAACTTCGGTAATTTATCTTAATGGTAACCATTTCACTGAATAATTTGGCATATAGACAATTGATGAAAAAGAACTGGCCTTAAAAACACCTTGAATTTTATACATTACTTAATTTCATTTCTGAAATACTCAGGACTTACGTAGCGCAATAATGTCAAAACTTCCAAATATTATGAGCAAAACTTAAAAAATTCTTTGAATGAAAATGTTGACAAACGACGCACGACACAATACGCACGACGGACAAAAGGCGATCCTAAAAGCTCACCATGAGCACGTTGTGCTCAGGTGAGCTAAAAATGTAGTCTTCATCGCGATAATGGGCCAAATTGTTGACGGCATACGGACGACAGAGGAAGCCGGAGAGGTCTCCTATACAAATAGCTCACGGAGCACTTCGTGCTCAGGTGAGCTAAAAAGAATTGTTTTATAAATTGATTATTTAGGGTATTTTTATTATTTTCTTAAATAATGATCACTTCTGTCAGTGTTGTGGTGATTTTGCACTCTTGTACATATCGGCTCCAAAATACAATACAGATAATACGTATGTACTGGTAATGATTTTCTTTCTAATATGCATGACTAAACATATAACTTTAATAAAAAATATGTTAAAAATAATAATGCTTTTGAAAACTTATTTTGATTAAAAATGTCATGACAAAAGCAAACTTTCTGAGAGTACCGTAAAATATGTATATTTTCGGACACTTAAAAATAAATAAAATATTTCGTGTAATCCGATAATTTGGATACACAAAAATATTCCCAAATTACAGGTGTCCGAAAATTTATAGACACTATGACAATATTGCAAATACGTTCGGATATGTCCGGTGTATAACGTTTTTTGCCGAATATACATGGATAGTATGGATTAATGATTGCGCGTGCTTGTTAAATACCACGCCGTATAGTATTATTAATTTTTAGCAATGTTTGCAATGAATTTTAAATCATTTCATATGTATGATTTTGTTTTACAGAAAATTACGCCAAAACGACATAAAAACAACAATTGAAGGCTGAACGGAAAACTGTTGTAACTCACATTTTTTCCAAAAGTCACTTTTTTGCATTTTTTATCATATCTACTACTTATACATATGACATACAAATATTATGACCATATTCCTAATTAACAGCCCTTAAACCCCTTAGTGCAAAAGTGTTGGTAACTCAAATGTCCCATTTCAGAAAATGGAAAACTGTTGTAACTTGAGTTACAGACAGTTTTCCATTAAGTTTGTTCCTACATGAAAGTTAATTCTAAATGGAAAACTGTACTCAAAATGAGTTATGTACTACATAAACTTTGTTTTTCTAATGATGTCATAAATATGATGATGTCATTAAACTTAACAATAGAAATAAAGGTTTTCAAAACCAAATAAATCAGACAAGCATATATATATTTTATACTTTTAACAGCTAAAAAATGCAGGTGAGTTGTTTTACATATTAAAACAAAACAATTCAGCAAAGATCGATTTGATTAATTAATCAATTCATTTTTTAGATGAAAACTAAAACAATCTTAGTCAAAAATGATACCTAAAATCATTTTTATTCATTAAAGAACATGGCAGCCAATGGGTGGGGCTCACAGTTTTCCTTAAATATGGCTTTATCAACTTTAAATACTATATTAACTTTGAAAATCTTACAGTTCTAATATTGTAACCACTTACATCGGATTTTTAAATAATTTCACAGGGATGTTCCTAGGGTGACCCTTTACCAAATTCCTTAAAATCATTTTGATTTGTTTTTTAACATTCACCAAGGGTGGGGCAGTTTTCTTACATATGTTTTTATTGAAAAGTTTGAAAATCTTATTATCTGAAACCACATGGGAGATTTTTAAATCATTTCACAGAAATGTTCCTTGGGTGACCCTCTACCAAATTCTTGGAGATCATTATTTTGATACGTTAAAAAACACCTGGGGGCGGAGCAGTTCTTGTTAATGATTGTATTATAAACTTTGAAATCTTCTTTTCAACCACTAACCAAATTTTTAAAATAAGTTCATAGAGATGTTCCCTGGTTGACCATCTACCATATTGTTGTAATCATTTTGATTTGTTAAAAAACAATGCCCCCAGCAGGCGGGAAAGTTTTCCTTATATAGCATTTTTTAACACTTTGAACATTTCCCCTGCAACCACTTTTGAGAATTTGATAATATTTCACAGAATGTTCCTTGCATGACCAATTTCCTCCAAATATTATTTAAAGTTGTTAAAAAACATTCCCAGCAGTGGGCATGACAGTTATCCTCATTTGGCTATTTTAACTAAGCCAAGCTATAAGAACTTTGAAAAATCTTTTTGTTTGAATCCACTGGTGGGATTTGAAATAATGTCGCATAAATGCATCCATTATTCCTGAATTTAAAAAAAAAAATCACCAAAAAGCATTGGTTCTAGAATACAGGGCAATTTTTTCTTACATGTCTCTGTTGAAAACTTTCACAATCTTCTTATCTGACACCACCTGATGGATTTGGAAATAAATTTCAGGGATAGCAAATTTATTTGTCTTTATTGCTCAGGTTGTCCCACAGCATGAACGGACAAGTGAAAATTTGACAGAATTTAAACAGTAAAAGCTGTGAAAACACCATCGGGACATGTTCAATCATTTCACAAGTTTTTGCTTTCTGTTGTTACTCTAATTAAGAGGCCATGTTGTCAATTAAGAGACAATAATCTGCTGAACACTTCAAGTGTGTAGCCAAGTGACAACAGACTGGACATAGCCATTTGGTTTAATCAGCTTTTTTTACTGTTTATTCTAATCAATTTTTTATTAAAAACCATGCAAAACACAGGTTTTTGCAGTGTTTAGTTTAAACAAGTTTTTTCATGAATATAATAAGGATGAAACATTGGAGCTGAAACAATTTTCCAGTTTAGACAGGGATTGGTTTTCAGTGGTGTCAGTTTAGACAGGGATTGGTTTTCAGTGGTGTCAGTTTAGACAGGCTTCACTATATATTATTATTCTACAGACAAGTTGCAAACGCCTTTTAAAAAATCAGACAAGAAAGGCAATATCAGCCATATATAATATATATTCGCTACCCCGGACTTTACAGAAATGTTCCTTGGTTGACCCTCTACCAGAATCCGGATGAAAGCCCTCCCGGACAAAAGCCCACTCATTGTTTTTCACACCCCGAGCATTAGCCCGCTCGTTGAAATTAATGACTCAAGTATTTGGAATTACATGGAACGTCCTCATTATCGAATTTTACTGCCATTAATGAATGCACTAAGTTTGTGTTACATTGCTACAATTAGGTCAATTATATTCTTTAACTGTAATTATCATCCACACTTAGTCTGATATTATAATAATGATTGTGAGGCTTAAATTTCAATGAGCTTGTACTTTCTGGGTTGTCAAAATTACGAGCAGGCTAATGACCTGGTTGTGAAAAAAAGTGCGGGATTTTTTTTTCGGGGAGGGCTTTTGTCCGTATTGGCCTCTACCATATTCATTAAAATCATTTTGAAATCCCAAAATATTAACAACAAGTATTCCTCCTTTGACTAACTTGAAAATGTGGAACAATTTCTTGTCAGAAACCACTGTTTTAATCTCTAAATAATTTTAAAAGAAACGTTCATTAAGTGAAAAAAATATTTGGACTTGTTAAAAGACATTGCTGTTGTCTGTCATTGTCAAAATTTTACTTCAAACGGATCTAAACAGCCAATTAAACTTGTACAATCCACAATGAATCATTAAACTCAGGTTAGCGGCTTAGAGCCATCTTGGCCCTCTTGTTCTAGAGTAAGGCTAAGATAAGACTAATGTAGTTTTGTTGACACCAGGGCCAGATCCTAATTATTATGTTAAACTTTGTACACCTTTATAAACTCTGTATTGTGTTTTATTATACTAAAGACAATGCGTTTCTTATACTGTTACTTTAATTTCTCGTTTTTGTAGGTCATAATTACTAAAAGATAATTAGAATTAGAATTTGTAAGCAAGTGTTAACTAATTTTTAACAAACAGTGTCCCATTTGTTAGTTATGATAAAAAATCATAAATGGAAAGTTATATTTTTTTTACTTACGACAGTTTTCCATTAATTTTATAATGGAGTTTGAACAGGTTTCAGCGGAAAACTGTTGTAAGTTAAAAACCTTTTAATATAATGCTTAATATTACTTTTTTGCAGACTGTAACATTTTAATAAGTAAAATAGTACAATTTCATTGGTTAAACAAAGTTTATAAAGCAGAATTAATTAAGTAAAATAACAGTTTTTTCCTTCTACTGTAAAATTTAAAAAAAAGTGAGTTACGACAGTTTTCCGTTCAGCCCTCGAAATGTGAATAAAATAAAAGCAGAATTTATTGGTAAATAATTAAGACTGGTTAAGAATGGTTCCTTAATAAGATAATTTCAACAGCATATTAATACACGATATCAATACCGTTATACACAATCGGGTAAACCCATTATTTATGGCACATGTCTCTTAACCCAATAACGCTAATGTAACGGTCCACTCATTCATCTGCCAGGTTTTATGACCTTCATCCGGTTGTAAAAACACATGTGCGATGTGTCAACGGATTAACGCAAACAGGTTAGAGTTCTGCTAAAATACCACTGTCATATCAAATGTCCGAAAATTAAGATTCAGTAAATATGGTTTAAAATCAGGATGGCCGAAAATATATAGTGACAAAAAATTATTATTTTGGCTAAAAAAGACGGTGTCTGAAAATTTACAGTGACCAGAAATATAGATATTTTACGGTCAATGTTAATATTTGGCAGGCAGATTCAGGCATGTGAGATTTATGGTCCTAGTTGCTACGTACATGATGTTTTCATGAATTAAATATGTGAAGAACTATGATAGAAGATACACAAATTAATACAACTTGACCATGAGAAACATTTAACAAAATAAATTTCGAATTTGAAATATGGAAATTGAAACGGCATTCAAATGTTTTTTAACAGTTTTTAATAATTATTATGATCTTTTTTATAATACCACTATGCTGAAATCAGTCTGATACAAAGGTGCCTGATATATTTTTTATAACTTACCAGGCCGCTAGCGTTTATATCAGTCAATATTTGGAGGCATGTAATATTACTCGGAATCAACTATAAAGTCATTATGTTTTCTCTATATATCATGCGAGTAATTGATATTTACAGATAATTTAAGTAATAACTATTGTGTTCTATAGATGTGTAACAGTGTTACATTGAAATCTGAGCATACATGCCATAAGTCCCGGTCTCACCGGGATTGTCCCGGTTTCGTGAGGTCTGTCCCAGCGTCCCGGTGAGATGCATTTTGTTCCGGTCAATCACAAAAATCGATGTTAGTGTACCATAAAACTTACATTGGGCCAACAATTAACTTCAGATCGTTAATCCCTTTATCGGTCCCTATGACAACAATACCCGCTATCCGCGTGTCAAAGAGGAGCAGTAATAATACCCCATTAGCGAGTTATTGATGGTTTGTCACACTTTCGCGGGATGGGGGTCATATATCCGCGGTCGCTAATTGCAGCTGATTGTTGCATTATTTCGGAATAAAAAAGGAACTGTGTTTGTTGTTATTTTGATTTTAAATGGAATTAGGTGTTATCACATAATTAGTTTGGTAACGTTTGAAGGTAAGTATGAAAATAAATTGAGAACTTATCGAGAATTAAAGATGCAAAAACAATCATTTCTTTCTTTAAATTCGTATTGTTCACATCGCAAAATTTGATGCAGCTAATGACGAACTTTTCGAGAATTAAAGATGCAAAAACTATCATTACTTTCTTTAAATTCGTATTGTCCACATCGCAAAATTTGATGCAGTTAATGACGCAGTATATAGTGGAACGTAGCCCAGGTATAAGTCTGGTAGAGTAGTCTCCCTTGTAAACGCATTTGTTCATTTGACAGTGTTTATATTTGCGTGTTTCGTATAATTTCTTTGATGTCATAATTAAAAATACATGTTGTCATCTATATTATTGAATAAATATTTTGGGTGTTTATTGTTTGAACTATTACTATATAGACCACGAAACGGACTAGGACCTAGGTTAGATCTAAGATACGATAAACTATTATTATTACTCGTGTTTTTTTCGGACAAACTGACAAACTGACAATATTAATGTGTCCCAGTCAAATGTCAAATGTCCCGGCGATTTTTTGGCAATGTCCCGTTTGGCCTGAAAAAATTATGGCATGTATGAATCTGAGTTAGATAGGAGTACGACTAAAAACGCTACATTTTAGTATGAGCAATAGCCAATAAATAGCGGTTGATATTGCTTTATATTGCAATATATTGCGATACGAGTCAGTGATGTCATTACACCCCAACTGGAAATGCTTAGCAGGTATTATAACATTATTGATAGATGTTGAGGTTTTTGAAGTAGCTGTAACCATACCTTTCTCATCAGTATTGCAGGGCTCGACATTAATGGTAGTCCGACTGTCCGGGACAACCAAATTGTTGGTCCGGACAAGTTAAAAAATAATCTGTTAGTCAGACGGGACAAGTGTTCTTCATCTCTAATTATGTAGTAACAAAATTGGTTAAAAATCCAGTAGTTTCGCTGATTTGCCTTCGAAAAGTTATTGTTTACATTCTAACGATAAAGCGCGAGGTATTCCGACACTTACATGTAATACAACACCGTACTGTTGACAAGGGAAATAAATCTGACATTTTTCCACACTTACATGTAATACTACATATGTTTTAATTTGCCGCACTAACACGGTTACTTCCCTTATATATTATTTTACGTCATCACTCTCACTTGCGGTTTATTTACGTTAGTTTCACATCCAAGTACCATGTCGTCGGTTTATTTTCCTTTGATTTTCCTCCTCAAAATCTGCAGAAACATAAAAAAATATAATAATAAAATGATTGCTTACAATTTACCATATGCATCATTAGTTTGTGTTAATTATAGCTATATATTCTGGGGACTGTCGCAGATGACACCCCTTCTAGTCAGTTTTTGTGTCTTAAAATGTTTGTTTAATAAATATCTTTTTAAAGACTGTTGTTGTGAAATATTGTATTACATTTGAAGGTCAGGACAAGTAACTTTTTGGTCAGGACAAGTAACTTTTTGTTCAGGACAAGTAACTTTTTGTTCAGGACAAGTAACTTTTTGGTCAGGACAAGTGACATTTTGGGCTACTAGTCCGACTGGACAAGTGAATTCAAAAGTTAATGTCGAGCCCTGCATTGTAAGATTTTTTGCTCTTCGCTTATATTTTCTTGTACAGTGCATTACTAAAGGTATAATTTAAGAATTTAAATTGAAATAACATCTAATAATAATAAAATTTGACAACGGAGAGGTAGAACAGAAAACAGGTACACGATTTCTCTTATAAATATTTACCTGTATCTAGACAGTCTTCGTCGTAACTGGGTTGCCCGATGGACAAGTAGATTTGATTTCGGCTAGCAGAAAATGCCAAATGCTTGCCCGATTGGGCAAGTGTTTTCATGGGCCTTATATATTGTGTGGACAAAGAAAATTCATTCAAAATAGCATTTTAGTTTGTTTTTTCTTCACAAAAAAAAACTACATACAAAACCAGTTGTATTATTGGAATCTAGTATTTACACATAAACATATGACGTCATCATGCTGTGTGGTGTTCATTATTGTGTAGAAGCTTATTGAAATATATACAATTGATCGCAGTTGCCTAAACGCTTCTTTGTTAAAAGCTTAATAAGAAGACTACTTTAGTTGAAAGGGCAATTTTGGAGTACGTGGCAGTTTGTCTGAAATTAAAGTTTGCATATATTTGCATTGTTGTCGGTAATTAACAAATGTATAAATAAGTATTGTAGCTCTATTTTGAATTGTAACATTTAAAAAACGCATGCTGTTTGCAAGTGAAACAACATTTAAAAACTGCTTTTTTGTAGAAACTATTTTGGAACTACTTTCGTCAAATGTAGCCTGCAGTTTAATAAGGGAAAGTCCGAGAGCGAAATAGCTGATTTCTGCAACCTGCTCCTTTTTATCTTTGCTCTGCTTCCCCTGTGGGTTGGTTAACACAGAAATGTTGAATATCTTTTGAAATACAATTTATTTTGCAAATACTTAATAAATAGACTTTGTTTAAAAACCTAAATTAGAAGCATTCAAGTGAGTTACCAATTTATCAGAAAATATCAACAAATTGATCCAGCTTTCCACACTGCTCCTTATTAGTAGAGCCATGTACCTTTTTGGACCCTATATATTTCCCTGCTTATCTTTTTAATCACATTGTGACGCATGATGCACAAAATAGTATGATCGAACCTTACGTATTTTGAGGGAGAACAACAAAAACAAGATGACACACGTGTATATAAAAATAAAATATAAATAAATAAATTACAGAAAACAACATTTTCTGATATTGCTGTAGAGTACCATTTAAATAGTTAAATAGTTTGGACAAATTTCGGGCAAGTGGTTTTGCTAACAAGCGTGCCCGAACTGGCAAGTGCTTTAAAAAAATTAGCGTGAAGACTGTCTAGGTACACGTATTGCCTTTTGTTCAATACATTGTAAACTTGTTGTATAGCACAGATTTCACTATGATTTTTTGGAAGGATTTACCTGTTCTCGTATAAGCATTGTTTTTTCATCTTTCTGAATAAATTCATCATCACAATTATTGACAGGTATTTTTGGCAGACAGAAAACCACATATTTATATTACTTTGCACCTAAAAGCATAAAATGTAAAAGGGGTTGCTTACAAGAACAATAACACTCACATATTATTTACCAGTAATCAGGTTTTCTAAAAAATGTCTTGGTATCATTCTGTCTTTTAGGTTTCAAATAATATATAACATAATAAATGCCCGAAGGTAGGTAAAGCTCATGTTTTTACACGGTATAATGGAACTTTACAAAAACATAACAAGTGCAGATCCCGTCTGTTTTGCTCTGGATCTGTCTATAGTTTCCACAGAACAATTTAATTGAGGCGTGTCGTGGGAAACAGGACTTAATGAATGTGCTTAAGGTGTCATGCAGGATAAGCTTGTGCAGTCCGCACAGGCTGATCCGGTACGACACTTTCCGCTTGTATGTTTTTTTTCTGTTTCAAGGAAATCTCTCCAAAACATTAATCCACTGTAGGCGGAAAGTGTTGTTTTCCCACGACACGCCTCATTTGTATTACATTTGTGCTTTATTTGTTCTAGGTCTAGTGTATGTTTGCCAGTTACTAAAAAAACATTGCTTTTTAGAATATCTTGTTGCAAAACGCAGAACTTAATGTCTCTTGAAAGCCCTGACTAATAATGTGACACATTTTTAGAAATGTATGTGGTTCCGACAAATACCAAACAACAACAACAAAGAACAAAGAGACTGGCAATTTTGACAGCAAATGGATTTTTGACACCAAAACAAAGCAAATAGATGGTCTGGACTATGAACAGACACCTCAATTTTGGATGAGTATCAGAATTCTGATTTTTTTCTCAGAAATATTGTTGAAATTTGGGGTTAAGTATTATACACAACTCTGTATTACATTGGTATGGTACGTTTTCGATAACCAAGTTTCCTGACAATATCAAACAGACAGGTTGGTCAATAAACCCTGAGAAAATGAAGGCAACCAGTGCGGAAGAGCCTAAAACCACTTTCTTAAAAGAAACAAAGTTACTTACATCGTTTCATGGTTAACGAGACAGATCCTGATGTCCTTGACTTTTGAAACATCTTTGTCAATTCTGTGAGAAACTGAAAAACGTAGGCAGACACAGTTATAGTTATGTCTAATATAGCACTAATTCATCAATATTATTTATTGCAAAAACACTGATTTGATAAGCACTGTTATCAATTCAACGCATAAAATGTGTACTGTTGATAGTTTCATGGTGTACATGTTACATTGTATTGTAAAACAATTGTTTTGTGGGTTTTATTTGCAATTTCTAACTGCAATACGTAGGATTGTGTGCTGGATTATGACCTGGCTGTCTGCACATAACAAAGATGAAGGCTAAGCAGGGACTTCAGTACATTCTGAAAACTTGGAGTCAAATAAATGCTGGTTTGAAATTTTGAGGGATATATTTTTCCCATGCATTTACCTTAAAATTCCCCTCAAAATGTAAGCTTTATTTTGAAAAAAAAAAAAACAGACAAAAACTGACTAAGATAGAGGAATTTTTGTAAAATATCCCAGCAATTTTTCATCAAACCAAGTTAAAGCAAAATCTAAGTTATCATTGGTAGCAAACCAATTTATTAATTAATGTTTTATAACAAAATAGAATATAAATATGTAAATTTACTTTAAAATGCTTTTCTAACAAAAATCCCCTTTTGTCGTAAAATTCCCCATCTGAAGGGCCCACAACCTTTCCCCAATAGGTGAAAAAAAAAAGTGCAAGCAATTATGCGAATCACCGTAACTAGGATTTATGAAGAAATAACAAATGGTTCATTGACACTAAAAATATTAATCAAATTGTTTTTAAATCTTTATATGTAGATTTAATTAAATATTGGTTGATTCAGGTTAAAATTTTAGTGGAAATCCAGTACTGAAATGGATTCTATAGCACGTACCGGCTATTAACATACAAGACTATCTCATTCCTCAGGGCAATAGAAATTCAATTAAGGCTAAAACTTTCAAAGACCGTATCAGTGTCCATCTTGTTGAAAAATTAGTATGCAACAATCAAAAGTGCTTCAAACCAATCTTGGCAAAAACAGATATCTACAAACATTCTTTCTTTGTCAGAGCAGTCTTAGACTGGAAAAATCTCAGGGACTCATAAATGAATGCGGACAGTGTCATCAATGAATGCGGACAGTGTGAATTCATTCAAGAACTCTATAAACTTTGAGTTTAATTAATCCAGGGGTGCGGAAATCCTATGCCTGACTTGTCCGACACGGGCAATTTTATTGTCGGACAAGTAAACTTTTGTTGTCTAGTTGTCCAGAGACAAGTACACTTTCTGGGTGTAAAATTAAGGAAAAGTTGGAAGTTGGTTATCATATTATTATTATATACTTCTATATTTGAATAACAAATTGTGTTTTATTTATCATTTAATGACAAAATATATTAGGAAATCTTGAAATATAAACTATCTTATTATTTGGACAAGTGACTTTGCTTGCGGACAAGTAGATTTTTGCAATTAACTTGTCCATGGTCAAGTAATTTTTTTATATATTTCCACACCCCTGATTAATCTAATCACACACTCCCCTGTTGTGTAAAAGCCAGCACTATTTACTAGGACACACCTATACAGATACAGATTCAGTTGAAAGTGTGACAGCTGTTCCTGAGGTTTCATTAGTCTAATACATGAGACGTGCTGCGAATTTAGTATTACTTTTTATTTAGGGCTAAATTTGCTGGAACGTATCAACGTATTTTACTTAAACAACACCTAAACTGATGAACATGTGCCGAAATTTACCTAGGACATGCGTTTAATTCCGATTTAAACTTTTGTTTAAATCTACATTCATGTACAGACCGCCATGTTTACCTTGCCTTGTTTAACCCTTCACATATGCTTCAACCAATCGGATGACGAATGTAGTTGTTGATAGAATCAGGAGACCAATCGAAATGACGCAATCCATTCAGCGTAGCAGAATATCGATTAAAGTTTACACAGTGGAGGACAGCGAGATTATATTAAAATGCAATAGTGTGTAGTTTAAATGGCTCAGGCATGCAAAATGAAAGTGTTTTCATACAAATATTTATGGAACATTGTCCAAGTATGTAACTTTTATTGCAATCTGTTTACAATAACTATCTAATTTCGGGACGTGAAAGTAGCTATCAAAATCCTGTCGGAACAATATAGACACAGAAGGAAAACTTTCCACCACAGAAATGGTCCTTCCCCGGTATAGCCCATTAGCAAACATTGCCCATATAAAAAGTAGCTCAATGTTTGCATAGATAGGGCTTGCAAGTACAGCTAGAGGTTTCATATGATTTATTTTGTGTTAACAAAATATAAATTTAATTAACTGACATTGTTATTTTACATGTATGTGATTTTAAAAGAGAAGACACGAGATGTCAGATACCTTACTTATTGTCATTTTTAAGAATTGCAGTGAAATGCGAACGTCCGAACAGTTTACTGCCCGGAATACACTCCATGACCAATATGAACATATGTCAAAAACGCATTGCCCACACATGCATTTGTAACAGCAAAACTTGTAGCATTCGTAAAAATATTTTTTATAATTTTACAAACCGTATCGTTTTCGAGTAAAACCATATTGCAGAATTGTCTAGGTTCGCGTGTGATGTGGAAATTTCTGAGTGTACTACCACAGTGTATTGACAGCGACATAAACCGACGTGTTCCGAATCTTCGAACGTATTTCATTGGTTGAACTGTATTATTTTGACCAGTCGGCGTTTGAAAGCAATTGAACGTTTTAAAAAGCCTTCACCTCATACGTCAACAGTAATTTCACGAAAAGTATTAAGTCAAATTTTAAATAATCAAAATATTACTCTGACCATGATACTATTCTACTTGAAATGAAGGCCATATATAAAAGGGAATTTTACCCCTAGTAAAAAGTGTTTCCTTTTATTATGGATTTAATAACAATAGTAACCACTTTTGACCGGTTAATGGAACATAAGTATATATACAAGGCGCATATATGTATACTCCAGTTTCCATTATGGTCAATATACAGGAGTGGACAAGTCAGGAAGTAATTATTGTCAGTTTCTTTTTATTCTGCCATTTGTCAAATCGTCTCACATATGATATAATTTCATGTAACACGTGCAGTAACTTACATATACATGTATTTGACTGTAGAAATTATTTTAAATATATTTCTTGTGACTGATTAGACATTTTGTTACACTGTTACAGTGAATAAAATACACGTGATTCGCTTTGTTCTGATAGCTAAACATTGGTACGTTTTTCGTTCCTGTACTCTTCGACATTGGTGGGCTATACGGTTAACACGTGGATACCGAATAATATGCAATATTCTAACATGATACTCGCTAATTTTTTCTATATACAAAGAACAAACTTATTGTTGTTAAACTACCAAACAGACAACGCAAAAAGAAGTCCCGACTCTGTGCGGCGTATAGTAAAAAGTTGTTCCAATTGCAACAATATATGTCAAACCATGTTAGAATCGAAAATATTTTTCGCATTATCGGTGTTAATCGGCCAATAAACAAAGATTTGGATTTCTGATGCGTATGAATTAAACCACGAGGGCGTTAGCCCGAGTTGTTTCATAGCCACGCATCAGAACGACAAAGAGTTGTTTATTGGCCGATAAACAACGATAAATCGAAAATTATTTCTTAAATTAACCACAGCAAAACAATAGCATGCAGTCACATGTATTGTTGCCGTAACCCTAATAGTACATTGAATGGTGTATATGGCATGGAACTAATTCATGTTGTGGACAAAATATCCGCATTCGTCAGTTCAATATAATAATAAAAAATTTAACCATACAAGATTAATTATTTACTTCTTTATTATTTACTATCTTGATGATACATTTCGAATAACATATAATTATCCAAAATATTATATATGACTGATTTGGTAGCTTACCGGTCTATATATTTAGGCGGGTAAATTTTTTTGCATTTTCAATTATGTACAATACATAAATTATAATGTGGGTATTTTGTACACATCGGTCAAAACTAGACATCGGTACGTTCCCAAAACGTATGCTGGGTAATTAAACTACTTTCTGAATGGTTCACTGCCTAAGGTGGACTTTTAAATTGGCGTATTGCCCACGTGTGGAATAACGGAAATCTGATAAAAGCGATTGCGACTGTTGAAAGTAAAAAAAAATGGATTGCATAATACATTCAAATCAGGTTACGTTCACTTGATGACGAAGTTTGATTTTGAAAGTATATTTTATTCACCATACGTTCGGCACTATCTTTCGCCTCTTTTCCGTCGCGTTAGTGCAGAAAAAGCTAAATTTTGCTAGTGTACCGTCTTAATATACAGGTCTGTGTCAGTAACGTGACTGCTATTTATAGAATGTTCATTGCCTAATTTATCATTATACGGCTTCAATTTCATCCGGCAAAAGTGACCTGGTTAAATGTAATGTTTAATGCAATGCATTTGGTTTACTTTTTTACATGCATCTTTTTCGGCGTAGCTGTCTAACCCAACTTTTGACCTTTCTCAACATCCAATCAAGTGTTGTGAATTTTTTCCGCGAATAGTCCCGAATGAATAAATCCTAACATTACATCGCCTAATTAAAAAAAATTCCCACTACACCGGTCATAAAAGAGTGGGTGCAACATTCCAAAAATATGGAGGACAAATTCGTTACAAGTCTTTTCGACAATTTTCCCATCACATGGACAGCGCATATATCGATATTACCGGTAAACGAATACATTATCGGCTGTAAGTCATTGTCATGTCAACCTTCCTGAGAACTACCAGTCTGCTAGAACAGGCAAGCAAGTTGACACAATTGTCGTAGTAAAGATATTCTTTAGAACTCAACGAGATTTTATTTAATACACATGCATACTTCGAACTGAAATCTACTTGTCAATAAAGTTTCAGCTTGCATTTAAAATTGTACATGTACCGATTACTCGATGCATGTATTACCGTGTATGCATCATGTTCCGTTTTGCTGAATATAGTGTTTTAATTTTAGTAGTTAATCCTATATTAACTGAAGACGGTATGCGTATTGATTTTTAATGTTTAAAAAAACAACAACAGCTAAGAAATGAAAAACAAAATATAATGGTATCTTAGGAAGCGTTATGTATGATTTATTATTTGAGTATCGTTTGCTTTTCTGATCTAGTCGGGAAACGATAGAATAAGTGAATTATATTTGAAAAACCAAGTTACGCGGTTTTAAATATTTGTGCTCAAGCTCAGTTTTCCTTATCCAGATCCAGATCCAAAGATATTTCATTTTTATCATATTTTGAGTTATCAAACACATGGGCAGTAAAGTCGTAGGTAGTGAAACATGACGAAAGTATTATAAATCAACGATTTGTCAATAATTTGTTTATAGATCTCTGTATAATTATGTAATAATTACTTAATTAAAATACTTTGCACGGGTTTGGGGCAAATAATTGGTGCTGTGTAACCTTGTTTTACAGGGGAAATTACTCCACGTGAAACGAAAGAAAACCGGTAATTTCTGTGAAGTGTTAATATTTTGTAACAGAGAAGTATGGTCGAAACAGCAATTATTACCGAAGATGAAGCTGCGCTGTATGACAGGCAGATAAGATTGTGGGGTTTAGATGCTCAGAGACGGTACGTAAATGAATATCACACACATAATGGTTCGTACCCAAGACTATTCGTTCTACTGATTTTTGTCTATTTCGGTACCTCACAGAAATACGTTATGTATTAACAATAAATGGAAATGCTTGCAAATACTAGTCAAAATTACAATGAAGAAAAATATTTGTTTTAACTTAAATATAGAAACTTATGAAAAGGGTTGTCCTTATTAACCAATTGCCCATCAAATTCATCGTTAAAAATCATGAGACAATCGGTTGTTTTTTTTAGGAACTTTAGGGTAAAGTGATGGTGAGTCGGACAGTTTTCTCAGTTTCGAAGGATTTGAGCTATATTTAGAACTGGGAGCAGGGTTTCCCGAACTGGTACCCAGTCTAGTATACCAACTACGTATTTTGACTGGTTTCGTGGGGAAACCAGCATAGATATAGACTACATGCATGGCTAAGTACAACTAACCCAAATCGATTGTGACTGAGTCGGACAATATTGATATTGAGTCAGACAGTGAAATAGATCAGTGTAAATTACCATAAATTAGATTTTTTTCGGCGTAGCTGTCTAAGATCACTTTTGACCCAGATTTTCTTGCGATAATTATGCAGCGGGAAAATTGAATGCCAATAGAATTGGGCGAATTTTTTAATTCTAGGGAATGCAAACTTCAAACAATGGTTTAACGTATACCAATAACTGTTGCATACTTTTGGGGATTAAAAATGTACATAATTGTTTACATTAGCGGTAAAAATGAAGTTATAAACATATCTTCAACATATACTGTAGAACTGAGGCTAATTATGAACGTATTTTCTCATTGTATGCCATAAACAGAATGCTATATTCATTCACGTAACGAAATAACTATTTTGTTTCGCCTACATTTATATAAGCGGTACGCCCTATAAATAGCAATTGTGCAATTTTCCTATTCATAAATCTCATTCACAGTGTTGCCGTTCCATGTAGCCATTTGATTCTAGCGAGTTCATCACATTCCAGAAACAGTAGCGTCATTCTAAAAAAATCGCGCGTAGCTAGCAACCGTTGTATAGCTGTGTTAATATACTCTTACATGCATCAATAATAGCGTTCAGAGAATCATAAACCTAAAACTTTAAATAAATGGGGAATTTATATTTATAAACTTACTGTTAATTTGAATTAAAATTGTGGTTACGATTTATTAACAATTATTTATAATTGCATCTTTCTATCAACTTCTACAGTAGATGTTATTTAATCTATAAAAAGATGCTACATTTTATATAGATAAAATATTATGAAAGAAGATTCAGAATACGTTGAATTGTTATTCGCGTAGCATGAATACACAATTTGCAATACTAATTATACACAGGAACCCCTGATATATTTCTACTGATATAATTTAAAATCGTCATAGTCTAATGAATTTGTATGGTTGCGTTATCAAAAATAAAGTCTTAGCATTTCAAAAATCGCTGAATGTTCCCTGACTATTGCTTTTTATTGGGATACACAGTATAAATGCTTATTGGACTTCAAATCGTTATTATATTAGAAACTAACAAGGTCGCGGTGGCGTAGTGGATATGGTGTCCGCCTAGCGATCGGGAGGTCCCGGGTTCGAACCACACTGGGAGCGTTCTCAAGATCTCCTCCAAAGACACCAAGTACTTGGGTTCTCCCCAGGAAACGGACTCGAGAGTGTCTTTATAAGCCTTAGGCTTTCGATGCAATCGAGCTAAAATAAATAGGTTTAAACTAACTAACATGAATGGTATATTACCGGTACTATAAATAACTATATAGACTCATCTGATACATAATAATTTTAATTCATTCCCGAAATTATTTTCTTACATTGTTAATTTGTTAAATTGGCTTGACAAATTCAGATAACAATTATGTAAACCTAAATTATTTTGGTTATTCATATATCACTGGTGGAAACATGGAGCTGTATGATTGGTTTATTCACAGCATTGATATTAATTATAATTTTATTTAATTTTTAAATTAATAAATTTATCTCAAATTAACTTTTGGGCCGAGAAGTTTTCTTATAGCGTCGGAAAAATCTGGGCTCCAATAAGTCTAATATTGGTGGGGACCAAAAAATCTGGGGTCTGAGAAGTCACGTAACCGATCATCTTGGCCCTCTGTTTAGGTAATTTTGAAATGACATCTCAATATTAATTTCAACGCCGATTGTCTTTTTTAAAGACATTTCTTGTTTTTCGTTATGTTTCATGCCAACTATGTAAATAATTATGTGTTTTAATTATGTGTTTTAATAATTGATTTATATTTTAAGTAATTAGATCTACTTTAATCGTAAAAAGAACTAAAATACACATGTTGCGCTAGGAGGGTTATCATGTTTCGCTAAGTGAGCCTTTAACCTCGTGATAATAAGCAATGAATATGAATTGTTCATCTATTGAAGGTTTGATATATGAATATATCGGATTTTTGTAAGCGAAAAACAAATGTAATTAAATTTGAAATTCAAATTACATTTACCTAATTACAAGCCCAGAAGAATATATGGGACCCATATGGGTCCAGTATAGGTTTCCATGTGTGCCCAGCATGGGCAAGCCAAGCCATATGGGCCATTTGGGATTTTTCAAACTGTTTTATATGGGTCCCAGATGGGTTGCGATAGGTCACTATTCTGATTCTCGTAATCACGATGGGTTAGCTGGCAGCCATCAGCAGATTGCTTAATAGTGAAATCACAAATTTGGAACATAAAACTTGCACCACGTCGTATATATTCCATTACCGACCGGGGTTACGGCATTAGCCATGAACTGCTAAACCACATGTAGGCACCGAAAACACCAACACGCATATAGCAGTTAATTATTTGAAGTTAAATTCTACAAAGGCCATCACAAATGGAATATTTCTAGACACATTTCAATTTTGCTAGAAGGTAGCAGGGTCCTTGATCTATATATACAATACGCCCGTTTCTTCCAAGGTGTCTCTGAGGCAAAGGTAACACGGACGCCGATACAGCCCTACGTCTTCGTAGTCTGTGACCGCAATACAACAGCATTTTGTGTTGTATGCTCAAGTTGACCCTAATCCATTTTCCATTCGTTTATCACTTGAATTGTATATTGCAAAACGGCAACGTAGGCTAATTATACTAATCACGTCCTTCATCCCATCGTAGTTTTAACAGCAACGTAGGCTAATTATACTAATCACGTCCTTCATCCCATCGTAGTTTTAACTATATTACTGTCAACCAAAGAAGCATGCTGGCTGAAATCCAGTATAACTTAAGTATATTCTTTCGTGTTGAATGTTCGTAAGTAATATTTTTTATGAATAATATATATCGAACAGTTACTTTAAATAATATTTACGCATTTGCGTATACCGGTATATGATAACCTAATTGACAATTGGCATGTTACCAAGACACTAGAATTATTCCATTAGAATTCGTGCAAACAACTGCCATACTTCTAACATTTGTATTATAAGCCAGCTATATTGAAATCATCACCTTTTTAAAGGTCTAATGTAAAATATAGCCAGGTATTGAGTAAGGTTTTAAAATACGTTAACGTTATTGGAGTCGTACTTGACATCTAGCTACCGTAAAACGTTGTGTATTACGCGCACTGTTTTGCCCCCAAAATCAGTTTTAAAAACTTTGTGCGCGTTATACAATACTTTAATGATGTAGGGACATTTTTCCAAAGATTGCGCAACTTACCCCAAATGGCTTCCAGGTATACTTGTAAGCCATGGAAAAAAACATTGAGATACTTAAAAAATATGGAAATTATGCATAATTATTGTTTTTATATAATTAAACAAGCATTTATAATAAGACTGGCAGTGTCCGACTCAAAATCATCTTTATATGTTTTGCTGTCCGACTTCATATCTAATGAGGTGAATTTAGGCGGATAATTTTTCAGAAATACTCAGTGAAACAACGATTAAACGCATACTTATTACACAGATTTGTTATTAATCTGCAGAATAAAGGCAAACTTTAAATAGTTTAGTAGAGCTTTATCAACGTCAGTCCATTCCAAACGCAGACAACTCTTCCTTTTCTAGCGGTTTCGATTTAAAATAATGCGCCCTTGAAGCTATTTATAGTAGGAATGGGACCGAATACTAAAATCAATATTCGAATATTCGTTTTTAGGTATTCGAATATATTCGTATATTCGTTTGGTAAATACTACTATATACTACTATAAAAGCACTCTGACCCAATATTTACCTATCCGAAATATGTATACTACGTGCATGTAGTTGTTTTACCTTGTTTCAGTGGTAAATGAGCGATATAACTTAGTGAGTGTTAGGCAATATAAAAAAGTAAGATATTGTGAGTGTTAGGCAAATATAAAAAAGTAAGATATTGTTAAATGTATTGTTAATTAATTTGCTAATCGTTCCGTTTTTTTTTCAGAACCATGAACCTTGTATCTGCTGTGCAGATTACACGTTGCCTGTGTTTTGTCTAATGACCGCGTAAAGTACTTCCAAGCACGTGATGGTGGCATTGTTTATTAATAAAGACTCTTGTATAATATACGGTGTTGATATAATGGAGAATAATTTACAAGTGATGTTTATTAAGATTGACCAGATCATGCTAATTTTGTTAAAGAAATTGATTAGCTGATAATGGATTCATTTTGATTGGTTTGCTTAGAGAGTAATTGTAATTTACTGTAAACAAGTTAACCGTAAAGATGTCACTTACGGATAATAAACAACAATGTACGCCTTGTGCAAACTGTGAAACCGTTATCACAGCATGGCCCAGTTTTGTTATTTATGGATACAATTGTCATATTCGCGCCTCCTACAAACCGTTAATTCGCGGCCCTTGTAAAGACGTGGCCCCCTGTCAATTATCAATTGTCGTTAATTGGACATGTTTGGCTTGGGTTGTAAAAACGTTACACTGCCCCCGCGCACCTGCTAGGCAGGAAATAAGACTTAAATTCATGTTAACTTTGCAAACTGGAAAAAACATGATTTTTTAAAGAAATTTTGTTCTTTAAATAAATTTGAAAATCAAATATTCGTATTCGTTTTTTTTTTTTATTTGAATATTCGCCGATATTCGAATATTCTACTATTCGGTCCCACCCTAATTTATAGCAACGGCAATTAGGAATACCAGAAAAGACGTCGCAACAAATACAACGATTGATCTGATTAGTTGAAAAGTTTATTTCGGTTAAATTACACTTGTTTTCATACGGAAGAGATATTGTCGGCAAAAAAGTGGTGTCAAAAATGTCCAACTCTTGATTGTGTCCGATTCAAGATCAGTTTACCCTAAATTAGGAATAGTAATATCACAAAAAAGCCTCCTAGACCACTGACCAAATCTCTTAGATTTGGATAAAAATCGCTTGTTTCATTTGATAATGACAACCATGCTTATAAAATAAAAAAAAATGATGGCAAACAATACCAAGCTCATATTTGTACAAACATTTTTTAAAATTCTTATTGCAGATTACGTGCAGCTAAAGTTTTGCTTGTTGGTCTTCGAGGACTGGGTGCAGAAGTGGCCAAAAACATCGTGCTTGCAGGAATAAAGTCAATCACTCTGCTCGACCATTCTTTAGTTAATATTTCATTATTTTAATCCTTAAAAAGAGCTGTGCAGATTCGTTATCAGTGAAGTAAAAATAGAGATTAAATTGTCTTTTACTTAAGAGAATTGAACCAACATTGTAAATAAAATATGAGGTGTGTCGTGAGAAACCTGGGCTTATTCTAAAGCCATAATGCATCTGCTTAAAGTGTCATCCCGGATTGGTGTGTGCAGTCTGCACAGGCTAATCCAGGACGGCACTTTCCACCAACAGTGGATGTATGTTAAGAAGAGACTTCCTTGAAACAGAAAAAAAAAAAACATCAAAAGCAGAAAGTGTCGTCCTGAATTACCCTTTGTGGACTGCACATGCAGATCCGGGACGACACTTTACGCAGATGCATTAAGCCCGGGTTTCCCACTACACGCCTCATATCTATTATTTTAATATCTAATTTTGCATTGGTTAAATATCTGTTTAAACAATTTGCTAATCCTGCTGTTTGAGTTTAACCCAGTTTGTATATAGAATAAAATGAATTTAATGTGTTGGAAAACAATTAATATTATCATCATATATTAAGTTTTTTTAAGAAGTTAAATGTTAGTCATTGACTGTTTGCTTTTTCCTGCTTCAAAGCTGTGGTTGGGGTATTCATAATCAATCATTCTAGATCTATCAGTTTCCAAACTTTTATTATTTATTTGATGTTAAATCTATATGTTTGTTCAAGTTTCACCCTTTCAGGTTACAAAAGAAGATTCAACTTCCAATTTTCTTGTGGCACGAGATGATATTGGGGAAAATGTTTGTATTTTACTTTTATATAACTCTTATATTTTTTGTAAATTTTGTTCATTAAATAATTAAATATTTCTTCTTGGGTTGGAAATTTTTTCATAACCATCAGTATCATTTGCAGAATAGCTGAGATTATCCAATCATTGTTATTTCAGTTTTGATGCACAATGCAATGGCAAATGAAAAAATAATCCCCCCAAAATTACTGGGAAGGGACGTTCATTATAATGTCAATAAAGAACTCATAATTAGAGTTGAGTGTGAAACTGTTGTATCTGCTAAACATTTCTATGTCAGATACAGTAGTTTCACATTCAACCGTCGTAATTTATTAAGTCTTGTGTGGATTGATGCCCAATTTGTGTTTCAAACTAAACACTGAAGCCTAGCCCATGATTCTTAGACTCTCAGGTTATTAGCATGTTAACGATGCTTGCTTTAACCACTGTTTTCAGCGAGCAGAAGCATCACGGAGCAGAACCCAGCTCCTGAATCCAATGGTAGAAGTAACCGCTGACAGTGAAAACGTGGAAGAAAAGCCTGATGAATTTTTCACAAACTTTGACGTTGTGTGTGTCTTATGCTGTAAACCATCAGAGCAGATGAGAATCAATCAGATATGTTCAGATAATAACATCAAGTTTTTCTGTGGCGATGTGTTTGGTTACTATGGTTACATGTTCTCAGATCTGGGTTTCCATGAATATGCAGAGTAAGTATGAACTCGAAACAGTAATGACTTAGTAAACTGATTTTGTTCATTGGTTACCAAAACCAGAGTTTTTCCTCGCTACTTTGGTAATGGTACCATTCCAGTCAAATTGGGAAAATTAGCATAGTTTTCAGTCAAATTGGGAATTTCCAAATAGGATGTAAAATCAATAGGTCGCAATAAATAAAATCTGAACAAAATGTGTCATTGATTCTTTCAATTATTTTAATATTTTTTGAGGAAGTTGAATACAGGTACATTGTCGATCTTTTTGGGATCGTATAGGATTCATTTTTCAAAGATTTTAGAATTTTGTACTTCAAATCGGAAAATTGGTAGTATTGTACCAAGTTTACTTAGAGTAAAAGCCCTAAAAACATGTCCATTTTTATCTCACTGGTTCCAACTAACTATCAATCTCATTACATTAAGTACTGAAAGTTACAGCTAGTAACAATATTATTGTAAGGCTTTTTTAACGTGTGTAGTAATGGCTATTTGAAGGTGTCATCCCATGGCTAAATCTCTTTATAAAAGAATGCCTTTTTTCCCCAAATGTCCATTTACCCCTGAATTTTTTCTGTTCCGCTTTAACAAATTTTTCTACCATACAATAGGGCCTGGCTCCCATTCCTAGCCTCTAAAAACACCCGTATTTGCACAAATGTATAATAATGTTCATATCCTGTCTCAGATTCATAACTTACAAAAGTAAATTGATGTTGTTTGTAGGGAAGTTCATAAACCAGTGAGTAAAGGAAGTTCTTCAGGAGATGGTGAACCTGTGCAGAAAAAGGCCAAGACTGACGAGAAGGAAATCGTTGTCGTGAAAAATGTATGTACATGTAATAGGTTGTAAACAATGTATGTGTGGGTAAATTAGTGAAAATATACTAGTATGCACATGTAATAGGTTCTGAAAATGTATGTACATTTAATAGATTGTGAAAATGTATGTACATGTAATAGGTTTTAAACAATGTATGTGTGGGTAAATTAATAGATTTTGAAAATACACTAGTATGTACATGTTATAGGTTGTGAAAATGTATGTACATGTAATAGGTTGTGTAAAATGCATGTACATGTGATAGTCAGTGGTAGTTAAACATATCAGTACTTTTATGAATACAGAAACGAAACCATTGACACAAAAATTAATATTTTAATGGAAAGCATTAACCAAGGATGACTTGAGTATGTAACTTTTGATGTTTTAATTATTAGCCCATGGAGTGAGACTGCAAGCATGTGTTTCATCTCTTAGAACATTTGGATTGTCTGTTAGATTAGTTTTCTCTGTTTGCATTAAATACATTTGATAAGGATAGTTATCCTGAAAGTTGACAAATTAAACAAAATTGTAAGGTATTTTTAGCTTGACTATTCATCCAATAGACCGAGCTATTCTACAATCAATCGTAGGTGTCGACGTAATGCTCTAGGGAAGGTTTGCGTGCAAATCTACTTCAGATATTCAATTAAAATTTCACACATCGTCACCCTAGTTCAAGAACTCAATACGTGCTTATATTTTGCATGACAGATTTTGAGCTATTGAACTAAGGTGAAGACATGTCTTCAGGGTCATTATATAAGGTCACTGACCAAGGCCCATAACTCTGACAAAGAGGTATGAATAGTCGAGCCCGTAGTCCAGACTCCTGAGACAGCTCTTGATTAATTATTCATTTCAGTCCGTGGAGTTTAGACGCTTGAAAGATGCCCTCAGTGTTGACTGGTCTAGTCCAGACAATGCCAAAAAACTGAACAGGACCCCATCAACTTACTTCATTGTTAAAGGTTGGAAATTAAGAAATGTGTTATTGTCATAGTTATTTTTCAGCACATATTCCATTTATTATATGTTTTCAATAAAATTAAAAGAATATTTTATTGTGTACTAAACCATTTATTAGAAAATGTCCAAAACCTTTTTCATCGCAATATCATACTTTGTCACTAGCAGTTATTTCAGTGTAGAACCCTTTCATGAAAATGGCATACTAAGTCAGCATCCGTTTCAGTGGAGAACCATTTCATGGAAATTCATGAAAATACATAGCTTTATCATTAGTTATTTCTTTGCTATACCATTTCCTGGAAATGCCATTCTTAGTCAGCAATAGAATTGTCATACTAATTTAGTACTGTAGTTGTTTAGTCCTTAACTAATTCATGGAAATGCCGTACTAAGTGAGAAGTCATTTCAGTGCAGAACCATTTCATGGAAATATCATACTTAGTCAGCAGTCATTTCAGTGCAATACTGTTTCATGCAAATGTGGAAATATATTGCTTAATCGGTAGTCATCTCTAAATCATTTTATGGAAATACCCCACTTCAATTCAGTCAGTATCAGGTCAGAACCTTTTCATAGAAATGTCATTCTTAATCTGCAGTAATTTCATTGCAGAACCATTTCAGAGAAATGCTACACTAAGTCACCAGCCATTTCAGTGCAGAACCATTCTATGGAAATTCATGAAAACTATTCCTTAATCAGTAGTCGTTTCTTTGCTAAACCATTTCATGGAAATCTCTGACTTAGAGAGGATTTATTTCAGTACACATCCTTGTCATGGAAATACATTGCTTAATCAGTAATCATTCGTTTGTTAAACCATTTCATGGAAATGCCACACTAAGTGAGTATTAATTTCAGCGCACACCCATTTCAGAGAAATACACTGCTTAGTATTCAGTAGTCATTTCATGGAAATACCATGCTTATACCAAATCATTTCAGTGATAAACCATTTCATGGAGACCCAAGGTCGGAGGCCGTGTGTGGATTCTGTGGACCGCGACAAGGCCCAGCTGGTCACTTGTAAAGAGGAGGTCCTAAAACAGAGTGGATTGAAGCCAGACATGGTGAATGAGGAGTTTACCAGGTAATGTTGAGTGGTGGTTTGTTAACTAGGTTTTTCCGAAAGAAAACTCTTGTTATGGGATTGGCGAATGTCAGCTTTCGGTGGACGAGCGTGAACACTTTCTTCAGAGTGCAACTCCTCCCACATTTCTCAAGGGATTTTGCCCAAACTTGCACAGAACTATTGACACCAAGTGCCTCAGCGCATATTGTCGGGCTTTCATGATTTGATCAGTTTGGGCAGAATTAAGGCCTTTTGTTTATTTTGCACATATGTAATATATAAGGCATAATCTCTTCAGAGCGCAACTTATTCTACATTTCTCAAGGGATTTCGACCAAATTTTCACAAACTATTGTCATCAAGTGCTCCTGCACATATTGTGGATCTTTTGTGATTCGATCATTTTAGGCAACATTATGACCATTTGTTTATTTTGCACATATGTAATATATAGTGCACAATCTTTTCAGAGTGCAACTCCTTCATTTCTCAAGGGATTTTGACCAAACTTTCACATAACTATTGTCACCAAGTGCCCCAGCGCATATTGTCGGTTTCTAGGATTCGATTATTTTGGGCGAAATTCTGGCCCTTTGTTTATTTTGCATATATGTAAAAAAAATAAAATAATGAACAATCTCTCTGAATCCAACTCCTACATTTCTGAAGGGATTTCGACCACACATTCACTGTTGTCACCAAGTGTCCAAGCGCTTATTGTCACGCTTTTGTGATTTGATCATTTTGGGCAGAATTGTGGCCACTTGTTTATTTTGCGCATATGTAATATATAGTGAACAATCTCTTCCGAGCGCAACTTTTCCTACCTTTCTCAAGGGATTTCGACCAAACTTTCACAGAACTATTGTCACCAAGTGCCCCAGTGCATATTGTCGGCTTTTAGGATTCTATCATTTCGGGCTGAACTATGGCCCTTTGTTTATTTTGCACGTATGATATATACATGTATAGAGAACAATATCTTCAGAGTGCAACTCCTTCTACATTTCTCAAGGGATTTCGACCAAACTTTCACAGAACTACTGTAATAAAGTTCCCCAGCATAATTGTAACGCTTTTGTGATTCCACTATCTTTGGCGGAATAAGGGATATTTTAGGCCTGGCAGTTTTCAGCAGTTAGAAATTGAAAACCTGGTTCTGTTGCATTTCTATGTCTCTTATTTACTATCAGATGATCCATTATATTTCATACAAACCCCTTATTTATGTTTAATTGCATTTGAAAAAATATGCTGTATTGAATATAAGATTTAACCCATTCCTTAAACCAATTTTATAGCAGTATGGGTACATGTATGCCTATGATAACATTTCCATGTATTACAAAGTTTATCGCTTAATATTTCTATATTAGCTGTTTGATGCAATAATGTTTAAAGTGCTTACACAGATGTTTTCTTATCCTCCAGCAAGTGTTTTGCAGAGTTGAGCCCTGTTTGTGCTATTGTGGGTGGGATACTTGGACAAGAAATCATAAAGGTATAATTATGTGAGCATAACAGTATTCTGCTGCTTGAAATAACTGAAAAGGTTAATGGCCTCATGCACATACTTTAGTTAATTTAATATTTGTAAAGTTTAACATGGTTACTGAATATAAGCATTTGAATGTATTTGAGTGTCTAAAGGAGTGTCAGTACTGTTGGAATTATATTTTTTTATTTCTCAAATATCTAGTTAATCATGTAATGTTTGTTTAAAATGTACATGTCTATTTCTATGTTTCCGTATTCATAAAATCAGTGTTGAACTTCATGTAGTACAAACAAATGACTTACTGGTAAATTGGTAATTTGCTTTCCCTATAATTGTCAAATGTAAGTTTGACTGTCCGACTTTGTGTATTTTTCAGGCTGTTTCACAGAAAGATCCACCTCATAACAATTTCTTTTTCTACAATGGTGTCGAGGGCAGTGGACTGGTTGACAAGATTAGCAGCTAATAACCAGTCTTTTAAACTGGCGATTTCCAAAGATCATTGACAGTTAAACGGATCTGAAAATGTTGTTTATTGTGGGAACCTTTTTATGTCGTACTGTGCCATTCACTGTATTGACTGCACGTGACTGGTCAGTGTGAAATCTACATGTAAGTGTAATAGGAAGACACAGTTTACCAAATTTAATGTCCTCAAATTATTGAAAGATACTTAATCGTTTTGTAAACATTGATAATACTTAATTGTCAAAACGTTTTATGTTGTATCACAATAATACACTGTGAAGGTGCTAGTATGGTAGTTATTAAAGCAGAAAAAAATGTCAATTTTTATTTAACTTAGTACGTCCATATCATTGCTTAATTATTAATGTTGAAACATTGCAAAGACAATATTTGTTGCAAGTGTTGGAGTAAAAGGGCTACATCTTCAATAAGTTTCACACTGGGGATAAACGCAATAAATATTCTGAAAAATAAGATATTTTAATTGACAAATAATGAACGTAAGTCAGCGCAAAATTCAATTTCGTTATATGCGTTTCTTTAGCCTTTCAGTATATAATTAGTATGTATTTTTCTATGCTTCGGTCATCTTTTTGCAAAGTATTTTTACACGTGCGCTTCAGTGACGTCAAATAATGTCAGCTGAATTGATAAATATTGAATGAATGACGTCAGATTCATTGATAAATATTAAAGATTCAATGTGACGTCATCTTTATTGATATTACAGTGAAAATACTATGTTAACAAGCTCAAACTAAAAGCATATTAAAAAACGTAAACGTTTGATGTAAACTTAATACAATATCTAGTAAAAGATATAATGCAGAAATGATTTGTTTGTCACGATTTTGCTATCGCGCGTTTAAGCATGAGCATTTTAATGAACAATTTCTGCGAATTTCCATACCTATTTTCAAAACATTAGACTCCTCCCATAATTATTGCAGATCAACCTATAGTTGATTTCCTTTTTTGTCTATGGAAAAAAAGCCGTGCAAATTACAAGAACTACAAATGTGTTATTTTTTTGTCATTGAATTGTGTGCAGAACTTCGCTGGATGCTGGATTTTCAGCTCACCTGAGCACAAAGTGCTTAAGGTTGAGCATTTGTGGTCAGTGGCTGTCCGGTGACATTATCGTCCGTTGTCAACAAATTACTTAAAAAATCTCCTCTGAAACCGCTTAGTAACTTATTTTACTTCGCTTAGGGCCTTTGTTCCTTATATAGCTATATTGAAAACTTAAAAAATCTTCTTGTCAGAAACCTGTTGTTGGATTTTGAAATAATTTCATACAAATGTTCCTTTGCTGGTCGTCTCCCAAAAAAGTCAAATTTGTATTTGGAATTTATAAATCGTTTTGTTCCACACTGGTTATAGTAGGATCCAACTTGTCACCAAAATGAACATCCTTAGCAGCTTTGATGCATTAGATAAATACTATCTCTAAGGTGTGAAAACCAAACAATAAAAAAACTACATACTGAAACACGCAAAGTAAGATGTTAATGGTACTGACAGTCTAAAAAAAAACACTAAATATTTCACAATGACCTTGAAAAGGATAATATCGTAAATGAGCAGTTTCAGTCTGTCCAGAATCTTCCATTAACACTACAATTTCTTTCTAATATGAAATCACAAGACAAGACATAAGAGCAGAGAAACCTGATCAGCCTACAAGTACCAGCTCTACATACAGTCCCCAAAACGGAATGTCAGATATAAATGTCTTAGTATATGGAATAAAAACATTACTAAACAACCTCGATTCACAAAAGGCTGCCGGCCCCGACCAACCCCATTATTCTAAAACATATTAGCATAGAAATTCCTGTAATTCTCCAGATTTTGTTCACCAAATCCCTGCATACTGGCACTATCCCAGATTTTGAGATTATCTCAGAACAAGCCATCTACAAAAAGGCCCCCAAGACTGACCCAGCCAACTATCGCCCCATATCTCCCATGTATACTGTGCACGAGTCTGCAGCATATTGTGGGAAGCAGACTGGGGTAATGAGCCTTAACCCCTAGAAATGCCAGGTATTGAAAATTACAAAACGCAAAACAGAATAATTCTACTCATTACACAATACTATCCTTGACTCTGTATGCTCTGCTAAATATCTTGGAGTCACTTTAACAAATGATCTATCCTGGAACAAAAACAGATAACATAACTAATAAAGCTAATCAAACCCTATGCTTTCTAAGGCGTAATCTCAAAGTTCGTTAAGACCAAAATTAAATACGCTGCCTATAAAACACTAGTCCGTCCACAGCGTGAGTACTGTTCGCCTATTTGAGCACCTCACACAGATAAATCAAATTGTAGCTGTCCAAAGAAACTCAGCAAGGTGGGCAAACTCGGACAACAGCAGGTTTTCATCAGTGACAAACATGCTGAAATCCTCAACTGGAGACATCTACACCTCCAACGTATTGACCAATGATTTCTTTTTCACAGCATAAAACTAAGCAGGTCGCCATAACAGCAAAAGATTACATACCTCTCAAAGGGCCAAGAAAAAATCAACACCCTCTCACAAACAGACACAATCAGGAAAACACAGACTTCTATAAATTCTCATTTTTCGCTAGAACCATAGTTCATTGGATCTCCCTGCCAGCTGATATTGATACCCTACCACTGACCCAATAAAGTGCAGCAGCTAGCCGCATTGAACATATGTCCCCATAATCATGTAATATATGTTGCCAGTTGTGTAGACTGCAGTGTACGTTATTTAAAATCATGATTGGGTCTATTGTCTTAGTGTGCCCATGATTGCGTGACTCCTTGTCTTGGCAATTGGATCTGCCAATGTTCGCGGTCGCGATCGACCCATCTCACTGAGGATTGTGATCATTGGGTCGGCTCTAGTGAATAATTACATTTAATATCATAACCACGACTGTAAAAGCTTGAGATGCATACATATTTAGAGAGAAAAAAAATCGTCATAATAGGGCAGCGTCAGTGCAGATCATTTGACGAATTGGTTATAACGATCAACATTGTCAATAAACATTTTTAGTTCGCAAATTTCATAAAAAACTACTTATTTTAGACTATTCGCTTCCAGGTTTATGCACCTTATTAACAAATTGTTTATAAGGATTAACATTGTCAATAAACTCATTAAAATCTCAAATGTCATTACGAACTAACCACTTTAATTTACAAACGATTTTTGCATAGGCAGCCTAGGCGATAAGTATAAAATGAACTATGTAAATACTAGTAGTGGGAAAACAAACTATAAATAGTGCGGGAAATAATATACACATTTTTATTCGAATGTATATACATTCGCTGTTGACAAAATACAGGAACTCAGGGTGCGTTTTTTATATTTCGAGGAAAAACCATGCATTATTTCATTAGCTGAAGTAAAACGAAAAAAAATAATTTGATAAACAATTATCAGGATACAAGAAAGATGGTTATGAAATGATTCATATAAACTTGGGGAAAAACGATAGTGGAAGATGACTCGTGATATATATCATGGACACTTTGAAATAAAATCAAGTAGATATTGAGGCTGAATTTGTTGAGTATGCTTGTATAGAACTATTACTGAAAAACAACCAAAAGCTATTGTACACGATCATATATAGAAGCCCTAATACAGATATGGTGAACAACATAAAATTTAATTATTTGTTGAGACAAATTTCAAGTTTAAAATATAGCCATATAGCTATAAATCGTGACTTTAATTACCTAGGAATTCATTGGGATTTCTGCACAACAGCTGCAGAACCAGAATATGAATTCATGGAAGCCGTAAGAGACAGTTTTCTGTATCAGCACGTTTACCAGCCGACCAGATGAAGAGGTAACAATAACCCATTATAACTAGATCTAATCTTCAGTAATGAAGAAGGCGTGGTGTCTGATGTAAAGATACAAGCACCATTGGGGATAAGTGATCATGCACTGAAATCGTATAATTTAAATGCCAGTACGCTTGATAAGGATAGTGAAGACTATAATACATATATGACAAAGCAGACTGGGACTCAATAAGACGCTTTAAAAATAAATTAGAAACTAAAATTTCAAGGATTGACTGTAGATGAACAATGATATAGTTTCAAGAACATAATAAACTCAGTCATTTCGGATAATGTGCCAAAACTGAAAGTAAAAAGAAACAGAAACAATAAAGTAAGTAATAGTAACTAGAAACTAAAGACAACAATTAACCAAAAGCAGAGACACTGGAAGAGATATGTCAAGTAAGAGGGCTTACCAGGAAATTAGTAAAATGTCATGAGAAGAAAATTGCTAACTCGTCCAAAGAAAATTCTACAGCTTTCTGGAATAATGTTCAACAGAAAATTCAGACTAAATCGTCAATATCAGACTTTTACACTGATGAAAATAGCGACTCTCTTACTACAAATGATACTGAAAAGCGAATACTTCAGCTGACTTCGATCTTTACATCGGTTTTTAATATCGAAAATGATACAGTACAACCGGAGTTTCTGCAAATACTTTGAAACTTAATACCATTCAGTTGACTCCTGATCTGGTAAATAAGTATTTGAAAAAGTTGAAGACTAATAAATCGCCTGGCCCTGGATATGATACATCCAAGAATTTAGAATTAACTGAATACAGAACTTTCTGTTCCATGGTCTTAAATATTTCAACAGTCATGGGGAAAATGGAGAACTGCCCGTGGAATGGAAATCAGCTAATAAAACAACACTGTAAAAAAAAAGTAGATAAGAAATATACTGGGAATAACAAGCCTGTGAGCTTGACATGTAAGGTTATGGAAAGTACTATTAGGGTGAACATTGTAAAGCACATGAAATTAAATAATTTATTCAGTAACAGACAGTATGGATTTATATCAAGAAGGTCTAGCGTTCTTCAAGTTATCACAGTCCTGGATAAATGGACAGAAATACTATAAATAAATGTTTTATGTCTTCAAAATCTTAAGTGTTTACTTGCGTTGTATGTTTTATATTGTTTTTTGCAGCTAATGCTTTTCTTTTATAATAATTACGAACTATTATGATATATTTTATTTACTTATAGCTTTGCTTTTGTAAAACGCCATTGAATATGTTTATTTCATAGTAACAGGCGTTTAATCAAATAAACCAGTTTCAGTTTCAGTTTTACTAAACAGGGGGTGTATGATGTGGCATACTGCGATTTTGTGTAAGCCTTCGACAAAGCGGGTCCCAATAAATTAGTACATAAACTTCAAATGTATAACATTGGATATAAATATATTTCATGGACTACTTCATTCCTGCACAATAGAAGACAACGAGTTATAGTCGACGATGAAAATTCCGAACGGAAACATGTAACAATTAAGCGGCATTCCTCGGGGATCTGTTTTGGGGCCGATTTACTTCGTTCTGTATATCAACGACCTACCGGGTAGCATAAAGAACAACGGAGAAATTTACTTATTTGCTGATGATACTAAGATATTTAGAGAAGTAAACAAAGTAGAGGACTGTAATAATCTTCAGATGGACATTTATGAAATGAAGAAATGGTCAGATAGACGGTTGTTAAAATTTCACCCAGATAAATGTAAAACTTTGAGAGTGGGTCACAGTGGAATAGATAAATATGAATATAAACTTGATCATTCTTTAAAACCCATGGAACAAAGTAGTCAAAAAAGGATATTGGGATAACAATAGATAATAAACTGTCGTTTGATAAGTACATATCAGAGAAGATTAATAAGGCTAATTTTATCGTTGGAGGGATAAGAAGAACATTTGAATACATTGACTGTAAAATATTCAAGACTCTTTGTACATCATTAGTGCGACCCGCTCTGGAATACGCAAATAAAGTATGGAGTCCGTATCTGAAGAAAAACATTGAAATCATTAATGATAGAGAATGTACAAAGAAGAGCCACGAAACCAGTTACTGGCCTAAGTGAATTAACTTACGAATAAAGACTACCTATACTAGAACTGCCAACATTAGCATACAGAAGAATCATGGGAGATTTAATAGAAACATATATAAGATATTAAGTGAGATTTTTATATAAATATTCCTTTTAAAGGAATTAAAGGGGCAGTTTCACAGACTTTGTCTATGAACAATAATTTTCTAAAGGTGACTTTCCTGTTCAATAATACATTTATTGGTCATATTTCAAGATTTGAAAGTATATTGTTTGTGCAAAGTTAAATATATTATTTTTCTAGAAAAATGTTCTACCTGGTAGACCTACCCCAGTAATTTTTGTCACAATATGGTATAATAAATATCAGAATAATAATTACGTTTTGCAACCAAAACAGCATAACAGACAAAACGTTTTAATAGATTCTAAGTTCAAAACAAACGCAATTATTCGGCACACTAATAATGTGTACTATCTACTGGGTATGTTCTAATAGTATAGTGTAACCTATGATTTTTTGGGGAAGTAAGGCTTTTGAAGACCGGTGTAAATATAATTATACGCACAAAAAAAGATAAACATGAGGGTAATGTCCCAGACGTCGATCCAACTTATCTCAAGGACAGGTAAAGTGCTGTCACGTGGCATTTTCACGAACAGAGCTGCAGTTATGGCTCCAATAAAGGTAATTTAAGTTGCAGTTACTAGTTACTGTTTTTCAAAACCGTTTTTCAGGTTCTAGAACCAATAGAGGAAGTAAGTCAACTGACCTTCAAAGTTTTTGCTGTGATCCACTTTAACATCAAGTTAATGTGGTTTATGCGAATACACATTTTCGAAATATGATACATAAATGTTACCCTTGTCTTTCTCGACATGATCATTGAATAAGTTGGGTTTCATTCTTGTATAGTTATGTCCAAAAAAAGTTTGTACGAAGGTTGTGTTGCACTAATTTAGTTTGTGCTGTGGGATCATGGGGTGTTATTAAGGGGGCACTATACAGTTTCTCCGGCCTCAGAATCGGCCTGGTGGGGGTCTGGGTTCGAGCCTTCTTGCACACACCGGTAATGTCAACACCTAAAAACAAACCAAACATTATTTCACTATTGTTGTGGCTGTGGATTCACACAAATATTGGAAAAATGCTAATGTGCAACTTTAATTTTAACAAGCATGATCAATCAATTATGGGATTCAAATTTAACCAGTTTTGGCTACCATTTCAGTGATTTTCAACATCAATTTACAACTTTCTGGCGAATGCTAACACCTTTTTAATAGCCTCCTAAAATGACATTCAGAGCTAGGAATCATCATGTACAAATTTTATGTGCAAGGTGGCTGAACACATACACTGGCTTTACGTAGGGCACATTTTACAATTCACATGCATGCATGCAATTCATAACACCAACACTGAAATCTAAAACTTACAACTTATAAAATAGTTAAAATCATGCTCAGTTTCACTGTGTCACTATTTATTAGAAATGTCTCCCTTAAAATTACCAATTCGAATATTTGGCAGAAACTGTAAAGTGCCACCTAAATAATTGAAAACAAACTGAGAAGGTTTGTACAAAGAAATACTCTGGCATTTGACCTGTCGATATATCTGTAAAATACCTTTGTATAATGAAAATATAAAGTACCGTATGTATCCTATATAATTCAGGTATTAAACATTTGTTGAATAATATGAATGAAACTGATATACAGGAACACATATTTTGATTTATAAAATTTAATAAACCCTGTTTACTATATACACTACTACTTTTTTTTTATAAATCTGTGAATGTGCTTCTTGAAAAGCTATATTTTAACTTTAAATTGTAGCTTTTTAGCTCACCAGAGCACGAAGTGCACAAGGGTGAGCTATAGTACGTGCCACGCGAAACACACAAAGTTCATGAAATGCGATGAGCCGATTTGATCGCGAAGCGCAGATCGCTCGCGATGTCACGAAATTTCGCTAATTCTCGCTTGTTCGCGAACTTTCGTGTAGAATAATTTTGTCCCGCCACGAATCGTGACGAGAAAATAATTAGTAAAATGCACACCTGTACACAATATTTTCACTTAGCGGTGAATAAATAATTCGCATTAGAAAACTTTGCGGAATTGATATATGAATTTATTCCTTTGAATTATATTAGCTACAAAGTTAAGATGTGACATTTATTGCAGAAGATTTAAAATATAAAAGAAATCCACTTTTTATTGTATACATGAAAAAACAGCATTCAAAATAAACGTAATAATTTTCGTGTGAAATTTCAAAATGGGTATTTGATAGGGTGTGTTTGTTGTTTTTTAATTTGTTCTGTTTATTATTTTCACGGCATAGTATTTATTAGATTGGTCTTAATAGGTTTCTGGGTAAAACTTCGTATCCATTATTTAATGTATGCTTCGTTTATTTATATGTTGTTTCTGTTTGAAACCCTTATTGGTTTATTACTCCAAGTACATGATCAGTCTTGGATTTTGTCTTGTATTTTGTTCTGGTCAAAATGTACATGTATAGGGCTTTCAACATGTGATGTGTTGTGTTTCTATCTACATGTACATGTATGTACATCTACATGTATGTCGAATATTATTGCTCTTGCATTGGTTGTCCCATCTTGGTTGATAACAACATATATGCGCACATTGACTGAGAAAGGATGAACCATTATACATTAACAAATAAACGCAATTAAATATAATGCAAATACCACAATATAGACAAATATTCCACGGATTAAAATGACACATTGTATAAAGTGCATGTATGTTAACAAAATTACCGTGATCAATGTCTACAATGTGCAAACAAATATTTTGAAATATGAATAATTACATGTACTGAAAGGAACATTAATCATTGATCGACATTAATGACATTCATTATAAATGTACTAACTGTAATACATGTATGACTTAATTAGTGCGACTTTTATGGAAAGTTATTGGTTAGAATAATTAAGTTATATCTCAATGTATCGGGTCATAATTTACAAACATTATAAAACGAAACAGTTATAAAAAGTAAAACAATGCTACAGTATAATATATTTTAGTTAGTTGATAAAAGGCGTTAAATGGATGCTCGTTTTTCGTGCCTACATTATATCAACAACAACCACAACATTTATAGTTTAGTTTATTATCAAGATGAATGAAAGCGCAAATATAATTATGTGCTAATTGACAAGAATATCTTCTAACGCATAGTTTCACTGTTTGGTTTTTAACGCAAATTAATTAGAATCAATACAGTGTTTATTGACAAACAAAAACAGATAGTTGCAAGAGGTGTTTGCTCCCTTTAGGCTTTCACGACCCCTGCCATTTTAAACAATTAACAACCGCTATCGCAGATCAGTCCACTGTCGCACAACATGTGCCTCCGGGTCGGTAATTGACACTGATTAGCGATAAGATAGTGCCGATTAGCGACACAGGAAGACTTTTTGAATCTATATTTTCTTCAACAAACAACTGCGTTGTGAACGCGAATAATCAAATTTCAATGTATTACCGCCTTAATAATCGGAGAAATGGTTATTCGTTGCCATCTTTAAAAAAACTTATAGTTTTATGATAAAAAGACTGAATAAACTATAGCTATTACTTCTTTCTTATGTAGGCTATATGTAGCTTCATTATCATTCGGGATGTGAACTGGGATTTTAATTGACTCTTAGAAAAAAAGAAGATAAATCCCAAAATACATTAACATAAATAAAAACAATTAAGATGCCACGATCAGTTTGCTTGCTATATTGACACGTCAGTTAACACATTAATGGCCTGTATACACAACATGTGAAAACATAGAAAGGTAGCTAGTCAACACGCACTCACCCCCCACCCCTCATTGGGAACCGGTAGTCTGCAGAACAAATTATGTTTTCTTTAGCAAACACCAAATTTAGAAGAGGCTACAATAACTGTTGTGATGGATTTCGTTTGTTATACATGTGTATTTACATTTATTTTGTTAACCGATGAGTAAACAATATGTAGATTTTATAAATACATGTTACAATGAAACCATACGTTACAAGTAATTATAGACACTTACGTGTATATAACCACCTTCAATACAACTCAAGTACATGATTATTATAAAGTATCGTGTCAAAACGTCAGTGATTTGCATCTTTATGATGATTATAAAAACGATAAAATTGAATATGCTGGTGAGGATGACATATAAGTACATGTAAACAAATAATCTGAATGGATATTCTAAAAGAAGGAATGTTTGAGATAATCGCGCCCATGAAGAATAAGATAATAAAAATGTGTTTTTATAATCATCACAAGAACCCCGTATACACTTTTACATAAAAATCAAAACAATTAATTAACGATTGACTAAAAAATCATTTAAATTGACATCAGTTAATATTTTTGTAAAAGTGACATCAAATTCAAATTAAGCGAATTAGTGAAATGTAGCATATACGTTAAAGGGGGAATTATTTGTATTGAACAAAAGAACAGTCAGTGATTTATAATTGTATGTTAATTTTAATGATTATTGTTCGAATTGTAAATGTAAACTCAAATGTATATACATACTATATAAATTCATTGTTACTTTTATATGCGTTTTCACTGTTTTCTTTGATTAATACTGTCAAATAATAGTGCTTTATTATATATTATTAATCGTCACGACAGCGCGAATTCAGCGGGTTTCGCGTGGCACGTATTGTACTGTGATCAGTCTGTGTCCATCATCCGTCTTCAGCATTTTGCTTCAAAGAACTTCTTCTCTAAAACCACTGGGCGGATTTTAACCAAACTTGGCAGGAATGTTCCTGGGATGGTCCTTTAACAAATTCCATCATTTCATTAGAATATATTGAAAACTCTGGTTGTCATGGCAACCAAAAGCATAAAAACTGGAAAACTTCAAAAATCTTCTTGTCAGAAACCACTGGCTGGATTTGAAAATAGTTTTCACAGAAATGTTCCTTGGGTGACCCTCTACTAAATTCCTTCAAATAATTTTGATTTGTTAAAAAAACATGGCCGCCAGGGTTTGGGGCAGTTTTCCTTATATGGTTATATTGAAAACTTTAAAAATCTTCTTGGCTGAAACCACTGGCTGGATTAAAAAAAGTTTTCACAGAAAATGTTCCTTTGGTGACCCACTACCAAATTCCTTCAAATCACTTGTATGTCTGGCCACATACCAGTACTTCATGTTGTTATTCAGTGCCAATTACTGTTAATGATTGAGGTGGCGTGAGTATTTGTGCCAGGACGGTGGCAGTCCTAGCTAAACTCAGTTGAGAGACCCAGGGCCATGTTGGCCCTCTTGTTTTATTCAGTTACGTAAAACCATTTCAAAAAAACTTTCATAAATAAACATAATGCACAAGGTGACGTCAAACCTTTGCCTTTGGATTCCTATCATATTTATTCAACTCGGACAATAGTTTAAAATAAGTCAAGAAGTACAAGTCGTAGGTGACTGAAGATGAGCTTCGATTATATACATTTTGTTTAGCTTCATATGTTGTACAGTTTTTGATGCAGATATTTGTTTACAATATTGCAGTGGTAAAAATTGGCCCCAGGCTTGCTCAGAAAATAATATGAGGCGCGTCGTTGGAAAACCGGACTTAATGCATGTACGTAAAGTGCTGTCCCGGATTAGCCTGTGCAGTCCGCACAGGCTAATCCGGAACAGCACTTTATGCTTTTATGGTATTTTCTGTTTTCAAGGAAGTCTCTTCTAAATATAAATCCACTGTAGGCAGAAAGTGCCGTCCTGCATTAGCCTGTGCGGACTGCACAGGCTAATCCGGGACAACACTTTACGCACATGCATTAAGACCGATTTTCCCAAGATGCGCCTCATTTGTAAGAATTTGGGATTGTTTGGTCAAACTGTTAATTTTGATGACTGAAAAATTATTGTATGCTTATTTGAAGGTTGGCGATGCTCTGCCCAATGTAAATCTGTATGAAGGCAACCCGGGTGGAAAGGTCAACACAAAAGAAGCCTTTGGGAAAGGAAAGCATGTCATCTTTTCCATAGTGGGGGCCTTCACTCCAACATGTCAGGCAGTGAGTACATGAAGTTTGTTTTAGAAGAAGTAATATTAAAATGGCAGGGCACTGAAACTCAGCTTGATTTTTTTTCCCAGCTGCCTATCAGCGTTTGTAACATATTCATGATGACCATGTAGTTGAACACACATTTGCAAAAGATGAAATACGAAATATAGTGGTTACGTACAGGAAGACGATATAATCATATTAGTTTAAAAACCTAATAATTGATAAAGTAATTAGCTGCTGGCAAGATCAATAAATAATTTCAGGTTTTGAGCAAAATTGTAAGTGCATAATGTAATGCATGAAACCAAAATTGTATCACCAGTAATATGCATAAAACGAGTATTGACGCAGGGATTACTAAACTTGATGCAGGGATGGAAACTAAACTTAAAGCATGGTTGCCTAGACGGGCAACCATCTTTTGTTTTTGGGCTGCCCGCCCAAAGAGTTACGAGCCCAGAGCCTTAAAAAATGAAATTAACATATAGAAACTGTGTGTTAAATTGATTTTATTGGCTGTGGCCAACTATTGTTAGAGGGGTGATGTAATATGTTTCCAACTTTTTGAAAAGCTAGTAGCCCGGACGGACTACCAAGCTTTGAAATTGACTCGCCCAGACATAAATAATGACTCGCTTGGGCTAACTGGCAACCATTAGTTTCCATCCCTGTGATGAAATACTTTTTTTCAGGTACAATTTCCCAGCTTTGTTGGAGATTTTGAGAAGCTGAAAGCCAAAGGGGTGAAGTCTGTGAACTGTGTGAGCGTCAATGATCCATTTGTGATGGATGCTTTCGGCAAAGCTCTTTCTGCGGATGGGAAGGTACCCTGTGATTCTTTGGCTTACGCAATATACAAACAGCAGGAATTTGAGAAAAAAATTAAAAATGAAGTTTGTTGAGTGTTAATTATTTATTAGTTTCTTTATTAGTATCATGGGTTAAAGAATACTTTATTTGATGAATGAATTTTTAGCTCTGTCTGAGCACGAAGTGCTCGATGAGCTATTGGTATAGGTGACCTCTCCTGCATCGTCCGTCGTATGTCGTCCATGTGACATTTGGGTTCGTATTCACGCTGGAGACTTCACTTTTTATCCAATCTTAACCAAACTTGCACATTTTGTGTATGACCATAACATCTCAGATGGGATTGTCATTGGGTCATATCGCACCAGTAACACTAGAGTCATTGTCCCTTTTTTATGCAAAAATCGTGCAAAAATGCCCCTTTCCAACATATAGACTTCATTTTCCATCCAATCTTAACCAAACTTTCACGGTATGTGTATGACCATCAGCTATCAGCAGATGCCAAAAATGGGCCAGATCGTGTTTCAAACACCATAGTTATTGCCCTTTGTTTATTAAAAAAATATACAAAAATGGACATTATTCAGGATAGAGACTTCATTTTTCATCCAATCTTGCCAAGTTAATCTCTTACCATGAGATTACATTTGAAGTCGAATATAAGCAAGATCAGACCAGAAACACGGAAGTTATTGCCCTTTGTTTATGAAAAAAATATGCAACAATGGACATTATTCAGGATAGAGACTTCATTTTTCATCCAATCTTCACCAGTCTTGCACAGTTTGTCAATGTCCATTAGATTTAAAGTGAAATCGAATAGAAGCAAAATCGGGCCAGAATCACCAGATTTATTGCCCTTTGTGAAAAAAATATACTTAAGTGGACATTTTTCAGGATAGAGACTTCATTTTTCATTCAATCTTCACCAATCATGCACAGTTTGTCTATGAATGTAAGACTACAGGTGAAGTCGAATATAAGCATGATCAGGCCAGAAACACCGGAGTTATTGTATTTGGAAATAAATATCAACAAGTTATCAATGATTGGCTTGTACTCACGATTTTTTATTTAATATTGGCCAGACTTGCACAGTTTGCGTATGACCATAAAAATTGATCACATTTGATTTCCAACAGTTGCAAACCTTGCATGCAGTTATGTTTACATTCAGCATTGATGACTTCAGAGCCTGCATTAACATCATTTATCATCATTGGACAGAAAATTTTCTAAGAAAAAGAAAAACTTGACCTTATAGCACAGCCATCGCAATTATCGCACTGCAGCTAGTTCTCTGAAACTGTTTGGAAAAAGACATCAAAATCTACTGTTTCTGAATTTTCCATAATTGTCACTGACTTAATGAAAAAGGGTCAGGTAAGAATATCAAGAAAATTGATTTGAGAACCATTAGCAAAAACACCGCACATCCACTACCCAACTCGTACTTTAGTTAGCCCATTGCACTAACCGATGTTTTAAATCAAATTTATCCTATCCCCCTTTGCGTATTGTTCATATATTTTAATTTTCAAACCTGTCACAACAGTATGGTCTTCATCTGTACTAGTTCTCAGGTGAGCGCTTTGGGGCATCATGGCCCTCTTGTTCATATTGTCATTTTAGTTATATGTATGGGTTGTTATTGGAACAGAATGGTCTTATATGATAATAGTTTGAAAAGGTATTCTTTCCAATACATGATTGCTGGAGGCTAAATCTTTTGCCTGTAAGTATCGACAAATAAACAAATGGTCTTATTTAAATATTTATTCATACTTGTGTTATGATGTCTTTATTAGTCCCCCACCGGTGTTTCACCGGAGGGGACCATAGGTTTGCCCTCCGTCCGTCACGCTGTCCGTCCGCAAAATATTGTTCCTGCGATAACTCAATAAGTGCTGAAGATACTTCGATGAAACTTGGTATACATATAAATGGCAGTGTGAGTATTATGCACGACATTTACTTGTTTACCAGAGGTCAAAGGTCACGTGACTGTTACTAAAAATAGAAATAAACTAAAACAAACTGGATCCTGCGATAACTCAAAAAGTACTGAAGATATTTCGATGAAACTTGGTATACATATAAACGACAATGTGAGGATTATGCAGAACCTTTTATTTTTCACCAGAGGTTAAAGGTTACGTGACTGTTACTAAAACTAGAAATAAACTAAATATTTGTTATAATTCGAAAAGTACATAAGATATGACCATGAAACTTTGTACAAAGATTGAACTATAGGTTTGCCATCCGTCTGTGTGTCGCTCTGTCTGTTCGTCTGTATGTTTCTCCGTCCGTCTGTCTGTCCGTTCCCAAAACCTGGTTCCTGCTATAACTTAAAAAGTACTGAACTAATTTCGATGAAACTGGGTATAAATATAAACAGCCATGTGGCAATGTGAGAATTGTGCACGACCTTTTTTTTCACCAGAGGTCAAAGGTCATGAGACTGTTACTGAAAACACAAACAGTCTAAATACTATAATAATTTGAAATGGACATAAGATATGACCATCAAACTTGGGACAGAGATTAAACTATAGGTTTACCGCCTGCATGTGTGTCGTTCTGTCTGTTCGTCTATATGTCTGTCTGTCCGTTCCCGTAAACCTGGATCCTGTGGTAACTCGGAAAGTACTAAAGCCACTTTGCTGAAACTTTGTATACGTAGCAACAGCAATGTGAGAATTATGCATGACCTTTTATTTTTCACCAGAGGTCAAAGGTCACGTGACTGTTACTAAAAATAGAAATAAACTTAATACTGTAATATTTTGAAAAGTGCATAAGATATGATCATGAAACTTCATGAAACTTGGTACACAGATTGGACTGTGGGTTTGCCCTCCGTCTGTGTGCGTCTGTCTGTCTGTTTGTCCGTCGGTCTCACTCTGTCTGTCTGTCCTGTCCCCAAAACCTGGATCCGGCGATATCTCAAAAAGTATTGAAGATACTTTGATGAAACTTTGTATACATAGAAAGAGCAAGGTGAGGATTGTACATGACCCTTTATTTTTCAACAAAGGTCAAAGGTCACGTGACTGTTACTTAAAATAAAACAGTGTAATAATTTGAAAAGAACATAACATATGATCATGAAACTTAGTACACAGAATGGACCATATGATTGCCCTCTGTCAGTTTAGTACTGCAATAACTCAAAAAGTAACTCAAATGTCTGGTCAGTGTTACTAAAATAGAAAAAACAACAACTTAATACTGCAGTGACAAATGGGATTTGAATATGAAACTTTGTACATCTACAGATAAAGGGCGATTTGACGGTATTGAACTATGTTTGATTAGTAGGGGTTTTCACCGGTAGGGGACTCCTGTATTGCTTGCAATACTATCAAAGCCTTGTTTTTTGTCCATCTGGTCTGATTTTATTCATATGCTCATTTTAGGTTCGTTGCTTAGCAGACACATGCTGTGAATTCACGAAGGTTAGTTATTACATCAGGTTGCATGAATTACTCTTTAATTGCCTTCAGTATAAAAGTAAAACAGAACACTTAAAGTGCGAAATTTGTTTAAGGAGCTCGTATATTGCATGTGAAATACAAAAATAGCAACAAACACAAAGTTTATAATTACTATCAAGATTTCAAAAACACCAGGACATGCCTGTATGTTGCTTGTGTTAACAAAGTGATGTTTTTAATGGTACACAGATTCGGGGATGACACTACGCACCTGCATTAAGCCCGGTTTTCCCGTGATGCGCCTCTTCTTTTTCAGGCTATTGATATGACACTGGACTTGGCAGGCGTGCTGGGTAATGCACGGTCAAAAAGGTACATGATCTGTTTCGACCTAATTTTGAACAGAGAGCTTTTTGTTATTGTAACTTTTGGTTGCTAAATGAGTACGGTTTAAGTAATAGTGGGAAAATATTAACCTGCCCAATATGAATACATTACACAGTGACTGCGCAATTTTCATCTGAACCAATGAACCGAAGAATTTCTTCATCATTTTAATGAAAATTGATTCGACCATGTGAATTGTTTGGTTATACAATTGTACCATAATTACATCAGCTTAATAGTCTAGTGGATAAAGCACTCGCCCTTCTATTGACTGGACCGAGGTTTGACCTCATGCTTGGATAGCTTTTGGGGCAAGTATTTTCTGATGCCATTAAACAATTTTGTGATAATTTAAATTAGTTACTGCTTTTTGTATTATCACCAATAATAATAATATAAACGAAAAAAAACATAGGTGAAATTAAAATTACCCGTACAGCGATTCCAAAAATGAAATGAAACGCCATATCCTTTAAACACACAGTGATAAAAATATATATTTTTTCTTAATATGAAATATGAATGTGTAAGACTTGAAATCTTGACTAATATGGTGACGTACCTAGTAACTCCGTGTTACCTGCTGCGCGACTAAGGAATTTTTAAAGCAGACCAGAAAATAATACCTTTAAATTTTAAATCAATGTCATTGTATAAACAACACTTGTCATGCGTCGCAAGGAAAGCCTTTTCTTAAAATGGTGTGTTCAGCCATTGTGTAATTTATGCATATTGAGCAGGTTAATATTTTTGCACTATAGCTAGCATTGCAAAGTCTTGAGTATTTGGTATTTTACGCTATCTGCAGAGAATGTTTAATGTGCTAGCTTGCTAGTACATATATGAAGCTAAACAGTTTTCTATAATACTACTACTATATTTTTATATGCAGCTTGTTTCTTTTCAATGAAGACAAAGTAAGGTTACGTATTGAAGAAAGTTTAATAATTTCTGTATTTTTTCCGTCTTATAATCTGGCTTATTCAGACTACTATTAACACTTCCGCAAACATTTCAGGTACGTGATGGTGGTTGAAGATGGCAAAGTGAAAGCACTGAAGGTCGAGGAAGATAGCACAAAGGCCACGTGCAGTCGCAGCACGGATGTTCTCAGACTCCTGTAACCGTCCTTCATATGGCATTGTGATTAAATTTGTTATGCCATTATGAATAATATGTCATACAGTTTTTGTATTTTGCCAAGTATGTTTTTTAATACGGACAGTGTGAATATTGAGGTTTTTTTTTATAAAGTACCTGAATATTTTGCTTGAACTCCATTAGTATTCATTTGTATTATGTCTCTTCCATTTCGTGGCTGTTGTTTCTTCCAATTCTATCATGTTATTCTAAATTAAAAGAATATGTTTTATTCCAGAATGAATTTCAATACTTGTTACATGATTTTAGCTGTCACCAAAGTTTGTTGTAAATGTGTTTGGTTTTTGTATTCAGTTTGTCAATAATTTCTTAACATTTGTAAGAAAATCTCTGTTTGCTGGTATGTATATTAGCCAGTTTGAGTAGTCGATCTTGTATGCATGTGTACATGTATTAATCTTTCACAACCCTCCAAACCTTAAATACATAGTAGAGTGATTTATATTTTGCCAGATGTCCTTAGGCTTACATTATATCTGTATATTTTGAAGTGGACACCTTAAGAACTGAATATTCTGTATTCAGCATTTATAAACATTTTACCATGATTTTGTTTTAATTTAGTATCTCGTCTATTTAACGCAATATTTTTATTTATTTACCAAGGGTTTTTGGTGCTTGGTTATTAACATTAAACCTTTCATTGTTTGACTAGTCATATGGAGAAGTGAATAGGGTGTAACATCGATATTCAGTGATTGGATCTGCTAAGTGTTTGTTTAATAAATTGTGGTACCACCTAAAGTTGAGCCTGTATTAATTTCATTTTTGACTTCAATTTTGTGAGATTTCGTTTAGTATGATATTGGAGTGCACAAATAAATTTAACTCCCATATGTCTGACTAAATGGGGGTTTTCGGTATAGAAAAACTAATGGATACATGTACAATTGTTACTGTTATAAGAGTATAGTGATCAATAAGTCGTCAATTATGATAGATTGCCGGTCCCGGCTAGCTCAGTTGGTAGAGAGCTGGACTGTTAATCCGGGGATCGTGAGTTAACTCCCCTGCCCGGCCACATAACTTGTGTGGGTATTGGTCATGGAATAATTTCTACAGCCATTCTCCCTGTACCGTTGATTCAAGTGGGGCAGTTGTCAGTTAGTACTGGTAACCCTCTTAAATCGGCTGAGCTTGCCCAGGAAAAGTGTTATTAGGTTAACTGACCGCCGTGATATGACTGAAATACTGTTAAAAACAGCGAAAAATACACACAAAGAAACAAAACAAACAAACAAATCAATTATGATAGTCAGTTTAATATGACGAATGTGGTAATCATACTTCAAACGGCTGCGTTATATGTACTTGGTAATTATATCTGGCGAGCATTCATTTGTTCATCCCTTCACGATTCTAACTTGATTAAGAGTTCAAAGAATTTGTATATTTGAACATAAATAAGAAACAGAAAGTAGATCCTTTACGCAATAGGTTCTTCAGTATCAAAACAAATCAATATCCGTTCATTCTTGCTGCATATCAGAAGCTATAACAAGTTTACATCAAGAAACATATATCTGACTAAACTACAAATTCTTACAGATATTATTTTCTTCTTGAAGGAAAAACGTTCACAATTGAAACTATCCTTTAAATTTTGCCAATAATGGTTTATTTTATTATGCCACTAGTGCACATCAACGTTACCACTGACCGATAATGCCATGAACTCTGTCCACTGTTTTGTAATATCATGTCACTGACTGATAACACAATTTAGCCCCGCCCACATTAAAGAATATCATGCTACTCTGTCACGCTCAAGGATTCTTTAGCCCCGCCCACTTTTCGGGTCTACTTTTTGTAGGCGTGGAATGTCGCTTAAAATGTAAACAAAGAATAGATTTACACCAATTGTAACATTTTTATTCCTAAAATGCAGTCAACATTATTCAATTAACAAGAATTAATTTCTTACGACAAGTAAGAATTATGCAAAAAAGTGCAATGCACAGCATAAAACCCTTTCAATAAAACCTTAAAAAGCTTATATTTTTAAAAGCTGAACAAATACAGTTATCAACACAATTTGAAATGAAAGAATTCGATGTAATTTTGTGCCTGTTTATTTTATCTATACAAACTGGTGAAGAATATGAAATCAAATCACTCAGGTAATAAATTTTGCATCAGCAATTGAAAAGGAAATGCATACTAGCTAATTATTAATTTAATCATTATCCATACACCATTACATAGGTTCAGGGAAACCATTGCTGTAAGTGTTAATGTCAGTCTTACAATGAAATAAGTTACTAAAATCATGAATTTTGTTGTCACTTTAATACAAGTGCAATGCTTTTGGAAAATGGTATTAAGAACAGTTGTTTTTAATAGACAATTGAATTTTAATGTTTTTATCATTAAAAAATCAAACAAATACTAGATCTAGCCAAGTAACAATCAATCATTTTATTTGAAATGAAAGGTAAACGTAATAAACATTGTTTAAGAATTTATTTTATTAAGTATAAAAACAATATTTGAAAAACGTGGCATAATAAATAGAATATATGGTAGGTGACTTTTTATATCATGTGATATCAGTCTCGTCTGATATCACATGAAATCAAAAGTCACCAACCATATATTCTCTATATGTCGCAGTTATTGTTCTTTATTCACTAATCGGTTCTTGATTCACTAATCGGTTAAGGCTGGGCTGGTCAGTCGACGTGACATTGCTTTTAACATCGTTGACGTTGTGGCTTGGAACATCGTTGACGTCGTGACTTGGAGCAACGTTGACGTCGTGACTTGGAACATCGTTGACGTCTTAGCTTCGAACAGCGTTGACGTCGGTCTTGCAACATCGTTGACTTCGTGACACGTAACATCGTTGATTTCTTGCAACATCGTTGACGTCGGGCTTGTAACATCGTTGACGTCGTGACTTGAAACATCGTTGACGTCCTGCAGCCAATTGTATAAACGGTGGTTAGATTTAACTGCAGTTATCTACTTACCGCAGTAAAGTTTGTGGTTAGGTTACCTCCTTAATTTTTCATTTGTATAAAGCAAGGTTACCGCGCGGTTACCTAACCACGCTAATTTTCAAAGTAACCACAGTAATATTAACAACAATGCAACACGAAAATGACGTCATTTTCGCGGAATTTGTCATCAACTTGTCAGACGATAATCGGTGTTAGAAGCAATCGCCATGACAGAAAAACAAGAAAAACGGGCCAAGTCTTTCTCAGATCGCGAGATCGATTGCATAACAGATTTCATGAGAGAAAACTTGCACCGGTTGCGGACTAGTCACAGCTCGGGAGGTCCAGGAATGGTAATCAAGGTCCATAAAATCTGGACGGACCTCACCGAGCAGGTGAATGCTTGTGGAAACGGGCCTCGCACCACCAAACAAATTAAAAAAGTGGCGAAATATGGTAATTGCAATGTATTTTTATCTGTTCTATCCGTGAAATATGTTTTAATAAATCAATTAATGTAAATGATTTAGCAAAACAGTTTTACATTTTTATCAATGCAAAAAAAACCATAGCCAGACATGATGTTCATTCAACATTTATGTAGATTTTGACAACATTTTAAATTATAGATGAAAGGTGCCAAGGGGGACGTGTCAGTCCATAAAAACCACGCGGCAGCGACGGGGGGTGGTCCGCCACTTCCCGAGATGTCTCATACATCTCAGGCAGTGGCGAGCCTGTTCCATAATTCCGCATCGTTTCATGGAATTGTGGACGATGCGGACACATTAATTGGTACTTATCTAAATAATATACGACTACCCAAACATTATTAAATATTATGTACGCGAATTGCCATTTGCCATTAATGCGTAACATGGGATAATATCATAATAAAAGGTTTGACAGGAATTCAAATTTACAACACAAAATTTTCTCTTACCTTTGTAAATGTTATCCATTGACACACTTTAATTTAATCATTGTGAGTTGTATAAATTAAATCGTTTATATCACAGTGGAAACATAAACTCATTCATTGTCTCCTGTATCATGTTTTAGCGGCTACTCCTCCATCACCGGGGATCCTCGAGCTGCCCATCATGGACTTAATGACTATGGTCAGCTCGGAGCCCTTCGGCGTGGAAGAGCCTTTGAGAGAGAGTAAGTATCCATGAATCAAGCAATCCATACCAAAACTTCCGAAAAAACCATCAACCGATCGCTTCGACATCCGTGGACCTTATGACGATTACTTTACACACGGATTATGACAAGTCTAAAGGGCGATTCCATTATAGATCTAGTAAATTTTCAGGAATTAAAAAAAAAAAATCAATACGAATGTTTACAGTACCGTAAATAATCGAGCCAAAAATACTAATGTATTTTTAAAATCAAAATAAATAGATTGTACATTATTTGTTGAACTATTTCATAATATCAAGATTATGTGTGTTTAAGTGCTAAGCGAATCCACCCGTTAAAATAATGTGCTAGTCCATTGAATGTCCTTGATTGCACTCTCCATGTGCGTCGAATGGACGATGGCCGGATCCCCAAAGACATCCTCTACGCAGAGCTTGCCTCCGGCAAGAGAACAACGGGACGGCCACATCTCCGCTTCAAGGATGTCTGCAAGCGTGACCTGAAAGCACTCGACATTGACCTGAACACCTGGGAAGAGCTTGCTCAGGACAGATCCAGCTGGAGACACACTGTAACCACTGGACTGAAAGCTGGCGAGGCGAAACTCCGCCAGCTTGCAGATGACAAGCGAGCTCAGAGAAAGAGCAAGCAACTGCATCCTGCAGCAGACTCAACCTACAATTGCACCAAGTGCAACAGAGACTGTCACTCCCGTGTGGGTCTGTACAGCCACAGCAGACGCTGCATGACCAACTAAAACATATCCAAGGGGCGCCAATCCATTGTCTTCCGAGACTTAAGGATGCCAATGATGAATGATGCACTCTCGCTTCGAATACACAAGAGGCACAACAAGGGATAATTATTGATTTTTTCATTGTCTGATGTGCACCTTTTCAGATTCATTGAGAGGCACAGCAATGGAAAGCACTACTTGTAAGTATTAGTGTCAGTCAAATGAAGTGATATAAAAAACAACTTACTATTAATGACTAGACAAAATAATTTATGTTGATGTTGTTGATGATGATAATGAAGATGATGCTTAATGAAAAATCATGCATGAATCATGAGTTTTTGCGTTTTTAATGGGAATAACATCAACTACAATACTTATATTAATAATAAGATACTACTGCTAATACTAATGATAATAGTAATAAATAATATTGAATATTAATAATGTATATAATTAAAATATATATAATAATTATAATATTAATACTTCAGCAACAATTGGCACATCAGCAAAAAACTGTCCAAGTGCAAGGACAGTACCTATTGGCAGTGAAATGAAAAGGTATTACTTTGTAAAAAAAAACATCAACAGCATTGGCTCTACATAATTATGTCAGAAAGAGAGCTTAATTTTTGTGGTACATTTGTTTAACTTCTATAGTGTTGGCCTAAGTACACACACTTGTTGTATATACATATCGAGGGTTGAATGTGAAACTGTTGTATCTGCTTAACATTTCTATATCAGATACAATAGTTTCGCGCTCAACCCTATATATATATGCGTATTTCAATAATAGTGATAGTAGCAAAGAATTGTTAAAAATTGTTCTTGTAGGACTCTGAAAGATGCACAAATGGAGGCCCTGGAGTGCCAGATAGAGATGGCGAAGACAGCCACAGTCTGTCTTAATAAGTTTGCAAAAATAGCAGACCTGCTACTCGCCAAGATGGAGCAGTGATTAAGCTTAATACTTTTTTTATTTTTGTTTGAAGATGTTTATTACTGATATTATCAATATATTATTTCATTGATTGTGTCATGTGTAGTTTTTGTATAACATAACTTCTAAGCATCACCATGATTAAATTTGATAGCAATAATTAAAACTACTTGGCAAGCCTAATCATGCTTTCTTCCTGAGAGCATTACTGTCATATATATTCCAAAATGATTAAAGGACTGATTAATGGTTAAGACTTGCTCAAGAATTTAGTACTAAGGTGTGAGTTGTAGGCAATTTAGATTTAAATTCTTTTCTGTTTGGTATATTTTCCACATAGTCTTTATGGTTAAGTGTAACAAAATATAAATACTCATAAGTAGATCCTTTTTTAATCATTTTTAAATGTTTATTGGTGATTTCAATTTCATAATGTATAATACACGTTCAGTATGGAAGAAAAAATGAACAGCTTGACATTCCACCACATTTTTAATATGGTCTTACAGTGTATGACACATCAAATGTATAATGAGTTTTACAAAATTAATAAACAATTAATAATAATTGACATTCTTAGAACTGATATAAATACATATGGCTATACAGATTTGTTCATGTCAAAACACACAATTTTGCAGCACAACATATTTGATATTAACGTTGAAAACAATTTTATAACTAAAATTTGATTTATAAATCAATGTCATCATTCAGTGAAATAATTTTTGAAAAACAACAACAATATTTTATGAACAATTTTTGTCATTATTTAATGTATTCACTAGGGATAAACAATTGTGAAATCTGTTATCAAAGATGTATGTGGCATTAAAATACAAAACTAGTTAATGTTATAAACAATGAAAGCAAGGCATACGAAAATTTATTTTTGATGAAAAATAGTAATTAAACGGTTCAGGATAGACAAAATGTGTATTTGAAGATTTCAACGGAACAAATTTGAAAAATAAATAAAAATGATACTGAACGAGAATTGAACTTCATTGAAAATATTGTTGAACTATTCTGTTTCTCACACCACGTCCGTCATCTTGGAGGTCCGGGTTCGGTTCTCCCCATAGCCGTCTCAGGTTATGAAGCACCGCACAGGCTATAACAACAACAACAACAACAACATTTATTTCAGCAATAAAGCTTCAAAAAAGCTTCTAGCCTACAATAATGAATATACAAATGTTATATACCGCTGGTTAAGATTGCTGTAATTGTTAGCAAATTAAGGAGGAAGCAATATATTAATCGTGCGAATGTCTATAAATACTGTGAAATGTTAGTGTTTTCATTTTAAGTGTCTCTATTACTATGGTGATATGCCTTGATTGAATAGAAGCAATAACACTTAAATAAATGCAACAACAACAACAACATTTATTTCAGCGATAAAGCTTACAAAAAAGCTTCTAGCCTACAATAGTAAATATATAAATACTTCTGGTTCAGAATACTGTAATGTATTATTTGATAAATGAGGAAGCAAACTATTTATCGTGTTGAAGTTTATTAATAGTGTGAAATCTGAAAATGTTAGTGTTACATTATTAATTGATTGAATGAAAACTTTAATATGGATATGTTTCTGATATATTAAAAATGTTAATAAGTTTTAATCAATTTAAACAATTTAAACCATTTAATAGATAATGTAAAAAAAGTACCATAATACTATACAATGTGTGTATGTAACAGATAGTATATGTATGTACAGTTGCACAATAATATGGATATGTTTCTGATATATTAAAAATGTTAATGAGTTTTAATCAATTTAAACAATTTAAACAATTTAATATATAATGTGAAAAAAGTACCATAATACTATACAATGTGTGTATGTAACAGATAGTATATGTATGTACAGTTGCAAAATAATATGGATATGTTTCTGATATATTAAAAATGTTATCAGATACTTGTATGAAAGACAAAACAAGTTACACAATAGGATGCAGCTATTTTTAATTAATTAAAAATACGAAATATACTCAAATGAAGTTAACATAATAAATGGAATAAAATACTTCATTAATGAGCAAACATGTTTTTTCAGACTTAACTCGCTATACGCTTATTGTAGGGTATTAATCCTTAGGGTAGCTCCTATTTACGAAAACAAAACAATAGGTGCCGTTAAGGAACATAGTAAGTAAGAGTACATTAATACATTAATACTTTAAAAAAGTGATCTCCCTTTATAACAGCGCCTATGACCAAAAACGAAACAATAGGGGCTATAAGGGGACACCAAAGGTATATAAAAATATACTTAAAACAGACAAAAATATACTAATAAACAAAATGTAGCATATATCAAGTTTTTATTTAATAATAAACAAGAGGAGTATTATGGTAAGTCTATACTTCTATGAAGAATAACTTAGTGATTTCGTGATGAGTAAAATCAATGAACGATTAATCACTAATAAGTTCTTCCCTTAAATTGTTTGCATAGTATATATATTTTGCTATGTTTTGTAGATCATTTTTATTTGTTGTGGACATGAGAATCTTAAATTTTGTTATCGTTGGCCATCTGCAATAGTAAGGTTTGAAGTATTTCCTTCTTAGGTGAGAATATAAAGGACACGTTAGCATAAAATGATATTCGTTTTCTATTAGATGTGAATTACATATTTTGCATTTTCTGTCTGCTCTATTTATACTATAATAACGTCCTTGTTCAATTTCTAGGTTGTGTGATGATAGTCTGAATTTACTTAACGCTATTTTATATTTATTTTGTTTTATTATGTGTAAGTATGGTTCGAATTCAAAACTACTTTTAAATGTGCAATACGTGCTTAGCCTACCAGATTGATTAATATTACTTTGCCATTCCTGCTTGAATTGATCTAATATCCTGAGTTTTATGTTATCTAATGATGGTGTAACAGTGCTTTGGTTTATCCATACCTCTGCAAGGCCCATTTGTTCCAACATTTCTTTTATTTGAGATGCCCAGTTATTTTTATTGTAATTTACTCCATTTTCTGCGTCTGTTTTTAGCATAAGATATACCTTTTTTATTATGCTGTTTTCATGCGAATTTCTAATTTTTATCCAGTATCGAAACATAATAATTTTTCGGTGTTCATACAGTGGTATTCTGCCAAGTTCGCCATACAGGCCCATAAGGTTAGTTGATGTTTTTACGCATAGCAATTTTCTTAAAAATTTTGAATGGATTTGCTCAATGTCTTTTGCCTTATGTTGACCCCATACTTCAGCGGAATAGTTTAGAATTGGAGATATTAATACGTCAAATAATTTTAATTTTTCTCGTGTTTGAAATTCATACTGATTGAAAACGGAAAAAAGGTTATGCATGGTTCTTGATGCGTGTTCTGAGATGCACTTTTGAGTTCTGTTCCAGCTTCCGTTTTTGAAAAAATAGACCCCTAAATATTTGAAGGATGAGACCACCTCGAGCTTTTCGTTATATAGGAAGATATCAATATTTGTGTATCTTGTAATTTTTTCAAATATCATTATTTTTGTTTTTGCTGTGTTTATTTTCAATTTCCATGTGTTGCAGTATACCTCGATATCGTTTAACATGGATTGTAACGCTTTGTGTGATGTTGCGAATAAAACCTGATCGTCCGCGTAAAGTATCAGAAATAATTTTAGTTCACTGATTGAAAATACATCGTTAATATTCGAGTTAATATTACTTAAAATATCGTTTACGAATACCATAAACAATAGAGATGATCCACAGTCGCCCTGTTTTACTCCTTGGTGTGAGTATATGATGTCTGATACTTCGTTATTGTGTTTTACTACGGATCTGACAGTGGAATACATGGCTTTAATGGCGTTTATCATTTTGGTGCTTATATTATGTGAGACAAGTTTATGCCATAAGAACGGAAGATTAATTTTATCATAACATTTTTCATAATCTATGAATGCGCTGTATAGTTTTTGTCCGCTGTGAATTACTTTAGATATGATAGCTTGTAATAAGAAAATGCAGTCGGTAGTGCCTTTACCTTTTTGATACCCAAACTGATTTTTTAGTATCGTTTCATTTTTTTCTGTCCATATTGAGAGACGATTGAAGAGAATTTGTGAATATATTTTAGCTAGTATATTGTTGAGTGTTATGCCTCGATAATTTTTTGCTAAGTTAGGATCACCCCCTTTAAATATTGGTATAATGTAGCCCAATCCCCAGCACTCAGGGTATACAGCGTTGTTAAATAGGCTGTTATATAGTATGTATAGGTAAGGTGATATGATATCAAACGCACTTTTTATGAATTCTGCTGATATTTTATCTGGCCCACATGCTTTATTATTCTTTTGTTTAAAGACTGCCCTTTGTATTTCGTTTATCGTTATTTCGCAGTCTAAATTATGATCGTGTATTGCATAGTTTTCAGCATTTTCATCATGTGTGTGCCCATTTGTAGTTTGTGTTTCTCCTAGAAGGGAATTGAAATGTTCAAATAGTTCGTTTATCTGCAAATTGTTTTTTTGTTTATTTTTATTATTATAACTTTTTTTGACAGATTTCCAGAATTTTCTAGGTTGTGATTTTGCGATATTTTCAAGTTTGACACCTTGGTTTATTTTATATTTAGTTTTTGCAGATTTTCTTATTTTGTTATAAATGGTTCTCCGTTGCGAAAAATATATTCTGCTTTCGTTTGATTTATTGCGGTTAAAGGTGTTTCGTGCATTTTTGAATTCTTGTTTTGCTTCATGACAGCGTTGTGTACACACCGGTCTTTACTGACCTGTGTAAACCCACGCTAAGGATGATGGGAACGCACTACTTTAAACATGGCGTGAAGAAGATGAGGATCACATGAGTGAAAAAGGTAAAAAAGGAAAACATATGAATTTATCTATCACGTGTGATCTGCACTCCAGATATTGTTTATTTATTCGTTAATTGTAGCTTGTTTTCAAATATTTATATGTAATTCTGAAGAATATTTGGAGAAACGCCTCTATGTGAGGTATCAGGTTGTTTCGCTCCCAACCAGTTTCGACCTTGGGCTTGGTTAGTAGTAGTTAAATTCTCCCTTGGTAGTTTCGCCCCCTGAACGTTATATTGAGTAATGTTTGTATTATGTTACTATTATTATTAATAAAAGATCATCCGCCCGCCATACCTCAATCTATCAATGAGTCACTGATTTAGTTAAAATGTTTAACAATAAATTACATTAATTAGATAAGACAATAAAAACTATGTTATTTAGAGAATTTTTATATTCGTCTCCTTGGCTTATTTAGATGTATTTTTTTCAGAAATACAATTGCAAATGTATATCTGTTGTAACATATTTCATATCATGTTTGAATGTTAACATTGAATAAATGATAGTGATAATAAATATACAAAATGCCTTGTCTACTCTAAATATTTTAAATATCAAATAAAATACTTGTCTTATCAACTTGACATTTTGCACTAAAATAATTTCAAAGTGCAAAAGTCATGAAACTTAACAAAATAAAATATTTTACCATTATTTTGTAATTATAGATAAACTGTAAAAAACAAAAATTGCTCATATCTTTTTTTCATATACAAGGAAATAAAAAATGGATTGATAACTAAAACATTCCTGTGTGTTTTTTCTTTTACAGTAAATTTTTTTTTTTTTAATTTGTAAATGTCAGTTTACAGTGTTTAATGTGCCAGACAAATGAAACTGAGTGTGTTATATGTTCGATGCGCATATATTACCATGTTGTGTTCATGTATATATGTTATTAGCGATGCCAAAGCAGCGAGAGTAGTGTCCCTTGGAGGAAGCTCATGAATATTAATTAGTAGCGAAAAGCGGCCCAATGCTGGGACCATTTTATTTCGGTCTTACATTCATATAAAACGTAAATTTCTGGAACCAATCTACTTTGCATATAGTAATACGATGATGAAATACCAGGGAAACCATAAAAGAATCCACGTGAGTATTATTTTTAGATACGAAAATTCCGCAGAAAAAGTGTAAAATCCAATATTTCTTAAAAACAAGACGATTTCGCTGGATTTCAGGCTACATATTTAACAATGAATTTGGTTTTTATTAAATGCTACCTTTCTTTAGAACGAATTTAACCGGAAAGTTATTGTTTATGGGTCTTTTCCGAACCCATGTTAAACTGAACGCAATTCCAAGATGGCGGCGGTGTGTACGAATAACAATACCGTGAATACGGAAGAAATATCAATATTTGAGATATATTTGCTGTCGACACACTAGTAGGGATATATTGCGTGTATTAAGATGGATCCTATATGTTAAACAAGGGCATATGCGTTGTCAATTGTTTAATTATTTTAATTATACAACCAATTACGTCGAAACAATTCGTACCCAGTCGGTTCGTACATTTGTCAGTCTGGTATTTCAATTAATGTTTAAGTGGATATTTACGAGCAATCGCTATAAATTTTCCTATTGCTGAAATATACACCGTTTTACACATATCTTTAGAATATGGTTAAGAACTAAATTGGGGCATAATAATTGTTGACTATATATCATGTTTGTATGTAAAAATCATTGCGGCAAAACAAGTCACATAAAGAACAGTTGATTTTTATAAAACTATCAATAAAATGTAATGCAAGAAACATGAACAATCATACCAACTAGTATTTAAAATTAGGCTGCACACATGGACATTATGTATTCAGCCTAATAATAAAAATTCATAGTTGGTATTACTGTTTATGTTGTTTTTGCATTACATTTATTGCACCTTTACGGATGATGTACAAAAATAGTCATAACAACACTTCTATATGAGATAAATTAAATTTTATTTCAGTTTTGTAATCAGGAAACATGCACCTTTACAAAATTACATTTTGGCAAAGTGTGTTATCTTAATAATGAAAAAAATGACAGTAGTCTTAATTTTTCATGTATTTTCCCAATTTGCGTCTTATTGTAGCCTTACGGGTGGTGTACAAAAATAGTCATAACAACACTTCTAAGTGAGATAATTATGATTTTATTTCAGTTTTGTAATCAGAAAACATACACCATTTAAAAAATACATTTCCACCCATAGCTGTTAGCTTTATAAACACAAATTCATAGTTGGGCTGACTTTTCATGTTTTTTTCTTGTATAACGTTTTATTGCACTTTGACGGGTGCTCTACAAAAATTGTAATAACTTCACTTCCAAGTAAGATATTGTCATGATCATTTCAGTTTTATAATCAGAAAACATGTACCTTCTAGGAAATAGATTGGGATTCATGATCAAAACATCCCCAAAAAATCATGTAGCCATGCTAATGTTATCATGTTGATTCGCCAATACATTCGCATAAACCCGACAGCTTCGATTACTGGATACATAGGACCTTTCATGACTATTCAGCACTTGATTATCCTGTAATATAACATACAACGTTTCTTATCCGGCAGGTGCCAAGGTTTGAGATCTACGACCTCCAGTACCAGTGCAATTTTCTGATCCGTGTGAGTGGTGTGACACGGAAGGGCGTACAGAGCAAGCCGACGGAGGTGAGGCTCCGCACCCCAGTCTGTGAGATGATACCGGTGCAAGGGAACAGTGTCCCACCAGAGTGCCCCCAACAGTCAGGTGAGCTGGCGAATTTGATATTCTATCATGAATATGTCAGTGTAATTCGTACGTGTTCAATATGTCCCAGACAGTCAGGTTAAGTGGCAAACTAACCTGTATATGTCAGTGTAATTTGTCTTAAACATTTTGGTTAGGTCCCTGCCCCACCATCCACAGTCAGGTGAGCTGGTGAACTGCAGATGGATGTTTTGTCTGTCAGGAAAATGACATTATCTCTACTGCCATTCTCCCCCTACCTCTGATTCAAGTAGGGCAGTTGTCAGTAACTGGCATTAGTATGTGCACTTTCTATGTGCACAGTGCCCATGACTATTCAACTCGTGATTATCCTGTAATATAATGTACAGTGTTTCTTATCTGGCAGGTGCCAAGGTTTGAGATCTACGACCTCCAGTTCCAGTGCCATTTTCTAATCCGTGTGAGCGGTGTGACGCAGAAGGGCGTGCAGAGCAAGCCGGCGGAGGTGAGGCTCAGCACCCTGGTCTGTGGAAAAACTGACAATAGTTCTGCCAAAATTTTTTTTGTCGCAGCAAATAATACACTTATCATGTTTATATCAAAATTGTGTCCATTACGATCATCTACATTATTTAGTTTATTCAGCTGTGAAAGTTTGAACCAAATCCACCCAGCCTTTAAAGAGGAATTGAGTACATAAGCTTCGGGACATAAGGACAAGTGCAATTCCTATAATTCATGGGGGCATAAAACTTAAGTACCATACTTAAATCCACTAAGAGAGTACAGTTACTTGAAATAACTATCAATTTATTTATATGTCCATAGGACCAATTTTCATTAAAACAAATGCAGTGATGTTTTTTTTATTTACTTAAGAAAGTCTTGACCACTGACAAATAATCAACTTATTTGTTATTATTGTTTCTTTTCATTTTTTACTGAATTTGCCTTAATACAAACATTGTGGCGTTCATTCATACTTGTTATTCCAAGAAATAACTGATACTTGGTTAAAGTTATAACACACCAAGGTAAGAAAAGTGCAGTAACAACTTATTTCTCCTGTGTTATGGTATTTTTTCCACTATTTTTGTATAAAATGCTGATATTACAAGCTATAATTCTTATAAATCATTAAAAGACAAAAATTTCTTTTTGGTGTGTTGTCTATAACAAAAATACAGGAATTTCCAATTCAACTGATGCTGTAATAACTTTTGTTGAGTGTTTATTATGGAATAATCAATGTTTAGAAATAGATGTCTTAAAACTTAGCTATTAAATTACAGGTTTTTAGCTAATCTGATGATCATTTTCAGAATTTACAATCTTGAGACATTGTGAATGGGTCATTGTTATTTGTGCTTTACATTTACCTTAATTGTGGCTGATATTTTAAAATTGTGAATAATAATACTAATAGTGTCAAAATATTCCTTCTATTTAACAGAGTATTCATGTTTTAGTATGTTCTCTTAGTTTTTCATCGATTTTCCAATTAGGCACTGATGCAGACCCTCAACTTGTTTCATCCAACCTTTATTTACATTATTGATGTTGTGAATCTTGTATTTTTATTATTGTATTAAGTTAACTTATATTATTATATTATGATGTTATTAGGTATTCGTTTTGCTGCTCTGTATTTTTGTTTAGAATATATTAGAAAAATTAAATGTGTTTCAAATGCTATTGTTGTGTTCTTGCTTTTTTACCAATAATGTTGAAAAATGATAAGAATTACTTTTGGAATTTTATACAGTTAACAAAATAAATCACAATGAAGATGGTGGAGGTGGAAGTTGTGCTGGTAGTGGTGGTGGTGCTGGTGATGATCTGAGGATGATGTTAATGGTTCTGAAAACTGTGATATTGCCAAAAACTTAACTTCTGTGCACTTGGAGACAAGCTGAGAAAAGGTGTTTAATGGTCCGTCGTCTAAGATTCTTGTTCCTGCACAATTATGGAAAAATATCAAACCTTACAGCCATCCATTTTAAAGTCTGTTTCATGGGTAAGAATCAGTACTGATGTCTATTTTGAGTGGTAATGAGATCTTGCCTTTTGTGGTTCGAACACTAGAACTCAAGCTTACAAAAAAACAACACTGGGAACACCCCTGATTGTAATTGTGAGGAGCTATTTAGAATGTAAACAATTAGTGCACGTGCACTTACCATTCAAGGATCATGTGTGCTTCATCTATTGCAATGCATGAAATAATTTCATCTCTTTCTAATGCACTTAATAGAGAGGTTCCACTTGAAGTGCTCAGAAGTGCTTCTGGATGGGCATATACCAATGTTTATTTTCCTTTGATAATGTCATCCAGAGGCACATCAACAATACTTTGAGCATCTGCGTCTTCCTCGTCAAAACTGTCTTCAACTTCGGCTGGGGTCTGACCACTTCGACAGTTATAGTCCAACAGCACGCGCTTATTTCTGTTTCCTCATAGAGTTTATTTGATCCATCATTATACTATTTAACGGAGTCAATATTAGACACACAGATGATTTTCTGTTGTATTTTGCTTTCAATGCAAATGGGGCCACTTGAAAGATTAAACTCTTTACATACCCAGTGGGCAAAATAGCCATTATATCACGTTTGTCCAAAACATACCTCAGACATTCCGTCTGACACTCTTTAAGTGGATCTACAAACCCAATTTCCTTTGACACACGTTCTATCAATTCGTCCATGCTGCTCGATTAAAACCGAAAGTGAAAGTACATACTACAAAGTCAGTCATAATATTAATTTGATTCATTGGATTCTCAATGGATTCTCAAAGTTAATACCAATATTAATCAGATGAAGTATTTACAATTACTTTATAATGATATAGTATGATTATAATATGGATTTATACAAAATCGCCATTCCTCCGCGGACTTCTTTACGTCGGACTCATAATGCCTCCAAATGGAGGTGAGTAAAGTGTCGTAGTATAGTGGTAATAACGCAGTCACGTTACCATCTATTTATAGTATGTCATGACAGTCCTTTTTGAACCACGGGGGTTTTGCTCGTGGATTAGAGTTGTGTGAGTGACTGCGTGAGAACGTTTTACTGAAAACCCGACTGACTTGCTCATGCATGAAGTTTGTGAGCAGATTTACCTGATCGGTCGCATTGCTGTTATTAAAATCAGAGAGCTGATTAATATTATTGATTAATGATTCACGAAAAACATGCACTAATTTTTGGTTAAAGATTAATTTAGTTTCTGTGTGATTTTCTGTATTGCAATGTATATTTTTTAATGTATGATTATTTAATTTAAATGAAATATATATAGCGGCGTGACCTGAAAAATTGTTCCAATCTAGTATATTAAAATCATGTATAAGTTGAACATGGTTTATATTTACTAGCAAATAGTCTGTGACGCTGAGACCGCGTGGTGATAGAAAAGTATATTGTCCGATTTTATCGTTTTTAAATCGTCCGTTCACTATAACGTGATCGCTTGATTTACATAGTGAAATTAATTTTTGTCCGTGGTTATCTGTTACTTTATCGAGGTTATTACGTAAATGCAAATTGTCAATATTTTCGGTATCTTGTATACAGTCTTCCGTCACATTGAGGTATATATCATAGTTTATAACGTCTGACAAAGTTCCAGTTCTAGCATTAAAGTCACCAACAATACAAGTTATGCCAAACGGTTCATAATGCTCTATTCCTTTTTCGATTTCTTCAAAAAAGTCAAAATCTTTGCCTATTAAGACTTTAGAGTTAGCTGGTGGTATGTAACACAGACAAATGCTATAGGCTATAACAAGTCTAGTTACTTTAGCTGGCTTCATTCTGATCTGTAATTGATAAACAAACAATATAATTACATATGCACAATAAGTAACATGCTATTCATTGATAATTAAGTTTGTTAACATAATATGACATTCATTTATACTATTTATTATACATGTAAAAAAAAAATACATAAGGATAAATATACATTCATATGATGTAACTGTACACATAACTCAATACAATTAAACATTTTTATGCATTAAATTGAACTTTGATTACAATGAAAGTTATATGAGGCTGAGCATTTAACTTTGACATACACATACTTCATTTATAACAGCAAAATAGTATTTTAAATAAGAAGCATGCAATATTAATTAGACAATTTGATACCTTACTATTAGCAGGAACATGCATTAAAATGAAAAATGTACATATTTAATCCTGCATTAAAATGAAAAATGTACATATTATTTAATTACACTAAGTTTGATGCTGTCTGCGTGCATTTCAACACTGTAGTGACTTATTTGCACATATTGATAAGGCGTAAACAAACAATTGGTTTGTTTCATGTTACCCGACCTACCCCCCACAAAAATGCCCATATAACGTTTTATTGAGTTGGTCACTTTTTTTTTTTTTTATTACCTATTTCAATAATTAAATATATTTTGGGATAAATAAGTGTTTTATTTTGATAGAATCCACTTATAAACAATGTTTAAGGATATTACTCATATGTTTTGAATATTTATTCAGGTTAAGGAACTTCAAGTTGACCAATTACCGAATGAAATAAAAATATCAAATTACATCCCAACATACCTATTCTAAATTTTTTGGACATGAAACCAGAAACAAACTCTTTTTTTTTTACGCCTAAATTACGCCTAAATTAAAGTCATAATATTGAAACTTCACTTGTTACTGTCAATAGTGTGGCTTTCCATATTTAATGATTGAGTTTTGAAATAACTAAATTTTGTTATAAAATAAAAAAACAACAACATATTAATGCATAATTTAATAAATGACCCAATGAAGTTTTCTACATTACATAATTATACAAATGTACACAAAACATCTCATGCACATATCAATTACTATTTACATTAATAATAAGTCTATTCATCATTTGGGACAAGAACTTTGAGTGTTTTCATTATCTACAGAGAACATACACATACTGTTTTAATTTACCTCAACATGTAATGCATGGAAGGTCCTCTTCCAAACACCAAAGCATCTTTCAATTATGTTTCTGGTTGCAATGTGGGACTGGTTGTACCTTTCTTCCGCCTCAGTTCCTGTTCAAAATTTTGGTGTTCGATTACACATTATTTAAGTAACGACATTATGAATATTGTCTTTCTCATTATATTTTTTAACTTATTTTTTTTTTTTAATTTATTTAATCTTGTTAGAATAAAATGTATTACAGTTGCTGTTTATAAATTTGCTGCAAATACTGGTATAAAGGAATTCAGCTTACTAGGATTCTGAATTGGTGTCATCAGGAATGGTCTGCAAGGGTAGCCACTATCCCCTAACAGAAAGCCACGCCCCGGGTCTGGAAAATTATATATTTTTTTAACATTTATTTTTGATGAATTATTTATGATAATGGGCATTATAGAAGTAATGTTAAAATAGTATGCATTATATAAAAATTATTGACTAAACGGTCTGTTTTTGTGAGCTTATATTCATATGAAAATCTCCTTTTGATCCATGCATTTGCTTATTTATTATCACCATGATGTTGGAAATATACTATATGTACTATATGGCTTCCAAATATCTCCCAATGTTGGACATTCTGAAAACGTGGGCGTCATGGCAACTCCCAGGCCAGCATGCGTTCACACTTGTGAATACCCCTGAAAAAAATGCAATCACTGTATCCATTATATTCATCATGCAGTCTTATACTGTGTACATGTGGGTCTCAATCAGTATTTTTATTTTTTTTTATTTTTGTAAATATACCAGTCAAATTTATTTGCTATATCAAAAAGCATTACAACAGTTATATAAATTGGAAATATGGTTTTTTAAACTAAATTAAATGCTTTATATCAGTATAATTTTAATGGCATATATAATCCACACAAACTATACAAACACTCTATAATTAAAAATTTTCAATATATCATTGCATATTAATATACATAAACTCTAAAAAATAAAAGTATTAGTGTCACAGTATCTATTATATTTTGAATGTATCTATTCAGCTTCAGCTTGATACCGAAGAAGAACGATCTCATAATTGCAATTATTGTATATAACAGTTTTCAAAAATTACATCATTTGTTTACATAATTTACTGTAAATTTCCCCTAATGCACCTCATACTTATGCAGAACGGATTACACGAATTGTCTGTACATGTATATAAAGCGTCCAGGGTAAAGTGTGTACTCATTTCGGTCAGTCTTGATTCGGAGTTTGACGGTAAAAGTCGCATTTTAAATGACGCGGAATTAATAAGATTCATGAAGCATGGATTTGATAATGGATAAAACGTGGACTGTGTTAATTCAATACAAATTAGCAATGCAGATACGAACATGCGATGATTTCGATCTGCGTTTTTTTTTAAGACGGAAAAGTTGCATGTTTGTCAACATGTAATCTGCATTGCCTCAACTGCATATTTGTTCGGACATTAGTGAAATTATAATACAGCATGTGAACTAACAATATGATATTTTTGGATACGCTTTCGTGGAATAAAAAAGGTACGTGTTATTTTATAATTTACCTACCATTGCTATCACACGTCGCCTGCACGTTGATCGAGTGGAAATGCTTTCTATTCACAAATGCCACTTCGTCAGGCTGCCCGGGTGACAAGATGCGGACGTGGGTGCCGTCGATACACCCGATGACGGATGGAAATCCCCGAACCCGGAAGAATTCGTTTGTCGCTCGTCGTCGGTCTTCGTCGCTTGTTGGAAACTTAATAAATCGGTCCTTCAGTCCGAAAATAGCGTCAACGACCGCGGTCACCACACGAGAAACGGTGGCTATGTTGACGCCAAAGGTGTCACCGATAACCTGGAGAAAATTTCCTGTAGCCAAGAATCTCAGAGTAATTAGCACCTGTTGTCGCGTCGACAGTGATTGGTTTCGTCGTGTCTGGCGTCGTATAATGGGGTCTAAAAGGTCAACAAGTCTGTCTAAGTTCATAGAAGAAAAACCTGTACCTTCGGCGCATTTCGTGGTCGGTAAGATCTGTAATTTGCAGGTCAATTCGTCGAAATCATCGCGGTTGTCTGTATCTAAAGAAAAGAACGTCCGCCATGTTTGTCTGTCAGTCCGTACGGTAACCACTCCTTAACCAGCACTCGGAGCAGGGTTAAAACTGACCGCGGTAACGTCGTGGTTACTGTCAACGTCATTGTTTATACAACCCGCCTCGGCGTGGTTATCACAGCGGTTACCGCGTTCGTACGGTTACTGCGTGGGTTTAAACGTTTATACAATTGGCTGCTGGCTGGGAACATTGTTGACGTCGTGTCGTGGAACATCGTTGACGTCGTGGCCTGGAACATTATTGACGTCGTGACTTGGAACATCGTTGACGTCGTGGCTTGGAACATAGTTGACGTCGTGGCTTAAAACATAGTTGACGTCGTGGCCTGGAACATCTTTCATATGATAATAAACGTCGTGCGAAGCATTGTTATTACCAAGTATGTTACATTAAATGCTATAACGAACACATCTATAAAAAAGTTTTTTTAATGCATACGTAGGTTCTTGTCAGCATGAAAAAAGTAGAATGTGATATAATTTGCACATATTATAGGCCTCTCTACTCGTGCGAAAAAAATATGCCTCATTTCAAAATCAAATATTGTGATTTTCAAATTTCTTGCACATATTTCTCAATTGCACAACTATACAGAAGGGTATAAACGATTACCACACAATCTTATCATCAAAACAAAATCACATTTCGACAATATTGTTGAAGACGTACATACAACACACACTACACAGTAGAACCTGCATTTGGTCCGCGAATGCACAAAATCATGGCTCCAACGCCCGCAATAAAATAGACTGTGCTGTAACTATAGATGCTATTTCCTTGCTTTATTAATATTTATTTATTTTAAGTTGCCAGAGGAAATAAAATCTTGACACAGAAAATAGTATGATAAAGAACTTAATAATCCAAGTGCACGCTATTAACAGCCTGTAATTGTTTCAAATCAAGGACTAGTATCGAGTTTTAAACAAATATATTTATTACAAAAACGGTAATCGATTGATTTCTAGGCTAATGTTTAATCCGCATTCACACCGATTTTAATTTCTGTGTTTTGAAAAATGCATCATGTAAACTTAATATAATATATGTCCCTACTTGAAACAAGATATGCATGCATGTACATCTGCTATCAGAAACGGTTTGAAAATAAACGCTGATTGGCGTGATACAAAATATTAGATGGGAAAACCGGTCTTAATGCATGTGCATAGTGTCGTCCCGCTGTCCGCACAAGCTAATCCAGGACGGCACTTTCCGCGTTTGTGGTATTTTCTGTTTCAAGGAAGTCTCTTCTAAACATAAATTCACTGTAGGCGGAAGGTGCCGTCCTGGATTAGCCTGTGCGGATCCGGGCTAATCCGGGACGACACTACGCACATGCATTAAGACCGCTTTTCTCACGACGCGCCACATTATAAATTATAAAACCATTCTATGTCGATAATTACAACAATAATGGTGCCATATATGGATTCTGAAAATTGTTATTTACTAGTCACATGTAATATCAAATAACACATTTTTTTAACTGCAGACATGTGTCTGTCAGTCTGAACTGGATGAGGGTTGCATTTCGTTGTCACTGACACTAAAATGGTTACGAGAACAGATATAATTTGAAAATAAAGTGCATCAGTTTCAGAAATGCCTTTATTTTTTCTTTAATTTGTTAATTATAAACAAGTATTTTAATTATATGCATGTGTTTTAATTCTATGTATGAAATTATATGTATTAGAACGAAAATGATGCCAATACTTGCTGGTCACTGTAAACTGAATGGTCTCAAACAACGTTTGAGCTGTTCATTGTTGACACTTATTTTTGTGAGTCAAGTCCATATATAAAACTGAGTTGTCTCTAACTACTTTTAAATTATATGATGAAAGAACATTTTATTGGAAACGTAGTATGTGCGAGGTTAAAAATCGAATATTTTACAATCTTAGGGTTCGCGCGCCGCTTCCGCCCCCCCCACCCCACCCCCCCCCCCCCACCCCCCCAAAAAAGCCTTGGTTACAACCGGTGTTGTGGCGTTTGTGCGACGAACATACTGCGCGATTTTTGTGAAATACGTGCGGTGACCGCACGGCGCCAACAACAACCACACCAGACATATCGCAAACGTTTTTAAAAGTTTATGCAGCGACCGTTTAAGTTGATGCGGCCGTGCGGACACAGTGAAAGCACCGTGCGGTCAGCTTACGGGTACCTTGCGGTTTTAGCTTCGAAATTAATGGTAAACACATAGACATGCATTTGCTCTTAAAAATTGAGATGGAATGAAACACGAAAGATCTTTGTACTATTATAGGAAATGGTATATTGAGCAAATATTATTGCATTAAAAATCCGTTTTCAATTCAGTCCGTTATATGGGAGTGTTAACGAACAAAAAACGTGTATTATTCAGTTAAGTCACGTGCCAATAACGACCGGCTTAGTGTTTTACTTATACGTGAACCGTCCCTCCTTGTTAATATTGTCCATTATTAAACGCTTGCAAGCTTAAATAACAGTATTACTGTATTGTGATATTTATACTATTTACTACATACGTATTGATCTTTGACCTTGACTTGTGACCTTGACCTTGGACCTAGAGACCTGGTTTTTGCGCGCGACACTCTGTCTCATCATGCTAATCACTTCTGCCAGGGTATTTGAAAATCCATCCATGCTGGACAAAGTTATGTTCCGGACAAAGTGGTAAGGATTGATTTCCTATATTTGACCTTTGACCTTGAATTGTAACCCTGACCTTGGACCTAGGGCCCTGGCTCTTGCGTGAGACACTCCGCCTCTTCATGTTTATCACTTCTGCTAAGCTTTTTGAAACTTTTAAAATCCATCCATGCTGGACAAAGTTATGCTCCGTACTAAGATATGCCAGCCCTCCCGCCAGAATCCAGCTCATAGTTCATATCTCTATATCTACTACATATATTCGATTACAACGCATGTCTTTAAGGTCATTATATATGGTCACTGGCCAAGGCCCCTAGCTGTGACCAGCATGTTAGCATAATTATGCCCCCTTATGTCATCCTTAAAATAAATGTGTTTGCGGTTCCGCGACCAACTCACGAAATTGGGTCCGACTCACACGTTTTTATAGTCTTCCATGAATCAAATTTTTTCTATTCGAAAATGTTAGTTATATACTCAGTATTCATCATATTTTGTTCGTAATCAATTCATAACGTTTTTATATCAACTAAATACTGCATATTAATAACATTGCAATAATATTTCCATTTTGAACAAACAGTATGCCACTGGCATACACTAAGCAATGTGATTTGCTTTGGATTTTGTATTAAGACAATTTGGTCCGTGTCTAAGGGTCGTTCTCACTAAAAAAATAATTAACTATAAAAAAAACGACATATCTACCCACCTTCAAAATTCGGGGTCGCGCTACTGCAAACAAACAATTTTTTAAGGATGGCCTTGTGTACTTAGAAAAAAATCAGTTTAATGTTTGCGTGTAACAAGCTCAAGCGTATTGAAACTGGGAGATATAGAAACTTTCCTGTTAATAATAAAACATGTCCTTTTGCAATATTGTTGAAGATGAAATACTTCTTATTTGCTATGCATATGATGATTATCGTACAGTGTTGTTTTTAGAAGCTTTGCTGGTATTCTTAAAGCTCATAGGGGAAATCTTAACTTAAGTTGTACTTAACTAAACATTTCAGATCAAATTTTCTATGTGGAATCCAATGATTTCTTTACAAAGAAGGCTGCAATACTAAACATATAAGCAATATTTACACGTTAACAACATTTTAATGTTAGAAGACCTATACACAAATCAGCAAGATACTTAAGGAATTTTATGAATTTAAGGAATTTACAAAGTTTTCCCTAATGAGCTTCGTGAATACGGGCCCAGGTCCAATTGACATAAAGTACCGGTATACCTACATGGTGATATCAGGTTTTATTGGATGGTAAATTCAATACTAACGTTACCTAAGACATGTTTACAGAGCTTGGAACCACTAGGGCTGGTGCAAGAGAAATGAAACCAGATGACCAGAATATTGTCACAAATCTGAATTGTTAAAAAGACTTTATCGGTAGACAATAACAACTGTTCATGCTGCTTTCAACGAGCCAGAGAAACGGAACTTACACTAGTTCTACAAAAGTCTTGCAAACATCACAATTAATAAGTATGGAATAATACTGAGAATGGAAAAAAACACACACTATTTCATGAATTTACTAAATGTTTAGATGTTATTTGAACACATTTTATGTATAATTATGTACTAGACATTGTTGTAGGCTCAATGAACAGTAGATGTATGTTTAACATCATAATTTTGAATTGCTGCATTTGTTTTCTAAATCCTGTATCCATGATTATTATATGGAAATAAGTAAATTCATATAGGTATAAAGATTTCTGGTAGCTTGAACACATTGACGCTATCTAATAATTACATTTTGTCACATTTTCAAGATGATAACTAACCATGAATAAGTTTTCCCTACTATGTACCAATGATGCTATTGAATTGTTAACAACTATGATCGGCATCTTCGAAACTATCCTTACTTTTACAATGTTCCGTAACATAGGGCATAAAATGTTGTGTGTGTATTACAGGCAAACCATGAATTGATGTTCATTTGCCTCACAATTCTAATTTATATTATCGTTTTCCTATGTGGAAGTGCTTTAATACTTTATTAAGCCATAACAATTGAAAAGAACATAGCAACGTTTGTTTTGAGCTTGTTTTGATTCATTTCACAATGCATGCCGTCAAATTTGCCTATAAATAAGGCTCCGTTTGCGATTGAATAAAAAATGTATTTACCCATAAAACATTGGACATCCTCTTTTATATAAGAAATCATTATTTGGTAAAAAAGTAAAAGTAAAAGCCGACTTTCACATTTGAAGAATTAACCTTTTGAAGATATACCTTTTTGCAGGCAGATCACTAGTAAGTAATGTCAGCCTTACAATGCAAACTGATATGAAGCTGAATTGGAAAATGGAATAAAGAAACAGTACTCAACTTGTCTAGTAGAATGTGCAGTTCATGTTTTATCAATCTATCAATCTGTGCAGTCTTTCATATAAAAGAAACAGTTGACACACGTATGTGAGTTTATTTAAATAGTGATTGAACAAGTTAAGGGGCTATGTCAACGAAAAAAAACATTATAAGGTTAACATAGTTTAGCAGTTTAACATAAAAATCGCAGGTAATTTTACTAATGAAAGCATTACAACGTACGTAAAGTGCCAAAGTTCAAAATGATTTGAAGGAATTCGGTAGAGTTTCACACAAGGAACATTTCTGTACAATTATTTCGAAATCCCAAGTATTCATCAAAGCTATATAAGAAAAAGATCCCTTGCGGCCCTGTTTGTAACCAATCAAAATAATTGTAAGAAATTTGGTAAAGCGTCACTCAACAATTTCTTTCAAAATTATTTTGAAATCCAGCCAATGGTCGCCAGAGCGTGGATTTTTTAGCTCGACTTTTCGAAAAAAAGGCAAGCTTTTCTACTCGCACCAACGTCGGCGTCGGCGTCCGAGCAAGGTTAAACTTTTTCGGTACGCTAGTTTCTCAGGAATTGCTTGAGGGATTTCATTCAAACTTAAAACATTTATTCCCCACAATAAAATAAACATATAAGCAGGTTTAGTAACTCTAGTTTGAAATTTGTCAAAATTATGGGTCTTTTTACACTTAGACATATAAACTATATGGACAGGTTAAAGTTTTTCGGTAAGCTGGTTTCTCAGGAATGGCTTGAGGTATTCCATTCAAACTTAGAACACTTATTCCTTATATTAAAATGAACTCATAGGCCTATTTTGATAACTCTAGTTTGAAATTTGTCAATATTATGGGCATTTTACACTTAGAAAAAAATTTAATGGGTGGAATGGCGGCGTCAACTTTTGATTTCAACACTCTTAAGAATCATTCTTCATACACAAATCCCTTTAAGCAACACTTTACTAGGGATTGCATTTGTGGTTGGATGGATGGGGTGAAGGTCAAGGTAACTGTTACTAAAAATAAAAAAAAGATCTTCTGCTTTATAACTCGAGAAGAAATTGAAATATTTTAATAAAATTCAATCTATAGATACTGTGTAACGAGACATTGGATGAGATTGGATATGGGGTTAGTTGGGTAAAGGTCACTGTTTTGAAATTAAGAAAAAAGCTTCCACTCAGTAACTCAAGAAAGAAAATCATTTTGTTTACTTGCCTCCTACTATACAGTTTGTTTTAGAAAAAACGCAGGAAACACTGACAAGCACAATATAAGTTTAGCGCGCTGTCCTCCGACAGCTCTTGTTTAATTATATGGCTATATTGGAATATTTGAAAATCTTCTTTTCAGAAACCACTGGTTGGATTTCAAAGTAATTTCGCAAGGACACGGAAATGCAATGTCGTAATGATTAATTAGTACATGCTTCAACAAAGTCGTACCATAATGCTTCTTGCATTTTGTTTGAGAAAACAATTAGTACTAGTATAATGTTTCTACGCATTATATAATTATTGTTTGCATAGTTGCTTTATTTGGATTGTAACTAATCCCATGTTTCGTATTCTGTAAGTATAACCTGAAAAGTCTTTACTAGATCTCGTGCGGGAGATGTAAATGGATAAAAACAAATATTGAAATAAAGCCAGTCTTAGTTTCTGTAATAAATCTTAATATTATATTTCAAAGCAGAATAAAGTATTGTCTGCGTTGTATTAGCCTCTGAGGAGCTACTAAATCAAATTTAACCAAATAAACGGTACTTTATCTATCTTACTACAGTAAATATTAAAGTACATTAAAGCATACAACTCAATATATGATACAGACAATAAAACAAATATATAAACAAAGCGTTTTGTCTTAAAAACAATCTCACTAACATCACACGAATTATACAACGAGATGGATGTCAATGTCCTGCACCATTCATATGAATTCACATGCATACAAGCAATCAAAAATTTGAGCCTGTAGAATCACCATATTTGTCTGCTGTAATCATACAACAATAAGTTGGTTTCGATGTCTACAGCTGTTATGTCAGCGCAAAATCAACTATTAATTCACACATACATTACAAAAAACAATACCTCCACAGAATGTTACTAGAGCGAGGCATTTATAAGCAAAGTATAAAGTAATTTACGAGACTCATTTTGTACACAGTTGACAGAACACCCATTAATATTTTATGAAACAACGACACAACGATACTAATGCTTTTGTGTTTCATATTGCAAAAGTGCTTATGTGAAACTTCTTTATCGTTTGTTATTCCACACAATGTTTTAATATTCAAACATTGAACTCAGCCACGTTTACATGTGCAGTAATTTTTATCAAGGAATATATTTTTTTTAAATATAAACATCATATTACAACAGTACCTGTAAAATAGTATCACTCTTTATCAACTACACAACATCGTTTATATAAGGAACATAATATAATTCATATTAAATCATGAAATATTTGAAAAACAAATGTTCTCAATTTTAAGTCCAAATCATACATTTAACAGTTTTTCTGTCAAACGTTTCGTCAAAATCTGACATAGATATACTATTTTCCAATCAGCCAAGCTCATGATCACATGACTACATTTGGTAACGTCAATTTACAGCAAACTCCTACAATTAACTTTAATTATAATATAATTATATACATTATATACAGCTATGTGGTCAAACTACGACACTATATTTCATATTACTTACGTACTAGTATTAAATCGTTAAATATTTCTTCAAAGCTAATCACTTATTAATATTCATACTTACAAGTACATTTCAAAGAGTTATATATGTAACAGCAATCCTTACATAAATCACATACATGTACACATTGAAATGAAATACAACAATAACGCTGAATTTATCAAATATCGTCCAAAAACTAATATAAAAGCAGGATATACAACAATATGGAATTACCTAAAATAATTATTATTGTGTACACAATAATCACATTGAATCATCAAATACCTGGTCAGAAATAAAATTTTGTCTGATTTAATAAATTAAATTAAACATTTTCATAACTTTAATCAAGAATTGTTTCAGAATTAATCGATTTGTTTTTCTAGTTTTATAAATTAGATTAAACATCCCTTTAAAACAAACGTATAAAATACATTTAACAGTCTACCAATTCAAAACATTAACTAGATACAGAATGATGTAACTAAAACATAATGCACATGTATATTATATATATACAGTTATTAAATGAAACAAGAGCTGTTTGTAAACCAATATACCCCGCCATCTTTGATGGGGGCATAATAACCCAATACGGTCTATTTAGTCACATTTAATACTAAATATTTATTATACTACCTTGAAAACTATAATTTCGTCTTGGTACTGTCCAACAATAAAACAAGCTGACTTTTTGCTGTAAAGCACGCATTCTGGGTTTCTAACGCAATCCTCATGGCTGGCAACAATTCTTGGCTCTGCATTGTCTGTCACTTGTAGGATGTTGTGAGAGAATAGTCCACACACGTGGACTGTTCCCGAGTGAGTCACGTGCACGCCAGAGGGATAGATAAGACCGGGATGGGTGACCGTTTCCAGCACTGTACCGTCATTAGTCAATACAAGAAGTTTGTGCTGTGCGAAATTTGTTACGTATATTTTGGTTCCATCCGGATGAACTGCGCACTTGTAAACTATGCAACAAAAGTTAAATACAGTTATAATATGCAGCAGAAGTTAAATACAGTTTAAATATACCTACTTATATAGTTACATTTGAATGCACCGACTGTTTACATTTCAGTTCTTTCATAACAAGAAAATCAAACAAAGAACGATTTAATTTAATGCTTGTAAATGAGTGTGTTTTTTTAATTATATATTTTTATACAAAATTCAATGTGTTATGAAATTCTAAAGCTATTACCAGTTTGTTCAGCCGATGTATCTTCGTATAACATATTCACCAGTATGCAGTCCATAGTATATACGTATACCGCTGTCTCTGAGGTCACAAACAGATTCCCTTGCGAGACAGCAACGCCAAAACATTGATGCTGTAGTTGACGAGTTCTGGTTATAATCAACTCATCTGTTGTGTTAACCTTAACAAAATATATTCCTTGTGTGTCTTCGGCTTTAACTATTACGGCTACTTCATTGTGAGATATGCTACACACATCTGCTGGTGCAGCAAGCAAATCGGTATGTGAAATGATTGCAAATCTTTTGTCTAATAACTTAATTTTCTTGTTACTTTCGTCCACAATAACGTAAAAGTCATCTGATATTTCACATATGCCACTAATACGACAATTAAATTTATCATCGTCAAGTTTTATATTGTGTTTTGCGTCAAGATGTAAATAGCCCGGGACTTTTAAATGATTTATTGAACAATTGCTGGCAACAGAAATAGGCCAAAAGATGCCCAAGCTTGCTATACTGGATATTTGGTGTTCAATTTCTAAGTCAGCTTCAAACTTTATGATAGCATCTTTCTTAGCATCAAACTTTTCTAATACACCTTCGAATTCCGACAACATGGCATTACATTTAAGGTATGCAATACAAGACAGATCCTCTCTTTCAGTACTTATAGTTTGCACTGTGTCTTTGAATTGTTTTAATTTATCGCACGCCTTCTCAAATCGTTCAATATCAGACTGAATGTCAGTTTTCATTTTTTCCATAATGGAGTTGAGTGTTTCTATTGTTTGCTTTTCAACTGCATGCAATCGATCAATTAGAAGATTCCGGTATGACTTTATTTTGTCGATCGATTCGTTGAATGCTCCTTTTAATAGCTTTATATTCTCTTGCTTGTGATTAATATTTGTTGCTTGAAAGTCTGTAGTTGCAAAATTAATTCTGAAACACCGTTGTTCAATTCCTCTGATAGACTGATGTCACTTATATTAACCAGACTACTGCATCCTCTGCAATAAAAATAATATATAACTGAACAAAGTTACTGCATGCATAACCGTATACGTTAATGAAACGTCAGCAGTCGACAAACGCTTCTTACTCTACTCATGGTCTTTTATGGCAAGTGACCAATTAAATTCCCCCCTGAACAAAGTTACTGCATGCATAACCGTATACGTTAATGAAACGTCAGCAGTCGACAAACGCTTCTTACTCTACTCATGGTCTTTTATGGCAAGTGACCAATTAAATCCAATTAAATTCCCCCCCCCCCCCCCCCCACAGGCGCTGCAAACTTAACAGACTGGGACAATCCTTTTAACGCCGATATAACACACATGCGGTTAATTCGGGTTAAAGTCGCATCAAACCTAACGCTCGACTCACTTGTATACAAATCTAAGAGTAATGATAGAGAATAAAAATAAATTGAAACAAATTTAATTATTCGGTGATAAGTACATACGAAGAAATAACGTGGGAAATCTTAATGACACGGTGAGATAAATGCAGCTAAGCGCATGCATGTGAATACAAAATGTGAACACGTAGTAAAAATCAGTTTTAATCCTAGAAATCGGGAAGAAGTCAAAATACACACATTTAAACATGATCGAGACGGCCAGGTGAGTACACTGCGTAACCAATTTCATTAAAATCACATCCTAAAATACGCTTCGCTTTAGGATCTGAGACTCGACCAATAGAAGGTTATTTTCTGGTGACCTTTCAGCCAACCAATCAGAGACTTGCTTTCACGCTCTTGAAAGTTAAAGTAAAGCTATATTTAGTTTCAGAAAATTATTGTTTTGGCTTGGATCCCAGTGTGCGATTTTTACACGTATAGAATTTTACGACGTTAACAACATGCTACGTCGGCAATATAACTTAATGAAGTCGATTTTATGCAAAGCAATCTGTTTTATTTAATAAACAACTCAGTATTTTATTTGCTGTCGTTTTAGCGCGTTAATTCCGTTTCTTTTAGCATTATCATTTGCAATATCTGCTATATCCGCAATTTTGTACGACAACTGTAAACAAACAGCACTCTCATTGACAAAGCAGCCCATATACGTACAATATTATGATCAATATTTTTTATTCAATAAAATAGACATTCATTTTTTGCCACAAACTGTTCATTTTTTGCCACAGACTGGTCTAGCAAGGATGGATCCTTTTGAAGTTATTTGTTCTTGTGTTTGGCATTAAAGGTTTTAACAGAAAATTAGAAATACTGAGTGGAGAATTGACCGCTGAAATAAAGAAATGATTAAATATCATCCAATGTGTTCAAAACATTGTATTAAAATCCAAGTACTTTTAAAACTTGTTCTCAAAGTAGCATGGGTAGATTAAAACAACGACTACAGATGATATTAAACACATTAAATCCAAAAGAAAAGTACTTTAATGCATCAGTTTATATCCACACTCAACAGGTTTTTTATCCCAAAAAAAATAATTGCACCATATTATTGATATATACCGGTAACGACAGTTTTTAGCCATATTATTGACAGTCTCTCAATAAATATCTGCGATTTCAGATTTTTCTCAATATATTGCATCAATCTTCAATATAGCCCACACACTTCAATATAGTTGTCAATTTCGTGCATTGAACATATTTATATTGACCATTTTATTGAGCGTGTATGGGCCACTTTAGCTAAAAATAGCGTTTGGGAAATTCCGGGTTTTCGAGAAGGTGTTATTTAATAGGCAATCATCAGATCTTCCCGTAGGCGTAGGAAGATCGTGCACTTTAGTCAGACTGCACAACTTAAAGAACGAAAACGTGCCTGCTAGCGTTATCAATATGAACTAAAGATCTAATCTTAAAGAACGCCTTTAGCGGCTTCTCGACTGAAATTAACTGAATTTATTTCTCGAATCCCATAAACAATTTTATCGCGACTACTCGTATTTACATTTAATTGTTTTGTCTCCCCCCACGTAGTGGGCAGATAGACATATTGATTTTGTGCTGGAAAGATGGATGTCTTCATGTGTAGATATATGTGTGGATGTACGTCTGGACTCCTGAAAAAAATTTGTCTGCGCTTCTTCTCCATAATCTCTGGTCCGATTTTGACGAAACTTCACAGGATTGATCAGTATCAAGTATAGTTATGCATATTGTGGGCATTTTGTCGTCGGTGACTTTTAGGCGGAGAAACGGCCCTTTGAAGTTTTCACATAACAGACCATGTCTAAGCTTGTTCTCCGTAACCCCTGGTCGGTTTTTGACAAAACTTCAGAGAATAGATCAGTGCTAATTATAGCTGTGCATATTGTCGGCATGTCGATGTCGGCGTGTTTTTAGCGGAGTTATGATCCTTTGAACTTTTTACATAACAGACGTTGTCTGCGCTTCTTCTCTGAAAACCCTCGTCGGGTTTTGACGAAATTTCACATGATTCATCAGTACCAGGTCTAGTTGTGCAAAGCGTCGGCATGTCGTCTTTGGCGGATTTTTGGCGGAGTTATGGTCCTTTGAAGTTTTTACATAATATACATTGTCTGCGCTTGTGCTCCGTAACTTCTCGTCGGATTTTGACAAAACTTAACAGGATTTATCAGTACCAATTTTAGTTGTGCATATCGTCGGCGGCAGAATTAGTTGTGCATGTCGTTGGCGGCAGAATTTGTTGTACATGTCTTCGGCGGCAGAATTAGTTGTGCATGTCGTCGGCGGCAGAATTTTTCCAGAGATATGGCCTTTTCATGTTGTTGACATAACAGACCTTGTCTGTGCTCTTTTCCACATGACTGATCAGTATCTGTGGTTGTGTATATCTTCGGAATGTCATGGTAGGTGGATTTTGGGCGGCGTTATGGCGGTGGGTGGGGGAGACATATGTTGTTGTTTTTTCCAAAATCAAACTCCAGTTTTTGTTGTTCTTGATACAAAATTTAACATCTTATTATTTACTTTGTCTTACACGTTTAAAAGTACTCGTACAATATATTAAATTGAATTAGCGCTGTATTACACGCTTAAAAAATAAAATAAAACGGTCATGTTTGGGACATCTACCTTCCTATTATTATTGTTATAATGAAATGTTAGAAATAAATATAGATCTACCCGTGGTTCTCTTCCAGACACTCCTTGCAGCACAGCTGGTAATGGTCTTCACAAAAGCACTGTAGCGTTTGACCAGGATGGCCTGAACATTCCTCAATAATATCTTCTATCGTCCTGACCACAGGCCATTTTTTCATATCTCCTCTGTCGAAAACTGGATGTTTCATGTTACGAAGGTTGTGCAATTTTATGCACTTTTGACAGTAGCATTTTGAGCATCGCTGACAATAAAATGCCGCCTCTTTAAAACTGAACTCATCCGAACAGATAATGCAAGTGTAGTCAGGTATGGAATCCGATCCTCGCCCAATTGTCCCCTCGAAGTTTGCAGCCATTTTATTGATATTAATTTCGCTAATATCGGTCCTTTACACGCAACTATTTATCATTAGTCTGATATACATGTTTCCTCATTGGCATATAATGATTCAGATGAAGTACTTAATGTAATATCTAAATCCTTTTAACTACTTAATATACTGTATTTAAACATGAATAGCTATATTTAAACATTATAGCTAATGTTTCAATACATAGACCTACAAAACATTCATACAGAGAATGATTTAAACAATTCACAATATCATGCTGTAGAAAAAAGATATTATATTGATTAACTATATTAAGCTTAAGAAGTTAACAAACAAAGATCAGATTTGGCACGATGAATAAAAGGTAGTCAATCATTGTCTATAGTTTCGGCATTGAATGAATTTGTCAGTGCGTGACCATAAAACGTACTTTTGTGTAATGTAATTATTGTTTCATTGTTTCATACAGCGCTAGCATACAAATACAAGGGTTTAACGGTTTGAACAAGATACATGGAAAAGTTACCAAAGTATAAGTAGTAGTGATGACCTATTGTATTGTATGTATTGTGAGTACACATCGTAAAATATTGGGCATTTTTCGATAACGTTATCAAGCCACAATACACATAACAAACGGGACTTTGATATTTTTCGTAGCAAAGGCAAGCATTAGTTACACAGCATTGCGCAAACCAGTATAGCACAATACATTGTAGGAAAATATAATACATTACACAGTTTCAGTTTCAGTTTATTGGCAGAAGCAGCAAAAACGTGCCTTTGGCCAAATACAATAAAACATGCCTTTGGCCATATACAATACCTATATCCACAAAGATGACCACACATATGAGATACTGAATAAATATGATATTTTAGAAACAAACATAAATACGACATTTAAATACAAACATAGATAAAAGGTTAATATCGACATTTTTATCAAGAAGCAACAATGTAACTAGCTTGCAAGATTATCAATTCGTTTTAACACATAGCATTATAAATACATTTAGAAATCTTTAATTATGGTCTAGTGTTAGTGCTTGACATCATAGATGTGAATTTGTTGACAGTATAAAATGATTGATTAAGGTTGTATTTATTGCTTAGATCTCGATATAGCGGACAAATACATAGAAAGTGATATTCTGATTCAATCATGTTACTGTTACACAATTTACATTTTCTGTTTTCTCTAGAAATGTTACTATATCTTCCGTATTTATAATAAATGTGCACTTCGTCTAAATCTTGTCAGAGCTTTTCGATGTTAATCGTTATCAATACTTTCAAGATATTTCTGAAATTTATAATCTTTTTTAAATTTTACATAATAATCTAGATTACTTTACGAGTTAACAGTATCGAACAATGTCTGAACATATTGATCTCGAAGACTTTGTTTGAGCATATGATAATAATGTGTTAAGTTATCATTTTCATGCCATATATAACTAAATCCTAAATTGTGTTAATAAGATCTCTCTTTTGTCTGATATTAACATACAATCACAAGGTTAATGTATTGAAATCTCAAACGAATAATTGCTTAAAATTTAGTGGAGTAAAACTCGTATACTAGTTGAACAAACAAACTTTATGTTAAAAACACCATTGCATTTCACATTATTTTATGAGGTTTCAAATACAACGTTTATGGGCTAGACTAGTATACGAGTTTTACTGCGCCTAATATAAAGCAATGGCTCATACTTGATTGTTAGTTTCGAGTGCGAAAATAAATACGAAGACATTGATTTGATATTATTATTTTATAATGCGTTGAAGGATTGCAGGTGTAAATAACAAAGCGAAAAATAAAATACACTGTAATCACGGAAGCCACCTCCTTTAGGAAATGCATTGAAAAAAAGCCAATTATACTTCCGAGGTGGCGCTAATGGCAGGAAGTAAGGGGCAACAGTAAACACTAATAGAATGTGTGTTGGTTTTATATATCTTAACAATATCAGACACTTTTTCAAAAAGTAGGACAATGTAGTACGATTTGGAAACGATTATACCATCAGACAATGTAGAGAAACATGACGTCACAGCGCATTTCGAAACCTGAGGACGTTTATAAGTTTTGATATGATGGAAGTTGAACCAAATATCTAATGAGTTTGCGTGTGTTAAGACCTACTTTACACACAATAATATCATTTATGGCACATAAACATTGCCTTTGAAATGTAGTATATGCTGCACTATCAATAACATTGGTTTGTGGTCGATTTAACTGATCGTTTTGCATTTTCACGTAAGAGGTGGAGCCAAAGCCATGGAAGTGGCGATCAAAATCGGAGGAGGAGCCCATGCCCATTTTTACTGCATTAACGTTTTCGAGCCAGGAAAATATACATATCGGAAAATAATTTCCTGTTATAGTCCTCTAGGTCGTCAGAAATTGCACAGCCAAGAAGACGTTTATTTGCATGCGAAGATATAGTAAAAAGCAAAGGCTGTGTAATTTTAGTAAACGTTTATATTGATCGTTTTAGTTACATTACATGAATAAAATTATTGTTTTCAGGTTTTAATTGGAATTGATGCTTTGTATTATGATGTTGTAATCGTATATAAAATCACGCGTTTGCGAAGATATAACTAAATATAGTACAAACAACTTTTATAAATTGTGTGCAAAAATTTCGACAGCCATTTAACATATTGTGAATTCAAAACCAGTTTAGTTGTGAATACTTTCCCGGTGGACAACCTCGAAAGAAACTGCAGAGACCAACCTCCTCAGAGCCAATTTGAGCCATTTTCTTCGTACTGTATACATTATAGGGTTAAACAGTGAATTCAAAACAAACAGTACACAAAGTATGTATCTATAGCTCCTATTTACTGTCGTTACTCTTCTCTGCACTACCATTGCCGCAACAGTTGGTATGGTTAAAACATCCAGCAGAAGAAGAATCAGTCCTATCGTCCCTTAAACGGCTCTTTGTTTTCTTCCTCGAATCTGACACGACCGAGCAGTGACAGAGACCGACAGCCTGTCATCTGTTTGGTTAGTGGAACTGGAATGAATTTTACCAACTGCGGAGCTGTTTGTGGTGTGTCTGTTCTGTGGACGTTGTTGGTTTTCTAGTGGGGCAATGCTAGCGGGGTATATACGTTTCCATATTAGCCGTAGTCGAATCCACGCAACAAGATAAAAAAAACGTGTGTAAGCAGTTGTGGAATAAAGACAAAGCAGCCCAAAAACAACATCGGTGTTTTGTTGTATTGAAATAATTGATCAATTGCACACGCTGTCAGTTGTGCTTTCGGGTTTGCCCACAACACAAAAGGCACGGCACAAATTAAAGCACTTAATATCCATACTGTTGGCGGAAGTATTTTTGATAACCGTTTGTCGCCAGTACTATTAAATGTAATATTTTTGCGAATCTTTATACAGCGACATAGAAAAATCCCAAACTGATGCCAGCTGAGTCCAAAATACGAGATAAAATCCGATTGCACATTTTATTATGATGTAATGTCCCTGACGTAAAAGATGAATATGATAAGTCACATAAACTCAAATTTAAGACCAACCGTACAAACGATGGTCATTTTTTTATTGTAATTTGACAATATTGCTGCAACACGAATAAAGTTAGATATCACTTCTGCCAAGGCGATTTACCAAGCCATTACTGACAGCGCACCACTGATGTCTTCAGGTTCCACGCTTGGTTGTGCGGAGTGATTTCGTTCCCAAGGAGACGGCGGTTCTATAGCCGCATTCATCGTTCCGACCGCTTCTTCCTTTCTACACCACAAAATCAACCTTAACATTTATTTTGTCCGTCTCACTTATATATATCAATATTTTCAAATTGCTTGGAGACATTTGATTGTGAGTGTTATGTGTGTTGGTGTTGTTTACAGTGCTGTACTGGCAATCGGTCACTTGTCTTAAATAAAGGACTTAAAGTTGGTAAAAAAATGTATCTACTGCTGATTGAGTTGCATTATCCTCATATTGTGTGTTACACAATACAGCGTGTTATGGATGACATGGTTCCGTTTTGAATATCATCTAGGTGTGAAATTATTAACGGTATGTGTTGTATCCATATTGCAACTGACAAGGGTAGCGGCGGACTAAAACGTCGTCCTCGTTATACATGCCTCAAATGGAACAACATGAAATCTGATTACATATCAATTTAAAAACCATATTTATTCAGAGAGCGGGTCTTTGAAATGCTAAATTAAGCACATATTCTACAAAATATACAAATTTTTTTTTGTTATTATACTTCAATAGTTTTCAAACATGGTATATTATAATGATATTACATTTGTCATCTTACATATACAGAGTACAAATGTGTGTCTTTTCGTTGTTGTTGTATTTTTGTGATTTTTTTGATTTTTTATATTATTCTTCTATTATTGTATCTCATATATTTATATTGTATTTCATCTGTTCCAATCATCGACCTGTCAAACATAACAATAGAGTACATGTTTCATGTAGTGTCCATTACTTTTCATTGATAAAATAATAATCGTTCACGAGTACAAACAATATGGTATAAGTTTACAGGTTTTCAGGTTTATTTGGCAAATCGGCATGAGCAATGCCTTTGGCCATTTACAAAACACATCATGAAAGATGGCCATTAGCAACATTACAAGTTCAAAATACATAATTCCAATTATACAAAGCAGGCTTTATAAATATATTGTACAAAAACATATCTATCTATAAAGTGGATTGATTAACTTATTTTATAAGTAGGTTAAGAAGCAACACTATCTAGGGTTTGGGAACGTCGTAACATCGCAAAGTACGTCAATATTGAAAGTCGTCTTAACAAACCAATTTTTTCTGATGACATGAGAGTAACAAATTTATTAATAGTACTAAAAGCATTTGAAATTTTATATTTTTGCCTTAAGTCATGATACAAGGGACAGCAGAGTACAAAGTGGAATTCTGACTCAACAACATTGTAATTGCATAGTTTACATAGTCTATTAATTCTATCCACATTATTGTATCTTCCTGTTTCAATCTCAAGAGAATGTGAACATAATCGTAACCTAGTCAATGCAATTCTATATTTATCCTGGTCAATAGCATCAAAATATGTTTCATACCTAAAAACAGTTTTGAATTTTTTATAATACTCTAATTTGTTTTGAGAATTCACAGTTTCCGACCATATCTGTATATATTGGTCACTCAACCTGTGCTTTAACATGGGTATATAGCAACAGTTAATATCAAACATATACCATAAGTAGCCATATCCAAGCATATCTAATGCATTATTAACCGCCTTTCCCCAGCTATTTTTGAAATTCAATGAATTAAAACTGTTATCTAAAATATGTTCTGTAAATATTTTGCCTGGAAGTGATTCCGGATTTTTCATAATTTTACACCAGTATTTTAAGGCTCTTTCCCTGCAAATGACCGAAAGTGGGAATCTACCTAATTCACCAAGGACGGCAACTGTGGATGTTTGGGTACGCACGCCAAGAATATGCTTACAGAATTTGATATGGATTTTGTCTACCTCCTTGAAGTCATATATGCCCCAAAACTCACTACCATACAAAATAATAGATGAAACAGTCGAATCAAACAGTAACAATTTTGTTTTAATATCTAAAGATACTCTAGTAAACAGTGATATAAGGCCATTATATGCCTTCAGAGCCTGTTCATTTAGTGCTTTTACAGCATTAGCAAGACTTCCGGTATAATAAAATTTCATCCCAAGGTAGCAGAAACTATCAACAATCTCAAGATTAATATTGTTTATACTCCATGTAAAATTATTTCTAGATTTTTTGCGTTCAAATATGCATATTTTTGTTTTAGCTACATTTATCTTGAGGCCCCATTTAGAAGAATATTGGTTTACACAATCTAGCTGGGCCTGCATTGGGGTCAGTCGTAAACAAAGCAATATCATCTGCAAATAGTAACATATATAGTGATAATTTTTCAATATCATTTACACACATTTTAGACACATCAATATAATCCTTGATATCATTAATAAATAAGATAAACAGTAAAGGAGATAGAGGCTCTCCTTGTTTGACACCAAGTGTTATGTCAAACAGTTCAGAATACGGCATGTGTTCAGAATTTTTAACACAAGCTTTAACGTTTGTATATAGAGATTTAAGCATTTTTAACATTTTACAACTTACATGGGAATTAGCTAATTTTATCCATAATGCATCATGTATAACGGTGTCAAAAGCCTTTTCATAATCAATAAATACACAGTATAGTTTTAACTTATTAGCAAGAACTTTCTGTATTATAGTATGCAGGATGAATATACTATCAACAGTACTACGATTATCGCGAAAACCAAATTGAGCATCGTTTAACTTCTGCTCATTTTCGCACCACTTATTCATCCTATTTCTTAGTACAAGTGAGAATATTTTAGCGATTATATTTATTAATGTAATTCCTCTATAATTCGAGGGATTTGATTTACAACCCTTCTTATATATAGGTACAATTACACCTTTAGTCCATTCGACCGGATAAATACCACTATCAAATATATGATTAAAAATAGTCGTCAAATAGGGAGCAATGAAATCTTTTGCATCAATAAAGAAATCCGCAACATTGCCAGACATATCACAACTTTTATATCTGGACATGTTACCAATAGTTTTACAAACCTCTTCTACACTAAATTGGCAGTCTAAACTATCAATATTTATATTCTCATACACATCATAATTGTTTGCATTATCATCTCTATAAGTGCTATTATTTGGATTATTTGACAAATTACGAAAATGATTGGCAAATTCTTCAAGAGAAATGTCAGGTGATCCAGACTTTTTATTACTTTTAAATTTATTAACATGTTTCCAAAATTTGCGTGAACCACTTTTACTTAACACAGACAATTTCTGTTTTTCACTCCTGTAAAAAGATTGTTTAGCCTTACGCTTGATACATTTAAAAGCACTCCTTGCATTCAAAAAATTCAGTCTATTTACATCACTAGAATTTGTTTTATACATGCGTTTACTTTGATTAAAAGTCGACTTAGCATTTCTACAGTCAATATTAAACCAAGGGGATTTCTTACCACTATTTCGATTGTTATTGACTTTAGTGCGAAATGTTTTACCATAAACCTTAAATGACAGATCAAAAATAGTACTTGACAAACTATTCAAGTAGGTATCAATATCTGTTAAACCATCTGAAAAACTTTTCAGCAATTCATCAAAAACTTGTTTATTTTCATACAACACGTTTTGCAATTCTTCATTTTTAATTGAGCTATCGTCCCACAATAATTTTTCAACACTAGCAGTATTAACAATAGCTGCATTATTGACGCAATTTAATTGGAACTCAATTGGGCAATGATCCGAGAATTCAGTAATATCATGTACACATATACCGTTAAACCGCCCAAATATTTCATAATCACATATAACGTAATCGACTACACTAGCAGCAAATCTATTTCTGTTAAAATTATAACACGTGAAATTACCCGGCTCTAATCGCCCATTGACTATACATAAATTATTCTCTTTACACAATAACAATAATTAGTATATAGCACCAAATGTTCGAAAACTATCAGATGATATACAAATATACACATTATGTGGCAAAATGTAATACAATGTGATAAAATGTATAGTGTGTTGCATTTATCATCTACTGTTGCCGTATTTTTTACTAATTATATATAAGTGCGTATCGAAAGAAGAAAAGAGAGAAACAACATAATAATTTGTGAACGAAACTTTATCGTGACTCGTTGATCATCTACCGAAAGGAACGCATTAATTCGTATCTGCACGTGCGTACGTAGTGCATAGTGCGGGAAGCCTGACAAGGGTTTGCATTCTATAAATAACGGTTGCGCAAAATTAGAAATAAGGCATAGAGAAAACTGAAACGTTTAATATTGTTTAAAGTTACAACACGTGTGATATTTTAATGAGAATATCGAACATATGACGTAATTGCAGAAAACTCGTGCAAATGCAAATCACCTTCTTAACTAATCCGACGCAAAAGAAATATGAATGAGACAAAACAAATTACATTTCTTCGAGTTGATGTACAAATAAACGGAAATACAAATGTAGTTTTTACCAGTAACAATCATACTGTAATTGAACCTGATATAGGCCATAAAAAGACCATTCAGTTTGGTTTCATAAAGTATATCCTAATTTTGAGTTATGCTCACCGATGTATTACTTACCCCACACAAATGTACGTGTGTTTATATGTGTGTACATTTTATAATAGATTTCAAAATACATAATAAGAATCAGTTCTATGGATAAAAAGGATAGGCGACGAAGTAATTATATTACTTAAGGGACCTGTTCAAAGATGGGCAAATGTACAAGAAGAAAGGATCATGATAAATCAAGAAACAAAATGAAATTGATTCAAATTGCAACGCTTTTGGTTGATATTTTTTAACACATGCTCATCTCTTAAATTGCGTAATACACACGTCTGTGAATATACGCCCCTTTACAATGAGCGATAAATGTAGATAATGCTAGGTGTGTTTATTTATCTGTATTTATACCACATTGTTGAAATAAAACCACGAGTCACGCTCTTCAAGAGTTATTCATTTTAATAAATTAATCAAGGACATCGATCGTTCCGAGTTGAACTCTCAAAGATTACAGCCGTATTTTATTAAAAATTTAAAATACATCAATCAGCTACTAAAGTGGAATCTCTACACTTTTATCAGGCCCATCTATAAATTATATCATAAAGTGGTCCGGTAACCATGTTTGTTACGTTATCTCGTACTGAGTAAATATAAATATCATTTTTGTTTATTTCGAGCTATTGTCGTCACTTGACCTTAGGATGTTAATCAGACGAACAGGCTCTTGCATTTCAAGCCCATTTTTCTCTTATGTAGGTTATTTTGACACTCATAAAATATTCTTGGTAAAAAAGCAATAAAACTGCAAACCTCCTGTGTCAAGTCTGTGTCAAAGCTGTATATGTGGGCATTTCGAAATTATACCGCGCGACCCCCTTTCAAATGAAGATACAAACTCATGTATTTTATAGCGATCTGTCTTAAGATAAAGGTTTGTCTCTGTAACGCGATCGCGGTTTATAGAATGTATTCCCAGCTTTTAAAATCGTTAATGTTGCGTTTGAAAAACTTTGACTAACAAATACAGTGTTTACACGTATATGGAGTTTACCATACTTTATATAGGCATCCATATATGAGTATATGTATACCATCGCATACAATAATAATAAAGCTGCATGATTATTATTAAATATCGACGAAATATCGTCGGCGTTGTATGATGAAGATGATGACTGGAAATATGATTATATGATATTATTATGAAGACGCTGATGCCGACTATACTGATTATTATATGTCAAAGAAATACACTATACACAACCATAACACTATAAGTCATAACGCTAAGAATCTGTTTATGTTTTGAAAACAATTATTTCATCTCCATTCTGTCCAACAATAAGGCAAGTCTTCTCTTTGCTAACGACTACCGATTCCGGATTTCTTACGCCATCCACATAGCTGACAAAACTGCATGCTGTACCGTTTTCTAAAACTTGTAGAATGTTGTGAGAGTTCAGCCCACAAACATAAATCGTTCCCGATGGGTTTACGTGCACACCAGTTGGAAAGGTAAGCTCTGGGCTGGTGAACGTTTGCAAAACCGTACCGTCGAAGGCCAGAACAAGTAGTTTGTGGTTGGCAAAGTTCGTTACGTACAGTTTACTTCCATCCGGGTGAACTGCGCACTTGTAAACTAGGTTGGGTCATAAAGGAAATGAAGCCTATTTTAGATGATTTAATTTGAAAAGTGGAATGTTATATATAACAAAGATACCGAACTGCACACGTTTGGAATGAAGGTAACCTGTATCTCATTGTATTAAAGGTCACTGGACACTTAGCCTTCTGTTCAGCTCAAATATTTTCATTTCAAACGTTGATTGAATTACCTTATATATATAGCTGCATAGTTATGTTCATGGTTTGTATATAACTTCGCTATAGGGAAAGATTGCCCGCCATTGAAACTAATGCTACAAACTTCCCCATAATTGTATTGCTGATGGTTGGTAAACTTTGAACGGGTTACGAATTTTACATGCTAAAAAACGTAAACCAAAGATCATTAGGCTTTTATTCCATGGACGAAAATGTTTGAAACAACGGTTTGTATAATTCAGCAGCGATGTACCGGCATTTCGTTTCGATTTTTGTGTAATAAATGCCATTTGATTTGGTAGTTCTAAATGCGCATTTCAATGGAACAGATATTATTTAAACCACCAACATGGTATAGTTTAATCAAATTATTAGTCAAATCATGTTAGTGACTGTGCCTTTTTTTCATCGGCCGTTTTTATTTAGCTCATATTTGTTAAGCAAAATGCTTTTCATTAGTTTTTGGATGTTCCGCAATGCGGTACATCGGTCAATGAGTTTAATGTTCAAGAGATACATAATTTAAAAACTGCCCGTGATGAGTAAAATAGTTTCTTTAATAACTACAGCATATTACTAAATATATATTGTATTCTACAGCTATGTACAAATACAAGTATATTCTTACAATTATCATACATTTAGAAATGAAGCATTCTTGGAATTGCTTAAGAAAGATTTAAATGTTGCCTTATGTTTTAGGTAAAACGTGGCAAAAGATACTGTTTCGTTATATTTATGTATTACCTCAAACATCCAAATTTAATTGTTTAATTGATAAAACATTACGTACGTGTTAAAATTAGTATTGTTGGAATATGTCAAAGAAAAACTATTAATACCAGTTTGTTCAGCTGAAGTATCCTCGTACACGATCTTTACCTGTTGACAATCAACAGTATACAAAAGTACGGCCGTTTCAGTGGTGATAAACAGATGACCATTTGAGAAGTCAATCCCAAAACAAATATGTTCCAGATGACGCGATCTGATGATGACCATTCTATCATTTTTCAGCTTTAGAAAATGTATACCATTTGTATCAACGGCGTTAAATGTTACAGCTATTTCATTGCGTGATATACTACATACATCCGCTGGTATTGATTGTAAATTGGTAACCGCAATCACTGTGAAATCTTGGCCTAGTAATTTTATTTTCATATTACTAGAGTCCACCATAACGTATTGGCCGTCGGAAAATTCGCATATGCCACTTATACGGCACCTAAATGTATCCTCATTCAGTCTAATATTGTGTTTTTCTTTGTTGTTTAAACACACAACCACTTTCTTTAATTGATTTCTATCAAGTGGTATTGGTCTAAAAGTGCCGAGATTAGCTACACTTGACAAATACTGCCCAATTTCGAAGTCACCTTCATACTGTATAGTTTTATCATTCACGGAAGAATACTGTTGCAAGATATCTTTGCATCTGTTCAACTGCATTTCGCATTTTTGGTGCGCAATAAATGTCATGTCTTTCCTTTTCATGCTTTCAGTTTCTAATGTCTTTTTAAATCGCTTAAGGTCAGAATAAGCCTTTGTAAATCTGTCTATATCCGACTGAAGATCAGCTTTCATCTTGTTCAAAATAGAGTTCAATGTCTCGATTGTACATTTTTCAACGGCATGTATGCGAGTAATTAAAATGTCACGATGTGATGATATTTTTTCCAGTGTTTCTTGGAATGCATCATCCAATGTTTTTATATCGTCTTGCTTTTGTTGTATTTCTTTCTGGAATTTCTGTTGTTTAGAGTCTAATTCTAACAGCATTGTCCCTAACTGCTCTTGTTGATTTATTTCTTTTGCTTTAACAGAAATGTCTTCCAGGCTTTGACAATCTCTACAAATAAATAAAAATGAAATGTGAACTGAAACAAAATCCCACATATCAACTTATGATACTGAATGATTTTATACGAGTTCCTTCAGTTTAATTAGATATTTATGGATAAATAGGAAACAATCTTGCATCAAGATTCCGTTTATACAATTTATTTCATTGAATTTACTTTCAAAACCACAATAAATTTTACCTGTGATTCTCAGAAACACAGAGTTTGCAGCACAACTGACTGTGTTCGTCACAAAACCACCGCAGCTTTTTATCGTGGTGTATGAAGCATTTTCGAATAATGTCCTTTGGTGTCCTGACCTTTGGCCATTTTTTCATGTCTCCTCTGTCGAAAACAGTGTGCTTTATGTTAAGAACACTGTGTGATTTGACACACTGTTCACAGTAACATTTTGAGCACCGTGGGCAATAATATTGTGCTTCTTTGAAATTACACACCTCCATACACACCACGCACGTATGATCAGGTATCTCATCTGATCCCTTATCAATCGTTCTTTCGAAATTAGCCGCCATTTTAAGAAGGTATTGCTATAAAATAATTCGTGTCATTATCCTTTATTTTTGTTTCTGTTTTTTTTTTTATTCCTTACATAAAACATATATACATCAAGCCAGTTATTTCATTTTCAAAATACACGGTAAATCTTATATATAATCTTGAATATATCCTTTCAAAACAAATATCAGGTATTAGTTCAGTTCTTCTTGCTTGTAAATCTGTCAGTGAAATAGATTGAGCGATATAGGCCAATATATTAGCCCTTAGAAAAAGATAAGTCTCACACACTCTGATCATAGATAAACGTTTTCATTTGACCAAACTGTGTTTAGTTTCTGCTTTGATACTTGTACATGTTAAGTTTAAATATCTTTATATTGGTGACAATTAATACATGAAGTATAAATACTATAATACATTTTAATCAAGAAGTAACTTTGAATCAGTATATAAATCGAACGCGTGTACGGACTCAGAATTATATATTTATTTTAACTTAATTACAACTTGAAGTACTGTATCAGACAACGAAGTAAATATATTTAAAGGACACCCATCATTAAATGAGTTGTCAGATGCTTTAAATGATATGACCACTAGTAAACGTCCTGATACGTATTGAAGCTGAACCGTCAAATGCTACAAAACGTTTATGAAAAATTATCATCATGACTTGTTCACAGATTTTCGCTTTTTTGAAAAATGCTTTTTTAATATCTCAACTACAAAAAGTAAAGCATCTAGACTAACGAAAACAAATATTATATTAAGAAAAAAGAAATATATTAAAACATTTGCCTTCGCAGGAACTCGAACCTGAGACCGTCGGAATCAAAACAGACTCGGCCATCCAGAGTGTATTTTCAACGCTTTGTAATTGATACACGAGTTTTCCAAAATACCGAGGAAAAGCGTTACAAACGCTTTATAATTTTATCTGTTTCAAATGATGATTTTTCACAAACGACACAATATTTCCAATATATTTCTTGCTCAGAAGTGTTATTTCGCCTGTATTTACATGATATATTTTTCTTTTTGAGATCTATAACAAACAATTAAAAATCGTCAATTTGCCAATCAGTGAACAGGTCCCTTTAATTTGAAAAGGTATAGAATATAGTGAATTAACCCCAAAACAGTGTGTATTGTCACTTTAGTATAAGAAAGGCTATACTCAATTGTTAGACAAGAAGACATGCAACGTTCCACTGGCTTAAGTGAAGTGTCCGAAGGAAAAGGACCCTGATTAACTCTAGCTGACTCAGATGTTTTCGAGGTTTTTCATAAAAGACGAAACATTGTAAGAGAATCATAAGAGGAACATTTGTATGTAACTGTTTGGTCATCTAGACAGATCTTTAGGAACAGATTTCACTTGAAGAGACTTTTTAGCGCTGACAGCCATCTTGTGCAGCAGACCGGAACAATAAATAAATCGCCTCTGGTACATCATGCGACATTTTGGACTACTTTTAATTATATGATCATCAAAAATGGCCGCGCCCATAAGCAACAGTATTGAAATTCCGAACACCAAATGCACACGAAAATGTTAAAGATTATTGGGAATTATTATAAATAAAGTGATCAGAGGTAATAATTATCCACATAACAGTACGGTAAATAATAAAAGATGCCATTCGACTGTGGAATAGTGTTACATTTAGCTTAATTTGAAGCCAACTGGAGTTTGGAAATATGCAGAGTTATCTTCAGCGTCATTTCTGTGGAACACTGAAACATGCATACTAGTGTTTCATAGTAATGGTGCTTTGGACATAATTCACACACCACCTTGATCGGAATGCAACTAGTCCACAGGTAAAAATGTTTCAAGTTTATGCAGATGTGTAACTGTTATTTTGCTCTTTTTTTCTTATATGTAGGCTGCACTACCAAATTTTGCTTTTGTTAAATATACTGATTGATGAATCTGTAATATTAAAGTTGTATCCTTACTTATTTATCAACTGTCCTCCACATTTTAAATGTAAAATAAACCTGCCATTTCTGCATGAAATTGTGTATTGACAATTAGCTCATATATAGTGTATGACCTTTTGGATTTGCTTTATGATATTAACAACATGCTCCTGAAAAAAATTATCAAATGTATTATAAGAAACCCACTATTATGGACACCCAGTCTAAGATAGGGATTTCAATTGATGCAGAATCCTGCTTTCTGGTGCAAACAAATTGCAATTATCTCATTTTTGACTCAAGCAAATAATATTCCTTGCATCATTTTGATTCACTTGTTTTAAATAAGCCAACTTCAAAAGCACTAGAAAATAATATTTTTATAAAACTGTTTTTTTTTAAATTGAAATAAATAATAAAAACAATAACATTGGAATGCAAGAAAATACTGAAAAAATGTATACCATAAGATCAATAAAATCATTTATCCCTACTGACCATGTATTCAACTGACAGTAATTATGTCAATCCAGTTTCGGAATTTATTTAAACATCGTACCACAAAACAAAAGAATCACACTACTTCATTTTGTTTATAAGCATTGCACATATAAATGCATACAAAAATATAGTTATTCAAATAAACCAGATTAGTACAGATTATTATATTTCATATTTTGTGTTATTGTCACTTTCGTGTATGATTTCAGGAGAATATTGATATTAAATGGTTACAATTTGTTAAAAACAATTACAACAAATAAGGTGATTCACCATTTCGTTACACTATATAGATGCATACTGCTTCCTTCAAAGTTCATCATTGCAGATACATCACTAAATACAGTAAAATTGGTAATCTTGTTAATAAAGGCCTATATCATGTCTTTCTACCTGCTATATATAACTGAGTTCTATCAATTAAAGAAATGTCCTGTCTGGGTTGTTTACTTGCTTGTAGAAATTATGCTGTCTCTGATTTCATTAATTCCAAATGTAGCTGCAGGATGTGTCCATACATTTAAACATTGTCATATTATCACAGTTCAGGCACATTAAAATATCTGTATTTCTTTCACATCACTTCCCAAGTTTGTAAGTGATTATGTGTTTTGAAAATATTCTAATTTCCCTCTATCGCATTTGTTATAACGACGGTTACATTAATATTATATCTTAATATATAAAAATATTATTTTTAATATTATAATATACATTTTACATGGGAAATATATTAAATCATTATTCAACGCTATATAAATGTACAACCAGTTATAAAGTATATGTGTTTCAAATACATCATTGAGGTATGACACGTTCAGGACACGGAAGCTGAAAACAGCTTACAATTGTCAAAGTATATGATGGTAGATTCAAACTATGTTCCTTTCAGTTCAGTTAGCACTTTATCATAGTAACATAGTCATATTTCAGGGCTTTTTTCCCATCTTAGGGATGGGGCCCTTTGCCATCATTTGGGGGAACAATAGTGTTATTTTTGGCATTTGGGGGGAAAATTTCATAGCAGGGGAATGAAAAATCCTGGGGTAAGATCATTTTTAGGGGAAAACTGCATGATTTGAAAGAATATTTCCGAGGGGATGATGCCTTATAACGGCCTCTACTATAAAAGGAAAAAAAGCCATGTATTAATATAAAACTGGCAGTCTTTCATTGGATAATTTGATAATATTTGGTTGGTCTGCCAGATTATTAACAATCTAGTTTAGTTTCTAAACTGAAGTTTCTTATTGAGCTCTTGTAGGGATACCAGTGAAAACCAGGTTTGGTATTCTTGGGGAGATTACCATATTAATCATAGACTAGCAAAATTCAGTTCACCTGTAAAAAAGAGACCTGTGACTAAATTTTAAGGAATTTTGTAATTTAGCATGCGATGTAAAGGTAACATAAACAAAACGTATAATGCTATTAAGATTTAAAATTAGTTGTACTTTATAACAAAAATTATGCCAACTACTCATAGCTTAAGTAATAATATTAATGCTGCAGAAAGCTATAATCTGATTAACTTATGGTAAATTGCTAATAAGAAACCATGGACATTAGATACACGTTAATGAATACAATGAAACAAATGATATAAAAATATAATAATAATAATAATAATAACAGAAATACAATTGAATTGCATACATTTAATTATTGTATACAAATCAACGAACTGGATATACTGAAGAATATCATAATACTTTTTGATAATAACATGTACAACTTAAAATTTATTAAGTACATTAAATAGGAAAAAATAAAAAATCAATTATTAAAACATGTTATTTTACCTGAGGCCTTTTTCTAAGCCAGTAGTCAAACGCAATGGCAGTATGTATTGTGTAGATATTTTCAGTATTGATTCTTCCTCAAAACCTTGTTTTATCAGTATAATTTAACTTAAAATCTGTTTTACTAGTAAGTCTAGCTTCGCTTTCAGTTTGGACAGTCTATAAACACTACTGTAGAATCAGTTTCGATATCGGATCATAATTTCTCACAATTATGTTTGCAAAGTAAGCCTTTTGGATAATAGGTCAAGATGCCATCAAAATATACATTTTCTTTTCTTCTTTTATCATCGTTTCAACATAAAATGTGGTGCTATTTCAACGCGCGTCGTGTATAATCTTATAACACAGGCGGATCACGCGTTTGGTGTATCAAGCCAAGATGGCTCCATGATAGACACGATCGGACGGAACATTCCGGAGATAGTCGATGTATCACGATTGCAGCATTGGTAGAGAGCCTATACATACGGTACATTCAGTTCACTGTCTATTTAATTCTCAATTCAGCCCGTCAAAAACCAGTCAGTTTGTCTTTTCATACCGCCATTATACGTACGAGCAAACACATTATTGTTATACATGCAATATAATTGAATAAGGTGTAGATTAATAAACATATAGCTTTATAGCCATATGTAGCCAGCTTCTTTCGGACAGATCTATTGTCGCATTGCATAAAATAAATACTGGGGTGTAGAAATATTCAGAAATCAATTATTTTCGCAGGTGAAAAACATATGGGGCATTTTAATACAAAGTCAAATTCATCCTTAATAGCATTTTGACCAATTTTAATATTTAATTTGGGATACAAAATACATAATTTGGCTAAAGTATGTCTGTACAACAGACCGGAACAGTTTTAGCAATATTGTTATAAATCCATCAATGAAACACGTAGATCTCATGTAGTTGTTGTTGTTCTTTCTTTGTTTTTTCTAGCGACCATTATTTGAAGTGCAAAAGGAACTATTTTTGAGATGCCCAAGAAAACTTTCAGTGGTTTTATCAAATACTGTTTACCGGATTCAGAGGATATGCCGTTGAAAGAAAACAATTAACCACGAACGAACGCACGTACGAAGGACGAACCGCCATGGCGCAAGTCCGTTGGCTTTCGGCACTTAACACTGAAGACCGATATACCTCCTAAATATTTAATAACCAAAAAGCAAAGGTTTTAGATTCAGGTAAGCATGTATATGGCTACAGTTTATGCAATGCGATATAATAAAAAACAAGAATATCAATGTATACATAAGTATTAATGGTCACCTAACTATTTACCAGTAATGGAAAGGTAATGAAATAAAGACAGAGATATTAATATGCATAAAAAAAGATATATATGAACTGCAGCACCTAATATGCTGTCAACATTGTACTTGAGCAGGACATAAAAGTACCATAAAAACATGGAGATGAAGACAACTTGTAAGACAAACATCCAAGGCCCATAAACGCAAACTGTAATATTGTCATTTCATCCTGCGTTTTACGGTTTAACTGCTTGTGCAAAGAAAGTAGTGAACTTAATAAAGTATTAAATATTGTTTTCTTTTCCCTGGGATCAATGATCCATTGAATTCGTGCGAGTCGCACTGTTTGTACTTAGTTCATTATGATCCACCAACTAACATTCAAACAAGGCATTAAAGATGCCTAACATTTTTAAATACAAACTTCTCAAGAAATCCAAATTATTATTTGGTATTAACAACTATAATGTGATCTCCATGTTGGCAAATAATAAGAGAAGCACGTTTGCTGACAAGCACACACCATGGTTTTCTCACCCCATCTGACTTAGTGACTATGCATCTTGGCTCTGAGTTGTCAGTCATTTGTAGAATGGTGAGGTCATTCCACAAACATTAACCACCACTGTGTCAGTCACGAAAACGCCTGCTGGGGCAAGAAGATCTGGATGGGCTACAGTTTTTAACACCCTACCATCATTATCCAGTACAAGGACTTTATCTTCGTCGCAGTTCGTCACTATTGGTGCTATTGCGAAATTTTGCCGGGCCCGGCTAGATCAGTTGGTAGAGCGCTTGGCTATCAATCCGGGGATCGTGAGTTCGAGCCCCAGTCCGGCCACATAACTTGTGTAGGGATTGGCCATGAAATTATTTCTACGGCCATTCTCCCCCCTACCTCTGATTCAAGTAGGGCAGTTGTCAGTTACTTGCATGAGTATGTGCACTTAGTACTGGTAAACCGCTAAGCTTGCCCAGGAAAGTGTGAGTAGGTTAACTGACCGCAGTGATATGTCAGAAATACTGTTACAACGGCGAAAAATCCAAACAAACAAACAAAGCTATTGCGAAGTACATAGTTCTATTACGATTCGCGAACCGATCACCCAAACTACGCGATTCGCGAAATATGTTCGTTTCGCTAGAGCCGTACTGTATATACTGTCACATCGAGGCAGGTTAGATACCAGTAATTCCAATTCCCATAGGGTCCCATTATAAAATCGCAAAATGTCCAAGCATTTTTCTAGCCTTTCCTTTATTTCAGATTGTGTAAGAATGGTATCAATTTAAAGATGAATCTTTCCTCTTTCAAAAATTGCAATAAAAAGATATGTCATGTAACTTCTAAGAAAATGCATCTCGCCTGTATGCAGACACCAGTAGAAAACAGGGTTTCAGCATTCATATTTCGACAAAAGCCCCATACCACAGTAAACACACCATAAAAGTTTACCTTTCAAAATAGCCTCCAATGAAATACACCAAAATGTTCCAGACACACATGGGATATAAGAAATAACCACAAAAGGCATGTCTGAGATTGCTAAATGGCTTTCATGCCAGAAGAGAAAAGGAACTCTTTAGTAATAGGCACTACTTTCGAATGGACCAATGGATTTACTGGTATCTAACCTTCAAGAAAACTCAAAATTTTGCTTGTGTAAAAAAAACTCGTCTACATCATAATTAACCTATTTGTACCACACATTCAAAATTTCAGGTCGATCAGCTTAGTAGAAATGCTTCAAAAACGCGTTTGAGTATAACACATGATAAACCATCTGGCTTGCGATTTCAGTACTTGGATTGTGTGGGGAGCGGGATAAAAAAATTAGTACCTAAATCATATAAACCACTCACCTTACCTGTTCATTTACACTTATTTTAATGCAGTAGACATCAATAATGTATAAAACTTACACAACTTTGCTTATAACATGATTCGATGTGCTGTGAGATGCAAAAGGCGAGTTTCCGTTATTTTGTTTTCATTGTTTTACCCCCAAAACTAGGGTTCGCTTTAAAAATCGTAGAAAACATGTCAATTATGCAATTAATCACATTGTGTCCCGTGAAAAGAAAAAAAATCAATAAAATAACACAATTACAGGGTGATTTTATGTAAACGTGGACCCTATAGGGACGGACCCTGGTTTTCTTAAAGGTTAGATACCACTCATTCCAATTCCCATAGGGTTCCAGTATAAAACGGCGAAATTTTCAAGCATTTGTATAGCCTTTCCTTTATTTCAGATTGTGCGAGAGCATGGTATCAATTTAAAGATGAATCTTCCCTCTTTCAAAAATCGCAATAAAAATTATATTTCTTGTTACTTCTAAGAAAATGCTTCTCGCCTGTATGCAGACACCGGTAGAAAACAGGGTTTCGGCATTCATATCTTGACAAAAGCCCTATACCACCGTAAACACACCATAAAAGTTCACCTTTCAAGTTAGCCTCCAATGAAATACACCAAAATGTTTCAGACACACATGGGATATAAGAAATAACCACAAAAGGCATGTATGAGATTTCTAAATGGCTTTTATACCAGTAGGGAAAAGAAACTCTTTAGTAATAGGCACTACTTTTGAATGGACCACGGAGGGATACAGAATGATTGACTGGTATCTAACCTAGTAGTATATAAACAGTTTTAGTGGCTACAACGTATTGCAATTGCTTTATTCATTGTTCCGAGGTTTGTTCAATCCTATGTTTGAATGGTTTTTAAATGCTGATACTATGTTGTCCATTAATGCTTTGTCATATATTTTGTGATCCAATTAAAAGGTTAAATGTGACTTATAAAACTAGCTGCAATCACACACTGTTTTATATACATGTACATATATGTTAAAAACTCTTTAATGTTCTTACTTATTCAAATAATATTTGAAAAAATACCTATTTTTTTCCGCCGATGTATCCTCGAACATCACTTTTACCAGTTTGCAATCTAGTGTATATCAATAGAGAGCATTTCCAGAGGTTACAAACAGTCTATCGTTTGAGACGTTGATGCCAACGCATGCATCCTTCATTGAATAAGACATGTTTGGAACGAACTTATTGTTTTCGTCAACCTTTACAAAATAAATGTCATGAGCGTCTTTGTGATTAGCAGTTACAGCTATTTCTTTGTGATATATACTACACATATTAAATGGTGTTAAAATAAAATCAAGATGTGAAATCAATCAATATGCACTGTCTAATAACTTGATTTTCTTGTTACTTTCATCGACGAGCACGAAGTAGCCATCACCAATTTCACAAACCCCATTCATACGGCATTCAAATTGGTGGTTAGCAAGTTTAGCATTGTGGTGCTTCTTTTGCTGTTGTTGGTCTTTGAATGGCCGATTTTCCGAAATATTCCGAGATTGCCTAAGTCTTTAACATACTTTTCAAGTTATAGATCTGCTTCAAATCGAATGGTCGTATCTTTCCCCGCAGACAATTGTTTGACGATTTCTTCACATTTCGACAGTTTCATTTTGCATTTATGGTGTGCAGTGAAGACAAGCTCGGGATCTCTGGTTGGCTACCGATAACTTGTAACGTTTTTTTGAATTGTTTTAGTTCTGCGTCGGCTTTCCTAAATCGGTCAATGTCAGAATTAATGTCGGTTTTCATCTTGTTTAAAACAGAACTAAGTGTATCTAGTGTATTCTCTTTAACTTTACGTATGCGCGAATATAACTAATATAATAATAATAATAATACTGGTATCAATAAACACGTGCACGAACGAACAAATCCGAGTATATATATATAGGTAATAATTCAGGCGCGTAAAATGTATGCTTTAGGGTTCGTATATTTATCCTCTATCATATAATGAATATTAAGGTAATATATTAAACATTGATATTGTCCATATTACGCAAAAATGTTCGGATCAAAAATTACGATTTTGCTATTAACATAGTATACACATAAACATCCACATGTCTGTCCAATACAGACAAGTAATAAACATGGTTACCCGTGTTTGGTAGACACACACTCAGCGCAGCACAAATAGCTGTGATATTTACAAAAGACACTATCTTTTCATATGGCTGACGTGAGCATTGCTGTATAATTTCCTCTATCCTCCTTGCCACCTGCCACTTTTCCTTTTCTTCTCTGCCAAACAATGGATGTTTAATGTTACGAACATTATGGGATTTTATACACGTTTCGCAGTAACATTTGGAGCACAGTTCGCAATAAAATGCAGCTTCTTTTAAAGAAATCCCGTCCGTGCACATATTGCAGGTATGGTCAGGTATGAAGTCCGATCCTCTGTCTATTGACTTTTCAAAGTTTGCAGCCATTTTCTTCAAACACGTCTGAGTGAGAACTGTCCTGTTTTCATCGACGATATAATCAGTATAATTACTTATTAATCTGAATGTAGTTTTCACTTAATATACACACTCACATGCTTTCTGAATATAATATTCTACAAGCAACCAACACAAATAATCTATATTTTTATTGTAAACGTTCAATGCATTACCTTTCAATACATAATACATCGATACATTTTATCTAAGCGCTAACATTTCAATACAAAATTTTAAGAGCTATTATTTCAACATAGTGAGTGACTTTGTTTTTGAATGATTGCAATGTAGACAATTATAGATCGAATAATAAACTACGCGGATAACAAAAATGATCGAACTTTAATTAAGTTTAAGTAAGCAATATACCATACTGTATTTCTGGTCGTCATTGAAGCGATATCAATTATTATATATAACACTGTTATAATATAGTTTGCACCATGGCAGTTAAGTTCATTTAATCCATTCAGATCATAAAAAGCGACGTATTTCCAAATATCCTGTTATAAAGAACAAAAAATATTCAGCGTCTAAGGTAATTTTGAAAATAAGGAATGTAAACTGAACTTTCTATATAAATAAATTTAAAACTAACAAATGTTTTACGTAGTTGTGTGTTCACTTATAATTCATTTATCAATCGCATGACTGACTAGATCCATAGAATAATATATGTTTACGAACACATTGTTTTTGAAACATTAAAACTAAAATTTTAGTTTTAATGTTTCAAAAACATTGTGTTCGTATAATGCATATACAGTATATGAATAAATACATTGAGTATCGGTACATACGCGGCAAGGTATTATTGACTAGTTTATTTCATAAGTATGCACATGCATTCAAATATTTATGGCTGGCTATCTATATTTTGTCATAAGTTGTACAGAATAAGTAAAAAAAAAACGATGATTTTTGTCTGGAGTCTTGCCCTTTCAACTGCAAAATATATATAGTTTATAGTTCAGGTTATATCATGTCTCCTTCTAAGGCTCAGACATCGACAGTTGTAATTAAGGATTGAATTTAATTTTGGTTGCGTTCATGCGAGTACGAATGCAATGGTCAAACTGGCAAATCCAGTAGTAATGGTCGAACTAGTAAATCGTTATAAAATTTGCTATAATATTATATAATTCCTTTGAAGCTAAAAGTAAGTGATCATTTTATCGTCAACGTAAATAGTTTAATAAGAAAAAAAGGTGCTACAGGTCCATATTGGGTTTAAAATCTGTTATTTTTTAAAACAAAAATGCACGGAAATAGAAACCTTTCGGATATACACATAGATTAACATAGCCTTGTCTGACATTTGATACTACTGTTGGTGTCTTAAGCTGTTCCTTTATTGGCGTCTATCACGTACAATAGTCGTATCTATTGCTTATGATAATAGCACATAATACAAATAGTGGTAGAACAAAATGAAACATAGTCACCTTATTCATCTGATTTTCAGTAGTGGTTGGAATAGTGTACCTCATTACTATCAATACAGACATTGCCCAGCATTGTGACCACACGCACATCGTTCAAAAATAGAACGTGTTGGAGCTAATGTCTTAGTGTTAAACAAACGAACGTGTTAGACTTTCAAATCGGTGCATTGCTCCCACGCGGAACAATGAAAAATATATGCGAATACGCCAGGAAACGTGTAAACAAACCGCATTGCATTTCTTAATACAATTCGAGGGTTGAATACCAGAATGAACCAACTGCCATCGTAATCAATAGCAGTTGGTACCTTCACGTGATTTGAAGAAATATTGTATAAACATGTATTTTTTTCATAATTCATGATTAAATACCACATTGAGTCTGCATTTATATGCATTCTGACATTTATTACTACGTTTATCAAACAAGTGAAGAAACAAAAACATTAGAAATTGCATATGAAAACGAGGCTGTTAAAAGCAGGCAATGCACGCTCATTTTCCAATTTATTTCATGTTTTTGGTATCTGGACACAAAATCGTAAGCTGATTATCATTACAGCTGACCTTATCAGTTGGTAAGAGATTAATACTATAACATGCTATCACAAAAGGCTCTCGTTAAGGGCTATACAGTCGTTAAATTAGAGGGCACTAGGCGTTAATTGCCTTTGAAAAGGGAAAGGTGGCGGATCAATAAAAGGGCGTGGCGCAGCGCCGCGCTGATTAGGTCTAGATAAAACACTTACACCGGTGTAGCGTTTGCGTCAACTTATAACTCAATAACTCCAGAAAGAATTGAGCTATTGGGATGAAAGTGTATACATAGATACCTTGTATCAATATCTCGCTTGGGATTACAGATTGTGAGAATGGGGCGAAGGTCACTATTACTAAAATCAGAAACACGGTTTCCGCTCAACAACAGGAAAACAAATTGACCCTATTGTGCTGAAGCTTTATACATAGATACCTTGTATTTAGACCTCGCTTGAGATTGCATATGGGGTAAGTGGGGTCAATTCACCATAACTAAAACTATAAAAACGGTTTCCACTCACTAACTCAAGAAAGATTGTGAAACTGCCAGGAAACGTCGTATATTGAGATCTTGCTTTTTGTTGTATTCCTTCCCATATCTTATATATTTCGTTTGTTCGTACCTTGCGTGGACCTTTACACATTAGCGGGTTTTTAGGTCACTAGGGTCAAGGTCAATATTGTCGCAGAACTGTTCTGTAGTTGGTGGCAGCTTATGTGTTTAAACATGCCCGCGTCAAAAGGGGACATCCGTTTTCGACGCGAGCCAACGAAAACAAACTCTAGCGTTAAATGAATTCAACAATTTAAAGCCACTTTTCCTTTTTAACTATTTGTTTTGCCCAGAAGCGATATCTACGTTATAGTTTATTCAAAGCAGTCCAGAATTACAGTACTTTTAATGTTGTTCAATAAATATTAACAATACATTAATACTTAAATAATATGTTTGCCTTCCATTTTTCGTATTGTGAACGATGTTGTTTGGCAATTGGTCACTTGCCTTAATTAAGGACTTCTGGGGTCGTATTTCAGAAACATCTTAAGTGAAATCTAATCCTTAGACTTAAATTCATCAATTTTCTTAAGCATTTCATTTCATGTTTACATGAAATTCTGCTAAATTTTACTAATTATCAACTTATTAATAACTACTATTTACTTAAGTGTAATTGGATTAATTAATTTTTATGTAGTATTAAAAATATAATCTTACAGAAAATGGAACATAAGTGAAACTATTTTAAGAATAATTTAAGATGTTTCTGGAATATGGCCCGTGGATGTTAATACAGCTTTTTGTACTGTAAATATAATAATTGGAGTTTCATATCTTTTATATTTAAAGACACACCTAAGATGACTGACTTTCCATTTTTGTTTCCGAAGAAACCCCAACAAGGATATGAAACGAGACTCAATGTGGTATTTAATCATGAATTATGAAAAAAGTACATGTTTATACAATATTTCTTCAAATCATAAACATAAATCCCTGCAAAAACGAATTGCAGAACTAGCTATTAGTACGGACAACCATATTCGGATACATCAATTCAATCCCAATTGCAATGTTTGTTTTCAAAATTTTCAATGTTAATTTTAGTTTTCATCATTAATCAAAATATTAGTAGCAAACTCACCATCAACAGCAACAACATATAACCCATAAAGGTGAAAATGCATTTCCTACAATAAAAAAGGTAAAAAAGATACATATTACCATGTTAGAACTGTACGTATTTTAAGTATTTTACCATTAATATGCATGATTTTGACTGACCTATAAACAGGTTTAGTTTGACAGGTGTTAATAAGTTTTCATGTATGATTGCCCAATTTGCACATTGGAAATACTTATGCACAATAACAAGATAACTTTTCTGCAATAAATAATACAACAATAATATAACTTAACAATAAAAAAATAAGATTGGAAAGTTAAAATTTTTTAATACATGTACATGATTGACTTGAAAAAATCATCAAGCTGATAAAATGAATCAGTCAGTAATATAAAATTTCATAACTGGTTTGAACTATTTCTTATGGAAAAAAAAAATATATTAAATCTTGATGTGCCTTTATTAATAGTGTCTTTGCGCACAAAATGCCCTTTTTCCAAGTAAAGCGCCATTCCCCTCTGTCCTTCTAGATTAAACACTAATTAGTAACATTAAATATTGACCCCGTTCAAAATTTACCCCATGGGTCCCTTTTCAACGTTGAGAAATGACCCCGGCAACAATTCAACATTAAATTTTGACCAAAATGTCGTTGAAAACTGATCAGTCGTTTAATTTTGATCAGTAATGGGGTCATTTTTAACGGTTAGTTAAATTTATGTTAAATGTCGGACATATTGTTTGTAGCAGTGAAACACACTGGAAAGAACTAGAAACTATCGCAGGCTTGCTGAATAGCTCTTTAATAACAATTTTCCAAGGCCATGAGCTACAACTACATAAAAGATGCCGCATGGAAAGATCAAAGACGACCACGCCGCGAACGAAGCGACGTTCTTTTAAAGTCGGTAGATTATGTAGTAAATTCTAACACGTAGATTTTCATATTTTTAAAAACATTTTGTGTCACATCTAATAAACACAAAACACTATGAACATAGCGGCCACCATGCTCATTTTAATACTTTGCTTAATCTGAAGAGAACAGACATAATGATAATCTGCACACAAATTGGAAACACGAAGGCCTAAATGGGTGTCTCAACCGAGTTTAATAATGCCCCAGTCATACTGCAGCTAAGACAATCCTGACCGAGTCCTGCGTGTTCCTACGTAGTTTTGGAATGTCGTGCGTTGTCTTAAGTCAAAGAATCAGTCGTAACTGGTTTTTGAACATGTTCAAAAACCTCCCGACTGGAGAAAAGATTCTTACATAGTCTTGTGTGAACGTGCGTAGGACGTAGGACGTCATATGTCATGTCCTGCGTCGTCTTTGAGAAATCTGATATCAGCGAAGTCGTACGTCGACGTGACATACATGTAGGTTCAACGTATACCTGCGTGAACGTGCGTGGTTATACGACAGTGCGAGACAGAGCTCCTGCGTCGACGTACGATGGACTTTGTTGTCGTACGTTGACTCAATAATGTTTTAGGTCATGTATGACTGACTTACGACTACGCAAGATACCAACGTTATAAACCGGTACTTAATTGATGAAAAATATTCTTAACATGTTTGAAACCACGTTGCTTGGACTTTAATATTAAACTTGTCGCAGTCGCGCTATGGACCGATAATCGTACACTTCAAGAAAAAAAATCGGACATTCGATCGTATATTACTGTCTACAGTTCCAATAGTCTTATATGGATAATAGTTACATATTAAGCGGAGCCTTACACCCTCCCAACTTAGAAGACAATAAAGCTAGTATGTTTGCCATACCGGCAATGGTAAGTACATTACCATCAAAATGATCAATTGTTTTATCTGTTATTCAATAATGAAAGGACATTAATTATAACCAGCAATGTTTTCATCGGCTAGGTTTGTATTACGCTTATGTAGAGTTTTCAATGCAATGTCCTATGAACCTCAGTAAACTTTGTCGACATATTGTGGGCATTGGCCTAATTTACTAGATGCAATATGTCTCTTAAACTCCGTTTAAATATTGTTGCCTAAAGCAGTTGATGTTGACAGGGTATTGCAACATCATTGTCATAATTCTCTCTGTTTGGCTTCTCGTGTTGCATTATTGGCGCACTGATAAGCCCAGATCCAGATATCATGTGACATTGTATCACAGGGATATGGTTATGGTCATGGCTTCATTGTGGCAATCAGGAAAAGCTGCTGAACTAATTTGTGCAATAAAATACAGAAACACACAATTAACGTGAATATTTGTCAGGAGACTGTACCGCGCAAAGTCTTACGTCTGAATACAAGACAACTTCAATCGACGCAGGTTGTAGTACGTTGTCGTGCGTAGTCGTACTTAAGCTTAAAACAACCACTAGGTCCACGTAAGATGACATTCGTCAACCTGCATGGTAACTGCGTTCTTAACCTACGCCAACCTACGACTGAATTGACCTACGTTGTTTTTAAATACAACTTGCGTCGACGCAAGACCAGCGCAGGACCAACGCAGGACGTAGTAATATTTTGTGTTTGTCTGCGACTTAGGCAAAGACGTCGAAAACCTCAAGAGTCCTGCGACTCGAAAGTCTTACGACTCAGTGTGACTGGGGCTTAAATCATAATGTCTTGTTAAAGTGTAATAGCGTGTTAAGTATATTTCAAGTCACACGCTTTCTGTTAAATTAAGCTGTCACGCTCATGCACTTAGAATAATCTCGCTCTAAAAAACCACAGTAAAATGTCATGGGACGAGCCACACTCTAGCATAACGGTATAACAATTGATACCTAAAACGGGTTCAGATACCGAATACGAAGCGTTGTTGGTGTTTTTTGTTGTTGTTGTGTTCTTGTTTTAATTTATCTTAAATTAAGTGCTTTTTTAAATATTAACCACTGAAATTTTGCAACGACCATAACCATTTGCACCTAATAATGATAAAAAAAATTGCACCTAAGGATTCATTAAAACGATATTAAAGTTATGACGAATTAAAGACTTTTTCCCATATCTTTATATATACCACTGTAGGCTGGATATCGATTATCTTGTGGAGGTTATTTTTCCATATGGGCAAAAATATTTAACTCGTCATAACTCTATTATCGTTGCAATGAATCCTTAGGTGCAAATGGTTCGATTACAAAATTCAATCGTTTATCTATTCATTTGTGCATTTTTTATTTTTTTTTAAAGTTTAACACTTTGTAGTACTTTTTAAGTTTGAAATAGGTAACCATCTCAATTTACTATATATTTCTACTGAAAATCGTGTTTTTTTGGTTAGTTTTCACACCAAATTTGTGAACATTTTGCTTCGCTGTTCGAAAAGTATTCTCCCAAAAGCTTGGGTGCAAGTGGTTTCATAAAAAAAATAATATGTCTATTTTACAGTAAATAAATTTCATGAATTTAAACAAATATTTTTTTAGTCATTTTTGCGTTTAAATTTAGTTGGTGTTATACCTTTTGGGTTTCCGTCAAACTTCGGGATTTTCCGTGATTTTTGCACGAGGATGACCAGATCAACTGATAAGATCTGTTTAGGTCTCGGGGATATTGGTTTTATGGGGTAATAAAATAAGGACCATTGAAGTGAAAAATGATGGTTTACCTTGATAGAGTATTTGAAATGTGATTTCTTAACAGTTTCATGTATAGAAGATCACACCAACATTTAATGAAATCTAAACCTTTTAGTGTAATTTCAGACAGAAGGTTGACGCTGTTTAATTAAGAATATATTTGAATCTTTATACGAGGTTTTAGACATGTCTTAAACAAACACCAATAAACACAAAATACATGCGTTCAATGGAACTAGCGAATGTATCTAAACATATTCGTAAACAGTCATATCATTTAAAAATGTATTTTATGAACCTTTTAATTTGAACGTTGTTTATTGCATATGACTATGCAGATTTTGGTGCTGTTTTTTTTCTAATTAATAAAAAAAATACAGCATATTATAGTCAAACAATAAATGGGTGATTATCTAACTTTTACAAATGGAACAAAAAATTCAGTACATGTGAGTGGACAACTTTTGATTGCTATGTAACATGGACTACGTTAATTTCATTTTGTCTATTTAAACTTTTCTTTTTATTTAATTTTATTTTCAATTTTTTACTTATTTGCTTAACGGATATGTTTTAGAATTTCGAATTTTAAGCATAATGACCATTTTTGTAGGATTAAGAGTGCATGGATAAGAAATATTCGCGTGTACCTGTTACTGCATATAAACTATTTTGAAGAAACACCATCAGCTGATAGTTTGACCCTTCTTCAGCTTTGGACCCACTTGCGCAGTCAACTTATAATCCAATACGATCAGTTTATGACAGTATCATAAAGATGGCTATCTGAATACCCTGACTGTTATCAAGGATAATCTTGTCCATTGTGGAGGGATTACATTAATTAATTAAATAAAAAAACTACCTTATTAAATAATTTAATGTTAAAATGCGAGGCAAATAACTTTGGTTGTTTTAAAGGGGATGAACACTACTGATAATAAACAACTGAAATCACTGAAGAAACTTCTTTTTTGATCAAACTTGAACAATATTCAGTAAAAATATACAACTTTTTTTAAATAACACAACATTACCTCTTGAAATGTCAAACAGATAAATTAGGAAATTCGCATGTCTACATTTTTGGAAGAATTTTACTAAAACACTGTTGTTTATTAAAACTATATTATTGTGTTTTGGGAGTTTATTTCAATTAAATTATCAAATATTTTGAAGATAAATACATTTATTTAGGAATTAAATATAAAGTTCTATTAGTCTGTCTTGTTTTTGTTTCTAAGCATAAGACACCATTTATATACAATTTGGAAAAAAACAACTGATTCAGCTGATTTCAGCAGCTTCATCATACTGATGTGATTCCTTCATTTAATGAACGGTTTTAACTGGAATAATTATGTATTACGTCTACCTTGCAACAATTTTGCAGAAGAAAATCCGGCGTCTTGCAATGGAGTATTTCTATACTCAAGAAAGGCAATTACTCTTTGCTCCTTTTGCCTTGACAAGGACGCGTTTGGCTGTTTTGACCACGACTTCAGCCAAACTAGTTGACTGTACTCTTGCGGTAGGACTAGATTTGCAAGTGCAATCCCACTTCTGACGCCATGTTATATTAGTATGTTATTGTTTTGTTTCGGTTGTAATGACTTAATAACAACGCCCGTGTGAAGTTATATATTTATTCTAGCATTCTAATTATGACAGCTAAGCATCAGCATCTACACTGCTGTACGGCATGTTATCAAAGACTGAATGTCCGTGCTGCAGTTAATCAGTTTTCAGACATCCCGTCTATACGTTGCACATAAATAATAGTCACCTATTTTACATATAGACGTTTTTATTAAAAGCATCTTAAGATGTGTAGCTGCGTTTTACTTTTTATATCTGACCTGTGTCTACAGAAATATAGCCATTGAATGGGCAAATAATGATCGCGATTAGCTAGTTGCGCGCTCGAACGTATAACTAAACTTTAATTATTACTTACAGTCCTGAAAATTACAGAATTGTTATTCTTTGATCTGTATGGTGATAGGCAAATTGCATACTATTATTGGGTTCAGTTTTCACCGTTGATATATGACCTGGGTTCAGTTGATCAGTTTTCAACGAGGGTCGAATTTTCACGCGTGGATGGGTCATTATATAACGGACAGGGTCAGTTTTTAACGTTGACAATTGATCAGTGATCTGTTGAAAAAGGACCCATGGGGTCAATTTTCAACGGGGTCAAAATGTTATGTCACACCGGCCCGTACGCATGCCCAACAGACCGCCCGCCCGCCAACATACCCCAATCTAATAACCGACATGCTTTGTTCGAAATAAAAGGTAAAATAACAGCAATTTCAGCCTTAATGGCCATGACCTTGGTCCCAGTGATCCAAAACGCCAATGAAAGGTAGAGATCTATGCATTGTGCACACATATGAATTATGTAAGATGTCGGTAAATAAATGAAGGCACTATGGCAAAAAGAAGAAAAGGCTATTTTCAGCCATAGTGACCTTGATCCCAGTGACTGAAAATCTCAATGAAAATAAGTTCCATGAAAGGTACGTACAAACCTAATATGCAAAATATCGGTAAATAAATGAAGGCCCTATGAGAAACGCTAATTTTCCCGATACTGTATATATAAATTAAAACGACAAAGAGCAATAACTCTGATGAAAAAATGTACTTCAAAAGTATTTCTTTACGCACATTTTCATATTACAAGTCTTCATCTGTGAAAGATTTAAGACGATCTGATAAGAAACGTAGGAGGAGTTGCGCAAACAAGATTTCCCCATACTGTATATAGTAATGAAAACGACAAAGGGCAATAACTCTGGTGAAAATACGGTACGTCAAAATACATTACTTTACGCGCATGTTCATATCATAAGTAATAATCTGTAAAAGTTTGAAGACGATCCTACAAAATACGTAGGAGGAGTTGCGCACACAAGATTTCAATGAATAAAAATAAAAATAAGAAGAAATCAGACAAAACACTATATGTCTCCCCCTTTAGTGAAAGGGGGAGACATTATTAAGAGCAGAAAGCCCACAGTTCGTGTAACAAAGTTCCATAACCATGAGCTTACTTTCGAGCAGCCCTCTTGTTTTAACGATTAGGTATATTAATATTAAAATAACTTTACTTTGGCAACGGTATGGAAGTACTCGTATATAATTATTGATTGTTTCTTCCCCGAATACGTGCATGTTTGAACTGAACAACAACTTCTTGCCTGACATACCAGTAAAAATAGATGAAGTACATTACATGTACATTGCCCAAGCCCCGTATTTTGGAAATGGTGTTACTAAATTTGTTATATTTGAAGGAATGTACATGTAATAATGGGTAATGGGTTTTAGCTATAATTTCTTCGTTCACTATATTGACATAACGTTTGTAAAATTTTGCTGAATACCCTCTATTGGTGATTCAATTATCCAAATTAATCGTCAAAAAAGTGTCCAAATTTACGTACTTGTACTTTACCATTATTTGACGTTAAAATACGAAAATTATGTTAAGACGTTGTTTATGGTGTTAATGTTTAAATTTTCAATAAACCAACGAAAACGTGTGATTTACCTAAACTATCAAACTAATTTACCCACTCAGAATCGTATACAAAACTTACGTTAACTACATAATAACATAATAAATTATATAACATGAACAAAGAACAATAAACGGTTATTTCGTTGCAATATATTACAAACATTGTAACAGCTTAAACAATTTTATAATGAACATTATAAACTTAACTAACAATCTGTCAAAGAGTGAGATACTTACACACAAAGAAATAAGCTCTGCCACGCTTTTATCTCATACTGATCTGTATCTCCTTATATCCAGTGACGCAAAGAAAATAATTTACTCTGGCGTTTGGCAGGAGGAGTTGCTAAACCAATCGATTGCATTTCCCTCAGTGCGCTGGTATTGCAATCAAGAGGGTACGACAGTGTTCAATAAAGAATGACAATTTCAATACAGATCACATTCTAGGTTGTGACGAAACTAATATCCTCTCACGTAGTATACAGTCCAGGTAAAAGGTGCGTAATTATGGAGTATGTTACTTTAGATCTTCGACATAAATGACAATTTCAGTACAGATCACACTCTAGGTTGTGAAAATACTAATAGCCTCTCACACTGTTAACAGTTTAGTAGAAAGGTGCGTAATTATGGAGTATGTTACTTTAGATCTTCGACACGCGTTTACCTTCGAAAAGTGCAAACGTTATATAACAAATTGTAAATTGGGACGTATTTAAAGCTTCCAACGAAATGTGGTGAGCATTAAGATTTGTGTTTGTGTTTGAGGACACGGACACTTTCTTGGACTGCGTCTTTTGACAAACCACTAAAATCCCACATATAAAATGTACAAGACATCGTCAATGAACAGCCAACCTGCTGGATCAAGTAATTGCTGTAGCATACTTTGTCCAAAATATGTTAATTATTTAACGAGCCCGCAGGGCGAGATTAAATAATCAACATATTGAGGTCAAAGGGTGCTACAAGTGCTTTATACCATATTTTACCAATCGCATTGCAACTTTCTACAATGCCGATGCCAATGGGCAGTTCCTAGACGCCACGTGATGTCTGACATGCTTGACATCTATGTCGTTTACAAATTTAGCACTGTCGCAAGGGCACGTGATGCGATCCGAATGTGCAAAATCCCACAGATAAAATGGACAAGACATCGTCAATGGACAGCAAACCTGCTGGATCAAGTAATTGTTGTAGCATACTTTGTCCAAAATATGTTAATTATTTAACGAGCCCGTAGGGCGAGATTAAATAATCAACATATTGAGGTCAAAGGGTGCTACAAGTGTTTTATACCATATTTTACCAATCGCATTGCAACTTTCTACAATGCCGATCCCAATGGGCAGTTCCTAGACGTCACGTGATGTTTGACATGCTTGACATCTGTGTCGTTTACAAATTTAGCACTGTCGCAGGGGCACGTGATGCGATCCGAATGTGCAAGGTTACCGTGCAATAAGTAGCGTGCGTATAAATTACAACTAAATTTCAATATACCGCACGATACTTATAGCACGATAAGCTTGCATATTAGGCTCCGCTAGTGATCGGAATCAGTCCTAAATATATTCGTTGATTAATCAGAGCCAAAAGTGACTCATTTAATCAAATAATCATGGCTAAATATGTGGAGTTTTATTGTTCAACATACATATTTCATCCAATCATTTTTTACGAATTTAAATGTTTGTCAATTTATTTTGTTATACTTAGTTTTAGTTTAAATAAAAATGGGTTGAATATGCAGCTTTGCTGTTGTTAAAACAAAAAAGTAATATTGGAATTTTAACAAATTGACTTAATTAAACTATGAAAGTTACTTTAAACATATTTTATTTCCAAAAAGTCTATAATGACATTATTACAAAATTATACATTATTTTTAGACCAAACATATATATTGGAAAACGGGTTAGACCTAAAGTTCTACAACATTATCGAGGGTCTTTCCCTTAGGATAGAAGTTGCATGTTATGATGGTGACAGACGTACATACATAAAAATGATGTCATTCACAAAATATACAAAAGATAACACAAAAACGCAATAGTGACATATGATATTAATTTCATTCGGGAAATGAGAAAAAAAAAAAAATAATAATAATAATAATAATAATAGTAATAATAATAATAATAATGGTGATGATATCGTATGCAGTTTAGGATAGCTTAAAGATAGTAATAACGACAGTAATAACGATAGTAATAAGTCCTAGTAATAAGTCGTGTCCAGCAAGAAGATAAGTGTTAGCTACGTTTTGAATCGCTTTGTCGTATTAATATATTTGTGAACTTCGTTAAAAATAAAGGTGTTGTCTTCATTGTTTAAAGAGGGCTTACCATAAAGAATCAGCTCACAATTCAGGGGATGAAATGAATGCAGTGCATTAAAAAGAACTATTCGTTGCAAAAGGTAAATAGGACATTGAAAAAAGTAATGTGCAACATTTTCAACCTCATTTCCACATGCACATAGGGGAGAGTTTGCTAAATGGTTGTTGAATAAGTCAGAGTTTAGATTACTGCAGTTATTTCGTAAGCGGGCATGTAAAATTGATGTATTTCTATCTCCAGTATAGAAGTACTGGGGATTGTCGTCGCATAAATTAAATATTTCTTTCAAGGCAGCTTTAAATTTCGAAATGGTGTCTATGTTTCTGATATCGTTATGTAACGAATTCCATAGATTAATGGCAGATGGTAAAAACGAGCGTGAATAAAGTAATGTTCTTCTTGATAAAATAATATAGTCTTCCGCATTTCTAAGATTTCGAGAGGACTGTTCTTGAACTGTTTGTGGAAGAAGGTTAGTAAGGTAATTGGGACACTGGCCGTTGTGCATTTTGTAGAAATTAACGAGTTTGAGATAACGTCGTCGTTTGTCTAGACTTGGCCATTTAACTTCAGTATATAGATTTTTAAGCGAGACAGATCTCGTTAGTCCTGAGACAATACGCGCGGCTTCGTTTTGGATTTTTTCTAATAATTCTTTGTCGTACAATGTACAACCATCCCACACAACGCACGCGTATTCAAGTAATGGCCGCATGTGGGTGAAGAATATTTGGTTAAGACATTTTCTTGAGAGATTGTATTTAAGTTTTCGCATAGCTCCCAGGATTTTCGACGCGGATTTCAAAATATTAATGTGATTGTTCCATTTGCCGTCGCTGCTTAACGTCAGACCAAGATGTTTGTGATTTTCAACAATTGTTACGGGTACATTACCAAACACTAATTTAGGCAAAGGAACATTCTTTTATGTTGTAAATAAAATTGCTTCAGTTTTTTGGGGATTAAAATCAACAAGCCATCGTTTGGCCCAAATGTTAATCAGGCAGAGGTCATGGTTCAAAATACCCTCGAGATCAGCTAAGTTAGATGTAGTGCATGATAAAGACGTATCGTCAGCAAACAAACGGGTAATACTAAGAAGATTTTCGACAATATCATTAACGTAAATCAGGAAAAACAACGGTCCTAATACTGAGCCCTGAGGAACACCGGCATTTACTAGTAAAGACTGAGACTTAGCTGAGCCAACAAATACTTTTTGGGTACGGTTAGACAAGTAACTTTTAATCCATTGTAGTATATTTCCATTTATGCCATTTTGTTTAAGTTTGAATAAAATACCTTGATGCCAAACTCGGTCAAAAGCCTTGGATATATCACAGAATATCATACAATTGAGTTTCTTGTCATCAATAGAACGAGCTATTTGATCAAATATATCAATCAGTTGATAGACCGTTGAGTGCCCTCTTAGAAATCCTGATTGTTTACAATAAATTAAATTGTGCGCAATAAGATGGTTGTACAAGTGTTTATATACTACTCGCTCCATAAGTTTTCCTAAACAGCTTAAAAGAGAGATGGGGCGATAGTTTGAAGGTATGTTCGAGTCACCTTTTTTAAATAAGGGCATCACAAGTGCATTTTTCCATAATGAAGGAAATGTACATTCTTGTAATGATTTATTAAACAATAAGCATATTGGTTTTGCAATAGACTCGCAAGTACGCTTCATAACTAGATGACTGATTAAGTCTTCACCAACAGCTTTGTTAGTTATTAAAATTTTGAGTATGTCCAATATTTCAGTTTCAGTTACAGATACGTTATGTAAACACTCAGAAGGAAAGTGAGTAGGGACAGGAAGAACTCCCGAAGATGTGTCTAAAGTTGAAATCGATACAAAATAATTGTTTAAGCACATTGCTTTTTCTTCATCAGACGTATATATAGTTACGTTTCCATGAATGTCAACCACTTTTAAGGGCGGTATCGCATCAGAGTGCGAATGCGAATGTATGAGATGTTTTAACAGTTTCCAGTATTGTTTGCAGTTTGTTGATTTTAAATCGATTAGTGTAGTTTCAATATTGGAATAAAATTGTTCCTTTGCATGTTTGATCATGTTGTTGACTCTGTTACGAACGTGTTTGAATTTAGCCCAGTTGTTTGCAGATGGTTGTTTTATAGCGATAGCTTTAAGTCTATCACGTTTTCGCGCAAATGTGCGTATCATAGAGTCGTACCAAGGTTTGTCATTAGGACGTACTGTAACAAGTTTGAATGGAATACATAATTTCGTCAGTTCTAAATGTTTGTCCGTGAATAGAGCAGTAGCATCATCTACATTCATCATTGTTATAAAATTCCAATTTTCATTGCTGATTAAAAGATTTAATCGTTGAAAGTCTGCTCGTTTGTACAACCAAACATGCCTCTGCATCGGTTTTCTAATGACTGATGGGACTTTAATATGTGCAGCCGTGGCATGATGGTCGCTGACAGAATTGTCAATTGAAATAACCTCACTGTTTAGAACAATTAAATTATCGGAGACAATAATGGGGTCAATTAAGGTAGCAGTATTGGCAGTGACTCTGGTTGCTTCAGTTATAACGTTACTTAAATTAAATATGGTCAATGACTGTTTTAGACGGGTACAATTTTTTAGTTGGTCTTCGTTTATATCACCCAGCATAATTACATTTTGGTTCATATCCAAGGCTTTATCTATATTAGTTTCAAGGTCATTCCAAAACAGTACATTAGAGTTAGGGGGACGGTAAAAGCAGCAAATTAAAGCAGTGAGGTATCCTGTATTAATTTCAATCCATATTGTGTGCAAACGGGGACATTCTAACTCGATTACACGTCGCGACAATATAGAATCATTAACGTAAATTAATAATCCGCTAGAGTGAGGTGTATAATATTTTCGGTGAAAACCTGCATTAAAACCTTCAATTGATAAAACATTATCGGGAACAACATCATTTAGATGAGTTTCCGTAAAACATAAAATGTCAAAATCACACAGATTACTTGTTAAATATTCAAGTTTGTTGCGAATTGACCTCACATTCAAATGCAAGACACTTAGTGCTTTGCATTCAGGTCCAGGATTAAGCTCAATATCCCCTGATACAAATAAAAGAAAACATAAAGCGTCAATTAGTAAGAGATTCATTTCGAAGACAAACGGGCGCATAATGCAGCCTGAGAGTAAGGCACGCGAGAGCCCTAAAAAGGAGAAAAATAGCAATACAAATTCACGTTTTGCACTCCACACGTAAACGAGTTTTTTACGACAACAATATTTACTTGAATTAAATAATCCCACGGTCATTCTGTATGCAGCAATATCGTTACCCATTAGGTAAAAGATGAACACAAAAACATATATGGCAGAATGGCCGTGAGGTAATAAAATAATAGATTACATGTTGTGTAACTGCTTGAGGAGAGCTGGACAGGACTAATATGGTACATAAAAGAATAAGAATAAACAAAATACAGTGAAACATATTGCAGAGAAGGCAGTTGGATAATATAGGTTTAGCAGAAAATTTAAATCATGTTGTTAGCTGTTAATTAACATAAACAACGAGCTCTAGTTTTTTAAATTCAGTTGCCAAGATTACAAGTGACAGGGCGTTTGAAGTATCATATCACTCATCGACGGTTACATATAATTGCACGAAGGCGAACAGTATATAGGGAATATCAAAAAAATAAAAATAAAAAATAAAGAAAAAAATTATACGGAGTATATTTGACGGACCTGTCATCACTATTGTAAAGTTCCAGTTGAACGAAACAGAAAATAAGGCCGTTTATCAAGAGCAACAATCCCTATGATAACTATCTATGCAATTTGAAAAAAGTTAGATAGTCAAAGGGATATAAGTAGTATTCAGATTAAGATATCAATATCAGTATTAAATTGATATTAAACTATTTTTTGTAGTTTGCTAAAAAAAATTAAACGGCATCAATATCACATAATGTTTAAAATACTCCCATGAGGCCGTCTATTCGAAACGAAACAATGGAAGGCCATAGGAGGTTGTTATGACACATGCGAGGTGATTTGTTTTGTTTATATCTGTAAATAAATTTAACAGTGTACAGTGATAATGGTCGATTGAAAAAAAAAAAAAAAAAAAAAAAAAAAAAAAAACGATAGGATAAAGTGAAACAGCGTGCTTATCATCAGTAAATGTAGTAAATTCGAGTCATAATAGCTCATTAGCTTTTACAATAAAGACCTTAAACGGAACTCAACTAATCCCCAGTTGAAAACGACTAATATCTGTTATATGCACTTATGTCAAGTTAATATCGGAGTATTGGCAGGGGATTAAGGTTGGTCTCATCTAGACTAGATGAATAACAAAACTATTTCATAATCCCGTGTACTTAGGTCATTACACTTGATGTAACGTAGTAAAAAATTTTCAATGAAGTCCGAAAAATACTATTCGTACTCAGTACAAGTGCTTGATTATAGGTGCATTGTAGTAACAACTGTTAAACGCGACCATGGTGTTCGCATGGTAAATACAGGTAATTACAAATCACGTGTACAATGGCTGAGTGATTGTTAAGCCAAGGGCTTAATCGAGGGACTGGATTACGACATTGTGATAAGATATATTACTTATTGGTTTATGCATGTAGTCGTTAATAGCAGTTAATATTGCTATTAGTAACGTATTGTGTAAAGGTAAACAATAGATATTTGGGGAGATCCACACAACAAACAAAAACAAAGAACAAACAAACAAACAAACAAAACACATGCACAAACAACAGCACAATTGATTATTTGCATGATTTTTATAGACAGCACAGCACTGCCTCAATTTGTCCAACAAATATTATCCGTGGCTAGAAACATGTTTGATTTGTGTATATACGAGTATTACGTCAGATCGAAATACAAGGATAATGTCAATAACTGAAGATGCAGAACATCATCATCAGATTTATACATGTTTGTAAAATGACAGCAGTTGGACATGCTTTTATAAGAAGAGAACAGTTGGGCAAACTTGAAAAGTAAAAAACACCAATTATCTTTTTGAAGGCGTGCTGTGTTGGCATGATAAAAAGGTTTCCTTAGACAAAAGTACGATGGTGCCCGTAAAAATAGCAACGAATAATCTTGTTTCCACGCATGAGATCACAATTTCCATTTGCCTACAACCGTCGACACCTTGACACCTTGTCAGTTGTTACTTAAGTATTTAAGCTTATCTAGCTGTCAGTTCTGAATGAAGTTAAGTCGCCAATGTGGTTGCTTCTACGGATTTTGGACATCAAGTCCTTAACCAGAATGTTCCCGTCGGATGACCATGCCCCAAGAAGGCGACCGGATTTCACTAGGGCCCTTGCACTGAATAACAGGGAGCTTCTCTTGGAAGTGAGGTCCTCGTTGACGAAAGTGTTTTTATAGCCATGGTCTTTCAGTTTCGATCGGCTAAGGTACAGTTTTTGTCTGGCTCTGTACGACGAAAACTTGACTATAATGTCCCGGGGTTTGCTGGAATTTGGTTTCCCTACTCTGTGAGATCGATCTATTTCTGATAAGGACAAATTTGAACCAATCGCATTCGACAACTTGAGAATAAGTTCATCCGTGTTTTCAGAATTCTTTTCCTGGATACCAGAAACACGCACTAGATTACGTCTGGAGTACTGTTCTTGATCGTCAAGTTTCAATTCTATCAGACTTAATTTAACCTTCAAATCAGCGTTATCGCTACTCAGCTGAGCATTTGCGTGTTCAAGAGCTTCCAGTTTAGAGGTTAATTTGGAAATAACACTCGAAACCACGTTTTCGACAATTGTTTCAATATGGATACGAAATGTTGCTACTAATGTGACAGATATTTTCTGGATAGCTTCTTCAGAAAGAGATATTGTCGGTTCACACAGTGATGGTGTAGTGGGTGACTCCATGATAGTATTGGAGTAAGTTGGCCGCTTGAGGTCGTTTATCAGTTCGTTATCGGGCGAACTAAGCGCTCGCTTATTGTTCCTGATACGATCTGGAGTCTCTAGTGTATTTGACATTTACCAGAAATCAGGAAAAACGCTAAGTCAATACGTATAAACTATTTGAACGAGTAAGAATATTGTCATACCTGGTGATGATAATCCAAGATATTATCCGACCAATCACAACAATCACAACAATGCTTTGTCCGCCGACCACAAGAACTCAGTCCTGGCAAAAGTTTAAACACTTGCAATACACGAGAAATACACCATCATAAACAGATTCATGTGCCTAATATAAACCTAATCACTTTTCAAAAAAACCATCACTCACAATCACTTGCAATCGCTTACAACTTCAACTTCAACTTCAACTTCAACTTGTATTCAAATCAAAAACATTTTGAATATTTAAGCGCTAATTCACGTGTAACTACACACATAAACCATATGTTATCCAAACGCGTTTGGCGTTTACATTGCTAACGAAAATCGATAGCCATGAGCTGTGAAAAAACACGTCTTGTCACCATGAAGGCGTAACTCACTATGAAAGTTAATCATTTATTAATATTTACATATATCTACAAAGGTACTTTATAGCGATTATGTAGGGTACAACGTCCAATACCCCTCCCTTTTGACATTTAGTGATTTGTCGGTTGTATATGTAATGTAAAGACATAGCATCTCGACACTTAACTAAGTACAAGCTTTTTATAGGAAGTATATGTACATATGAGCAGAATACATATTTTACTATTTTAAAACCACAGGCAAGCATTTACTTTCACAATGTATATTAAGTAAATGATCAATAATAAAGTATTTACCCATATTAATTTATGAAAATCCTTTAATGAACACACTGACAACAGACGAAGAAATGCTTAATAACATTGTACATGTATATTGCATGGGATGTACAATGTATTTTATTTATCATACCAGTATAAATAGTACCAGTGACATGTACACATTTCGTTGATTAATTTATCCCATCCACATCGTCAAGTCATGGCTCTGTTGGTCATGATTATTTGACGAAATGATTGATCAGCCCATCACTAGGCTCCGCCCACCAGTAACCGTTCTGATATCACAGTTATTGAATACCGAAAAAATGAAATCTCTCTGAAACATGGGATAAAATACTTTTAAAAGGTTAGCTTCATTGAGTCTGCCAATCAAAGTGTGCAAGCGGATGCCAAAGGTAGAAAAAAAGTTCATATATGCATTTTAAATTTTTATTAACAATGTATAGAGGAACGGAAATTTTGTAACATAGGGATTTGGGAAACACGCAAAAACAGCGCCAAAATCGAACCCCAATGAACGTCTGTAGTTATCAACTTATCAACATACTGTTTATACGTTTGCAACACTGACCCATATTTTCCAGCCAATATATACGGCTGATTCATTCAAATACCTTATACGTACGTGTATATTTTGATATGGCCGAAACAACACCTTCCAACTACTGCTATGCTGACGCCTATATCAATGTTATGGCAGTTTGTCTCGAGAATTATAGTAATATATTCAAATGGTATAAACGAGTTACCACTAAGACGGTAGTAGTGATTTGGTAACCGTATGAATGTACATATGTATCTAAAACGTTGATTGTCGGACAGACCTATCCATTTTTGCCACTAACATAATTATACAACACCTTCAAAGGCTAATGATAAAGGGTTATTGTGAATTCGTCGTAGTCCAGCAGATAAACAGCAAATTTCAAAATAAGCGTGTAATGGCTTATATACGAAATGTTTTTGCATTGTTATTCACGAATCCGCGTGATGACACCCTGTCATCATTGAGCATTTCCGTAGAAACAAGATGGCGGACAACTTGGCTGCCAGAAAGACGAAAACTGCAAATTCTGGACAGGTGGGCGGCGGAAAAAGCTTATGCGGAGCATAACTTTGTCAAGCATGGATGGATTTTCAAATAACTTGGCAGAAGTGACAAACATGGGAAGACGGAATGTCGCGCGCAAGAAACAGGTCCATAGGTCCCAGGTCAAGGTCACAATTCAATGTCAAAGGTCAAATATAAGAAATCAACACTTTGTTTGCAGCATATTTTTGTCCAGCATGGATGGATTTTCAAATAACTTGGCGGAAGTGATAGGCACAGTGTTACGGATTATCGCGCGCAAGAATCAGGTCCAAGGTCAAGATTACATTTCAAGGTCTAAGGTCAAATAAAAGAAATGAATCCTTAAAGGGACTTTTTCATCGAAAAGGGCCTCAAGGGGGGCAATTTTTTTTAAATCTGACCTTAAGATATTAAAAGAGGCATGTACTAACGGGTAAAACAGGTTTTATATATTGGGAAAAGAGTGCGCATTCTGAGATAAAAATCATATATTAATTAGGGTCGTGTTCGTTTGGCCCTTTTCATATTCACATTTATACGTCAGAATTGTGAGTATTGTATATAACCATTATTTACACATGATTCATAACCAAACATAATAGCGCATTTGGTTTAAGCGCTGTCTGCTATCATTTTTTTCGTATGACTCTTAAGTCGTGAGTTCGATACCCACTTCGGGTTTTACTTTTTTGAAACGTTTTTGCTTATTTGTTTTTATCAAATATTTCATTGTGTATTAGCTTATTTATTTAATGCGAATGTCTTAGTATAGCTCATTTTTATCATATAATATCATTTATAGTGTAATAGGAAGGCATTTGTTTCGTTGGCATAGTCCCTTTAACACTTTGTCAAAGTGAGCATATCTTTGTCCAGCATGGATGGATTTTCAAATAACTTTTCAGAAGTGAAAAGCATGGCGAGACGGTGTCTCACATGCAAAACCAGGTCCCTATGTCAAAGATCAAGGTCAAAGGTCAAGTATATAATTTTTTTAGACTGCTTGCAGCATATCTTTGTCCAGCACGGACGGATTTTCAAAAGCCTTGCCAAAAGTTATATATAAGCTTTATGAGACATTGTGTCATGCACAAGAACCAGGTCATTTTGACCAAGGTCAATGGCACATTCAATGTCAAATATATGCCCAGTACCTAATAGTTTCATGCATAGAGGTACTATTATGAGGCTATGAGGTTATAGGTCCAAGGTCAATGTTACACTGTAAGGTCAAATAGAAGATATAAATCCATACATTTTGGCCTTAACATAATTTTGTCAAGCATAACAGGATTTTGAAATAACTTGCCAGAAGTGATTTCATGTTGTTATCATTGTGTGACAAGCAAATTCATGAGACATTATGTCGCATGCAAGAGCCATATCTCTAAGACCATCGTCAAGGTCATAAGTCAAGGTAAAATGTTTGTCAAGAGCATCATGTTGTAATCCATAAAGGGATTTTTAAATACAGTCGAAACGTGATACTACGAATACTCACGGAAGACACTGATTATTCGTAGTATCGCGTTTTTCGAAAATGATGGTAATAACGTAATACATTTCGTGTTAATTTGCGTCATGCTGTAGCGTTTACGAAGATGAACACACTTGTTAAGTATATAATTTACGGAGCGGGAAAAAAATAGAATAAGAAGAGAAAGAGAAGAGTGAGAGACACAGAAAGGAGTGTGAAGGAAGTGCGAGTGCAGATTAAGAGAATAAGATACGCCATGTAAAATGAAGAGTGAAAGAGAAGAAACGAGAGAGAGAGAGAGAGGGAGGAAATGAGAAAGAAAAGAGAGAGAGAAGCGCGAGAGAGAGAAGATAATGAATTAAAAGAAATTAACGTGAGTATGACAATTTTAGTCAGATCAGATATGATTATAATATTTATATTAGGACATAGTTAGAGATATAGGACAGTATAAGAATGAATGTATAAAGAAGAAAGTAGAAGTTAAGAAAGCCATCGGGCTGCCACGACCAGTACCCGATGATGGTGTGCTTTTAGAGCTCTGGGACCCTGTCCACCGGACAAAGTAGGAAATATCCGCATTGACCAATGCAGACCTTGCTACAATGAGCTGAAACTCAGAAAATATTTGTCCGTTTATATACACATTCAGTATATCTTTGTGCAGGTTTTAATCCATAAAACGTTTTTGTACGCTTCTGGTAATATACATAATGCGTTTAGGAATGAAAATACAGAACATTATTACATCGCAGTCTGTGGTCTATTGGATACTGCGTTAGACTGTCGACATAAAGTACCCCATATCAAACCTGGGAAGCGCGGGTATTTTGTTCATGATATTTTTTATTGAATATGTTATGCTTGTTCGATTTTTATTTATTTAAGAAATAATTTTCGATTTATTGTTGTTTATCGGCCAATTTGTAATTCTGATGCGTAGGCATTAAACCACGACAGCGTTATGAGAACTATATTTTACTTCGCTCCGCTCGGAATCGCGACTTCTTTTGGCGTTGTTTGTTGGGTAGTTTAAAAACGCTGTGTTCTTTTTCTATAGAAAAATCAGCGACTATCATGTTAGAATGTATATTACATCATTATGGTGTATAGGAAATTGATACCTTATCTTAAACGGATTGCGTCAATGAAGAATTATTGCACTCTAAATGATATTATGAGATAGAAATGCGCTATATTAAGACATGTACATTAAATAAAGAATGAATAATATAATACAAATGTGATAACAACAACTCAGCAAAAATGTTTGAAAAAACTAAAACCCCAAGCAAGCATCGAGTCATGACAGAAGGCAGCACTGTTATCAACTGAGCTATTCTACTTTGTAAGGAAACATGTGTGCTATGGCTTTACAAAATACTTACAATTCTGACGTCAAAATGTGAACATGAAAAATGTGTTTCGTAGCTTACGAGATCCTGTGAGTGTATTTCGTAGTTTGTCTAGTCATGTGAGTGTACTTCATAGTTTATCTGGTTATGTGAGTGTATTTCTTATATTATGAAGTATGGGAGTGGATTTCGTAGTGTATGAAGTATGGGAGTGGATTTCGTAGTTTATGAAGTCCTGTGAGTGTATTTCGTAGTTTATGAAGTCTGGGGGTAGATTTCGTAGTGTATGAAGTCTGGGAATGAATTTCGTAGTTAATGAGGTCCCGTGTGTATTTCGTAGTGTATGAAGTCCTGTTAGTGTATTTCGTACTTTATGAAGTCTGTGAGTGTATTTCGTACTTTATGAAGTCTGGAAGTGTATTTTGTAGTGCACGGAGTCCTGTGCGTGTATTTCGTAGTGTATGAAGTCCTGTGAGTGTAATTGGTAGTTTATGCGGTCTGGGAGTATATTTCCTACTTTATGAGGTCTGAGAGTGTATTTCGTAGTTTATGAGGTCCTGTGAGTATATTTCGTAGGTTTTAAAGTCCTGTGCGTATTTCGTATGTTATAAGGTCCTGTGAGTGTATTTCCTAGTTTATGAAGTCCTGTGAGAGCATTTTTTAGTTTATGAGATCATGTGAGTGTATTTCTTAGTTTATGAAGTACTGTGTGCGTGACGTATAATATGAGGTCTTTCGAGTGTATTTCGTATATTATTAGGTATTTTGATGGTATTTCGTAGTTTATGAGGTCCGGTTAGTGTATTTCGTATGTTATGAGGTCCTGTGAGTGTATTTCATAGGTTATGAGGTCCTTTGAGTGTATTTCGTAGGTTATTAGGTCCTGTGAGTGTATTTCGTGGTTTATGCAGTCCTGTAAGTGTATTTCTTGGTTAATGAGGTCCTGTGTATGAGGTCGTGTGTGTGTATTTCGTAGTATTTTTATTGTCAATAACATTTTCTTTAAGAATGTATTACGCGTTTTATTTTCTGAAAAATACATACTTATATTGTAACCCAGATTTTGTAACACCCGTCAGTTTTCTTAAATTAAGACTCTTCAAAGACGTTACTTGGAGAGTGTATTACGATCTTTCAACAAACATAATGACATAAATTAAAACCACTCGATAAATTATTTATCATATACTTTGATTTAAAATGGACGAAAATTTAGTGAGAACCATTGTTGAAAAACGGATACATGGCTACTTTTTAATCACAGCCTAGTTTCTGGGCAGTACAGCCGGAAACTCCAATACATGTATATACGTTGACTGGACCGTTGTTTCATGTTACGCAACACTAATAAACGATGAAAAAGTCGACGGTCGTAGTTTTTTGATTTATTCGATATTTTAGTGTAATCTTCGTCATGTTTATGTTTATCTGTTTGATTTCAAGTTTCTTTTATTGTCACTTTCATCTGCTTATTTTTACATGGTAACTAAACTTGTTAGCAGCTATCTTTGTCCATGATGCTAACAAGCTGGCTGGGTGTCCGACTGGGCAGAGGTGTGAAATCTTCGTTGAGAAGGTGTGACAAGTCTCTGTGACATCTTGATTTGTGGTATCACGTTAACATTTCAATATAAACATAAATACGGGACTGGACAATTTGTTCGTAGTAACACATCTTTCGAAGTAGCGTACATACGTAGTATCGTACATACGTAGTATCGAATCGTTTTGTAGTTTTTGTCATTTCGTTGTATCGCGATTCGCAGTATTGCTTTTCGAATGTACAATGTAAGCTGGCATAAATGATGCCCCATTATGATTTGGTTTGTCACGTCTTATCACCAGGTCCCAGCTAGGTTCAAGGTAAAGGTCTCATTTAAAGGTCAAATGTAAAATAATATTATCATAAATACAGGGATTTTAAAATAAGTTAAAGAAATTATCGCAATCAAGCTATAAATTCTTTAGTTATTGAATTTTTACCCCCAAAAAGCTTCCATGACGGGGGTTTCTTTGTGACAATGGCACTCTTGTTATGTCTTATAAATGATATTTATAGGTCACCGGTGAACAGCTAAAAAATCAAAACCAATTAAACGGTTACTTAAATACTAGCTGTTGCCATCCTAAGTGAAAAATGTAGTCACTATCAAGAAAATAGTCTTTTTTTTATAAAACAAGGGTCAAAAACTCTGGTCTTTCTGGTCCGATCTGGCCTATGTTAGATATTGGCTAAGATATAATGGTCGTACACAAACATGAAAGTCTGGTCAAGATTGGACAAGAGGGCCATGATGGCCCAAAGCGCTCACCTGAATACAGGCAATGACAGAGACCAGCTATGACACCTGAGAACCCACATAAGACAGATATCTGTTGTTGACCTGGCAATCGACAGGCGCTATACAGATGCCCGTTCAGCCTACTTCTCTTAATCACCTGGCAATTGATAGGTACAATACATATGCATTTATGGTTCGAAACTGTAGGGAACAAGGCTCAAGCTTGTTTACCATGCCCTATCACACTTACATAACACAGAGGTTCATCGTATCCCTACAATCACCTGAGGTTCAAACATACGGTGATTTACATATACGGTGTTTTGTTCCTCATTTGTACACAATAATTAAAACAGTCGCAAGTGACAGCAATAAAGACTCCTGTTGGTGGTACGTTCATCATCAATAAAGAACTAGTCAACCAAACAGATCATCGTGCTGGAAGTATTTGCGTTTTAATTGCTTTAGGTCTTATGAATAATATTATGCTTACCAGTTAGCAGCTCAAATACCTAAACAAATTAACCTGTTACTGAACTACTATTTGTTGACATGCCTAGTGAAAAATGAAGTTTCTATCCTGAACAAAGTACTTTTTTGCTTTTTTTTTCACAAACCAGAACCAATAACTCTGTTTTTTATAGCACAATCAGGGCGATTCCTTGGTTTATTATGACATCTTATGGCCATACACAATCAAGTTTGATCAAGATTGGATGAAAAATGAAGTTTCTATGTTACACAAAGTCCATTGTTTGCTAATTTTCACAAAATAAAGGTGAAATAACTCTTGTGTTCCTAGTTCTTACTGGCCCATCACTACACCCAGATGAGATCTTATGTTCATACACAAACTGTGCAAGTCTAGTCAACAAGAAATGACAAGTTTATTTTTTTCTATTGAAACTGAAAGTCAATTGTTGACAAATTATGGATTTTTTTTCACACACAAGGGGCAATAAATGTTGTCCGATTTGACTCATATTGGACATTGACTGAGACCTTATAGTCGTACACAAACAGTGTACGTTTGGTCAAGATTAGATAAAAAATAAAGTGTCTATCCTCCCAAATGGTCCATTTTCATTCCTTTTTTCCCACAAACAAGGAGCAATACCTTTTGTGTTTGCACCCACCCTTGACCGTTTTTTTTAATAATTTTGAAATTCGCTGGTCAAACACACCCTGCACAAGTGTGGTCAACTTCAAATGAAAAATGAAGTTGCACAACGTCTATTTTGCAGTTTTTCTCAAGAAAAATGGGGCAATAATTCGACTGTTCCTGATCCGATCTTGCCCATTTTCGAACGACATTTTATAGTCATACACAAACTGCAAGTTTGGTAAAGATTAAATGAAAAGTGGACTTTCTATCGCATCCACGCGCACAATTATTGACGCATGATGACAGTCCCACTATACCAATAGTTCACCGAGCACGAAGTCCTCATGTGTGCTATCAAAAAATGAAGTCTCCTACATTGTCTTTTCTTTTTCATTTTTTCTCACAAACAAGGGGCTATAACTCTGGTGTTTGTACCCACATCTAGGTTATTTTGGGATTTTTTTTTTAAAATCTTCTAGTTATATACACGATGTTCAAGTTTGGTCAAGTTCAGATGAAAAATGTATGTTACACAATGTCCATTTTGCAGTTTTTTCTCATGAAAAAAGGGCAATTACTCTGGAGCCCCCCTGTACCAAAATCTAAACGAACACGAAGTGCTCAGATGAGCTAAAACAGCTAAAACATAAATTACTAAAATTCTAAAAGTGATACCATGTGTTAACTTTGGATTGATTTGTTATTAGATTAAGACAATTATAACAAATGATCGTTTTCAACAAGAAAATCATTGATCAAATCAATTAAAACAAACAACAAAAAATAAAAAAATAAAAAACATTTTAGATCAAATATGACCTTTGGCGGCCATATTGGACGCCATCTTGAATTGGGAGAGTTGACAATGTGTCATCATCCAGATTCCGCTATGGTATCATCCTAGCGACAAGAAAACCCAAAAACATTTTGTATATAAGTCATAGCACGTTCCACTGCAGGTTCTGTCGGACTATCGAGCTTCACACGCACTTCACAGGCTTTACCACGTGTTCTTTTGTGAAAACTAGGTTCAAAGCTAAACATGTGTTTTCCGAGTGCACTGATATGGTAAAATACTGTATTAACGTGAATATGATTCATTAATGCACCCATCAATGTTTTCCCCCATGATATATGGGACTTTAGACTGAAAGCGATTCCCGACAGGCGGGAATTTGACACGCCGAATGATTCTGGGTCCAGGGAAATAGACTTTGGTCGGATTTTAGATTCCGGTAATATGAGCGCTTGTTTTATAATATGTCCACATGGGCATTGACCTTCAGGATTTACTGTGAATAAAATCTTGAATCTATGATTTACATTTGTTGAAACGTCAATAGCATTTGGTCAGTTACCGTCTATAGACAATAGATGATTCTGTAATAACATGTAGCTTCACAATTGAACGACGATACTTAGATCGCAAATCACGTGTTTTCTCTAAATAATGTTTAACTTAATATCTACTGTTCCTCATACTGAATACATCGTACTTGTCTGAGAAATGAAATTCTGGACCATATAAAGCAAGCTCTTTCGTAAGTTTTTTTAAAATCACAACATTCCACTAGTAAGCATTACGATTTTAAATTTTCACTTAACAATTATGTTTTCATTAAGCGGTTTGTGAATACTGGCCTGTTTAAACGCACTCCTTAAAATGGAGTATCGACGGTAGGTCGACAATAACGAATAAAAAGTTCATTTACAGAGAATAGTATTCAAGCAGTGTTATTGAATGGTGTTATTGAATGGTGTATCGACGGTAGGTCGACAATAACGAATAAAAAGTTGATTTACAGAGAATAGTATTCAAGCAGTATTATTGAATGGTGTTATTGAATGGTGTATCGACGGTAGGTCGACAATAACGAATACAAAGTTCATTTACAGAGAATAGTATTCAAGCAGTGTTATTGAATATGATGATTCCATCAATATAGTGCTGCTGAGTAATCAAAGAAAGTATGTTGCATTAATAAAATTTTATATATTTCTGAGACACACCTTCGATATGCCACTTCAACGTACCATAATGTATTTTTAAATACATACAAAAGAAACAACATGATGCGCGAATCCTTACCTTAAATGCAGACGTAAATATGCAACATAATTCAATGAAGTACTGTACGTATTATGTTTTGAAACATTGAATTGACCTCTACACAGCTGCCTGACACTAAGATTATTTATGTTCAATGCGTATATACACTATAATAAGAAATTAATAAGATCTCTTACTATAGTAAATACACGTATGGAACATAAATGATCACTGTGTCAGACACCTGTGGACTTCTATTAAGGGAATCGATAAAATTGTCAGTTTGTTGTCTTGTTATTCATGAAATTCTTAAGATTAATAAAACACAAACTTGATTACTAATAGCAACGGTAGTTGTTCTATAGCGTTTTAAACTTTACTCAATAAAATAAAAAAAATAAACTATATATAACATTGTAAATTTACACTGAACACAAGTTATAACGCACCAAATGGAAATTGCTGTATTTTCTTTATCTATATCAGAATTTCAGCTGCTCCATGGTAAATAAGAAATTCTTTCGTATTTTTTCCAATATTTTGGTATGAACACATGCATGTATAGTTCAAATAGTCATAGCTGACATTTCAAGCTGAAATTCATATAAATTAAGAAAATACAACAATATCCATTTATTTCCAGTTGATGCGTTATAACTTTGTTGAGCGTATATAAACAATTCCTATATGTAATGTTCAAGTGTTCAGCATTTCCAGTACTAGTACACGAGACGCGTGTGACGTTCGTTAAAACTGGTTTAATGCTAGAATTCCGTTTGATATGTATCACAGCTGAATAAATTGACATATTACTTGGCACATACAAATGAAAATGTTTGCGACAGAAAATGAAGAAACTTAAATGGAATATGTTTACAAAAATGGGATCTCATATTGCTATGTGAAAGACATTGCTTAATATACGATTGTACAGCATAAATGCGTATACATTAAAAAAGAATAAATAAAATATACACCTGTATGATATTTTCGATAACAATAAATAAGCAACAAATCAACCATAAATGCTTGGAAAATGAACTCCCAACATAGAGGCCATGATTACAATTGACAAAAACAAGAAGGTCAAAGTGGCCCTGGTCGCTCACCCGAATGTAAGCAAAGCTCACCACGGCCGTAACGTCAAGTTACGTCCATATGTACTCAAAACAATGCCTTTGATACACTTAGTTTTGATTGCTTCACCTTGCAAAATTCTGTCTCCCGGGCATAGTTGCCCTTAAATATCAGACATTACCTCACTCACTAATAATTATTAATAACAACGCTGACTGCATAAACAGACAGAGCTAAAACTATAAAAAGGACGGCAAATATGATATTAATTTAATATTTATTTTTGGAGAATATGGTTCTTTAACAAACCAAAATAATTCGAAGAAATGTTGTAGAGTGTAATCCAAAGAGCAATCTTTAAAATTACATCCAGCCAGAGGTTTCTGGCAAGATTTGCAATTCGTTCGATATAGCTATTTAAGTAAATTGCTAACGCTGACGGTTATATTTTTTAATTAATCGATATGGTTTAGAGAGTAACGGGCTAACGAAGGACCATTTCTGTAAATCAATTTTTAAATCCAGCCAGTGGTTTTTTAGCAAGACTATTCACTGAATAGTTCGAGCCATACTACTCACCCGTTCGTCGGCGACGGCGTAATGCTCTGGTTAAGGTTTGCGTGCAACATGTCCATAACTCTGTAACTACTACAGATATTCAATTGAAACTTCACAAATGTGTTCGGGGTCATTATGTTAGGTCACTGACCAAGACCCATAACTCTGACCTACAATTTAGCCGAATTATGCCCCTTTTTGTACTAAGAAAATCAGGTTAACGTTTGCGTACAACAACTCCATATTTCTGTATCTACTACAGATATTCAACTGAAACTTCACACATGCCTTCAGGGTCATTATATAAGGTCACTGGCCAAGACCCATAACTTTGACCAGCATTTTAGCAGAATTCTGTCCTGAACTTAAAAAAGTCAGGTTTAGGTTTGCGTGCAAGAGAAAATTCATGTTAAGGTTTGCTTGCAACAAGTACATATCTCTGTAACTACTACAGATATTCAATTGAAACTTCACACATGTGTTCGGGGTCATTATGTGAGGTCACTGACCAAGGCACATAACTCTGACCTGCAATTAAGCAGAATTTTGCCCCTTTTTGTACTTAGAAAATCAGGTTAAAGTTTGCGTGCAACAACTCCATATCTATCTACTTCAGATATTCAATTGAAACTTCACACATGCCCTCAAGCTCATTATATAAGGTCACTGGCCAAGACCCATAACTGTGACCAGAATTTGAGTTGAATTATGCCCCTTTTTGTACTTAATAATTCAGGTTTAAGTTTGCGTGCAATAACTCTATATGTCTATAACTACTACAGATACTCCATTGCAACTTCAAACATGTCTTCAGGATCATTATATAAGGTCAATAACCAAGGCCAATAACTCTGACCTGCAATTTAGAAATTCAGGTTAAAGTTGCGTGCAACAAATCCGTATGTCTATAACTCGAGAACGGATTGAGCTGCTGTAATGAAACTTCATACATAGATACCTTATAGCGAGGCCTGACTTGGGATTGCATATGTGGTGTGTGGGGTCAAGGTCAATGTCACTGTTACTAAAATATAAATACGGTTTCCGCTCAATAACTTGAGAACGCATTGAGATATTTTAATGAACTTAATACATAGATACCTTATATCGAGACCTCGCTTTGGAATGCATATGGGGTTTTTAGAGTCAAGGTCAATGTCACTGTTACTAAAAATAGAAAAATGGTTTTCGCTCAATAACTTGAGAACGCATTGGGATATTTTAATGAAAGTTAATATATAAATACATTATATTGCGACCTCGCTTGGAATTGCCTATGGGGTGGGTGGAGTCGAGGTCACTGTTACTTAAATTAGAAAAACGGTTTCCACTCAATAACTTGAGAACGCTTTGTGATATTTTAATAAAACTTAATACATAGATACCTGATATCGAGACCTCGCTTGGGATTGCATATGGGTGGGGTCAATGTCACTGTTACTAAAAATAGAAAACGGTTTCCGCTAATTAATTTGAGAAAGCATTGAGATATATTAATGAAACTTCATACATAGATACTTTATATCGAGACCTCGCTTATGATTGCATATGGGGTGGGTGGGGTCAAGGTAAAGGTTAATGTTACTAAAAATAAAAAGGTTTCCGCTCAGTATTGTTCTGGTTTGTAGTTATAAAGGCCCATAACTCTGACAAAGCGATTGAATAGTCGAGCGCGCTGTCCTGAGACAGCTCTTGTCATATACCCAACATGTGTTGCAAAGGTCGGTCACCGCTGTTTTTGGCCTCAAGTAAAGGCAGAAGTTCACTTACCGATCCTAGTCTTCCGCCTGTTTTAGAACACGCACACTTGACACAATGAAACATTTTACTATCATCTCTAGCTCCTACGATGTCTGTAATAGTATTTAGATGATGTGTACTGTGTATTCAGCATTTCACTTCAGGGTGTAGTCGATGTAGCAGTGCACACGTTAATAATTGTTTTTCTTAGTGTTTGCCAACGTAAATATTTGCGTCAGTGATTGGACGTAATTTGTAGCAAAATCATTAATAATTAAAAAGAACTCCGAGAGCGAAGACATTTTCATAACTGTTTGCGTGAAGTTGTTATAAACTCACAAACTAACGCTGGCAAAACGATAACCTTCTGGTCGGACGTATTTATTTGGCTCAGTGTATTGACGATGTACAAGCTTTCATCTAGTCCAGCAGGTAAACAGCACATTTCAAAATAAGCGTGCAATGGCTTATATAAAAATGTTTTTGCATTTTCATGTAACTAAGACATTGTTCACGAATCCGCGTGATGACAACCTGTCATCATTGAGCATTTCCGTAGAAACAAGATGGCGGACAAGATGGTTGCCAGAAAGACGAAAACTACAAATTCTGGGCGGGTTGGCGGCTGAAAAAGTTTGTGCGGAGCATAACTTTGTCAAGAATGGTTGGATTTTCAAATAACTTGGCAGAAGTGACAAGCATGGTAAGACGGAGTATCGCGCGCAAGAAACAGGTCCCTAGATCGCAGGTCAAGGTCACAATTCAATGTCAAAGGTCAAATATAAGAAATCAACCCTAAACACTTTGTTCGGAGCATATTTTTGTCCAGCATGGATGGATTTTCAAATAACTTGGCAGAAGTGACAGGCATGGTAAGACGAATTGTCCAGGTCCAAGGTCAAGGTTACAATTCAAGGTCTAAGGTCTAATATAAAAAATCAATCTTTAAAACGACATCGAAAAGGGCGTCAATGGGGCAATTTCTTTCTTTTTTTAAATCTGAAATTAAGATGTTAATAGTGGCATGTAATTGTAACCCAGCTGAAAAAATCCCAAGCCACAATGGGAATCGAACCCGGGACATCCCGGTTCCTAGGCAAACGCTCTCCCGCGTCGCTATAAAAGCTAGCTCATATAGCAAGGCAGTATAAGTGTCCCTTATACATCACCCTACTACATAATAACTCTTCCACGAATTTCCTTCTGCCTTGACATCTGTGGGATGTCGTACAGACCACAGTGGGTTATTTACTTTTGGCGCCAATGTAACCCAGCTGAAAAAATCCCAAGCCACAATGGGTATGGGACGCGGGACATCCGGGTTCCTAGGCAAACGCTCTACCGCGTCGCTATAAAAGCTAGCTCATATAGCAAGGCAGTATAAGTGTCCCTTATACATCACCCTACTACATAATAACGGGTAAAACAGCGTATTTATATTGGGAAAAGAGATAAAAATCATATTATAATTAGGGTCGTGTTCGTTTGGCCCTTTTCGCGTTTACCTTATGACGTCAGAGTTGTGAGTATTGAATATAACCATTTACACATGATTCATAACCAAACAGAATAGTGCTGTTGGTTGAAGCGCTGTCTGCTGTCATTTTTTCGTATGGCTCCTTAGTCGTGAGTAAGATGCCCACTTCGGGTTTTACTTTTTTTTAAACTTTTTTGCTGATTAGTTTTTATCAAATATTTCATTGTGTATTATATTATTTATTTAATGCGAATGTCTTAGTACAGCTCATTTCTATCATATAATATAATTTATAGTGTAATAGGAAGGCTTTTTTTTTCGTTGACATAGTCCGTTTAACACTTTGTCCGGAGCATAATTATCTTGGTCCAGCATGGATGGATTTTCAAATAAGTTTGCAAAAGTGAAAAGCATGGCGAGACGGTGTCTCATATGCAAAACCAGGTCCTTATGTCAAAGATCAAGGTCAAATATATGAATTTTTTACACATTTGGAGCATATCTTGTCCAGCACGGAAGGATTTCAAAAGCCTTTCCAGAAGTTATATATAAGCTTCAAGAGACATTGTGCCATGCACAAGAACCAGGTCATTTTGTCCAAGGTCAATGTCACATTCAATGTCAAAGGTCAAATATATGCTCAGAACCTAATAGTTTCATGCATAGAGGTACTATTACGAGGTTTTGAGGTTATAGGTCCAATGTCAATGTCACACTTTAAGGTCAAATAGAAGACATAAATCCATACACTTTGTACTTAAAATAATTTTGTCAAGCATGAACGGATTTTGAAATAACTTGCCAGAAGTGATTTCATGTTGTTATTATTGTGTGACAAACAAATTCATGAGACGGTATGTCGCATGCAAGAGCCACATCTCTAGAGCCATCGTCAAGGTCATATTTCAAGGTCACATGTTTGTCCAGACCATAATTTTGTCATCCATAAAGGGATTTTCAAATACAGTCGAAACGCGATACCAGAATAGTTACGGAAGACAATTTCGAAAATGATGGTAGTAACGTAATACTAGTGCATTTCGTGTTAATTTGCGTCATGCTGTAGCGTTTACGAATATTAGCATACTTGTTAAAGTTACGGGGCGGGAGAAACAAACATGATAGAATATGAAGAGAAAGAAGAATGAAAAGAGAAAGAGAAGAGTGAGAGATATGAAGGAAGTGCGAGCGCGTATTAATAGAAGAAGATACGCAAAGCGAAATAAAGAGAGAGAGAAAAAGAGAGAGTAAGAGAGAGGGAGAGGGAGAGAGAGAGAGAGATAAGGCATTCAGAGAAATAAACACGAGTTTGACAATTGTAGTAAGATTAGATAATATAAGACTATTAATGTTAGGACATACCGGTAGTTAGATGTAGGACAGTGTTAGAATGAATGCATAGAGAATACAGTAGAAGTTATTAAAGCCATCGGGCTACCACGACCAGTACCCGATTATGGTGGGCTCATAGAACCCGGGTAACCCTGTCCACCGGACAGAGTAGGAAATATCCGCATTGATCAATGCAGACCTAGCTACAGTGGGCTCAGAAAATATTTGGCCATTTATATACACATTTAGTATATCTTTGTGCAGGTTTTAATCCATAACACGTTTTTGTACGCTTCCGGTAATATTCATATCCTGTAATCAACTGCGCTATTCTACTTTGTAAGGAAACATTTGTAAACTATGGTTTTACAAAATACTCACAATTCTGACGTCAAAATGAAGACATGAAAAAGTGTGTTCCGTAGCTTATGAAATCCTGAGAGTGTATTTCGTAGTGTATGAAGTCCTGTGAGTGTATTTGTTATTTATGAAGTCTGGGAGTGTATTTCGTAGTGTATGAAGTCCCGTGAGTGAAATTTTGTAGTGTATGAAGTCTTGTGAGTGTATTTCGTAGTGTATGAAGTCCTGTGAGTGTATTTCGTAGTGTATGAAATTCTGTGTGTGTATTTCGTAGTGTATGAAGTCCTGTGAGTGTATTTCGTAGTGTATGAAGTTCTGTGAGTGTATTTCGTAGTGTATGAAGTCATGTGAGTGTATTTCGTAGTGTATGAAGTATGTGAGTGTATTTCGTAGTGTATGAAGTGCTGTGAGTGTATTTCGTAGTGTATGAAGTCCTGTGAGTGTATTTCGTAGTGTATGAAGTCCTGTGAGTGTATTTCGTAGTGCATGAAGTCCTGTGTGTGTATTTCGTAGTGTATGAAGTCCTGTGAGTGTATTTCGTAGTTTATGCGATCTGGGAGTATATTTCGTACTAAATGAGGTCTGGGGGTGTATTTCGTAGTTTATGAGGTCCTGTGAGTGTATTTCGTTGTGTATGAATTCCTGTGAGTGTATTTTGTAGTTTCTTAGTTTTTGAAGTACAGTGAGTGTATTTCGTATAATATGAGGTCCTTTGAGTGTATTTCGTGGTTGATGAGGTCATGTGAGTGTATTTCGTAGGTTATGAGGTACTGTGAGTGTATTTCTTGGTTAATCAGGCCCTGTATATGAGGTCGTGTGTGTGTATTTCGTAGTATTTTTAGTGTCAATAACATTTTCTTTAAGAACGTGTTACGCGTTTTATTTGATGAAAAATAAATATTTATACCGTAACCCTGATTTTGAAACACCCGTCAGTTATCTTAAATTAAGACTCTTCAAAGACGTTACTTAAAGAGTGTATAACGATCTTTCAGCAAACATAATGGCATAAATTAAAATAACTCGATAAATTATTTATCATATACTTTGATTTAAAATGGACGAAAAGTTAGTGAGAACCATTGTTGTAAAACGGATACATGGCTACTTTTTAATCACCAACTAGTATCTTGGATGTACATTCGGAAACTCCAATAAATGTATAAACGTTGACTCGACCGCTGTTTTATGTTACACAACACTAATAAACGGTGCATAAGTTGACGCTCGTAGTTATTGATTATTCGATATTTTAGTGTTTCCTTAGTCATGTATATGTTTATCTGTCTGATTTCAAGATATTATTTATTGTTACTTTCATCCGCTTATTTTGAAAATAATTGTTATAAATGATCGTACATAACACGTTTAACTCTTGTTTCTGGATATACCAGAGGGACATGCCACCCAACTGTGACTTTAGTTCGCAGACAATCTACGGACAGAGAGCATACAGTGCTGTAAGTAGCGGGTAGTTTGTTTCTTTTTAAAATACATGTATATGTTGTGACACTTTATTTTGATTAAAAAACGACAGAAAAACATCGTTTTAGTAGACATCGATATGCCACATTCCAATATAGGACCAACAAGAGAATAGGTCATATTTAAAGGGGGACTGTACGATTTTGTACGAAAATTATTATGTAAAATCTTCCATTAATTCGAATGATGTCAGTATATTTTTACTTTTTCATTTAAAAATATTGTGTACGTAATCCATTATAAAAAAAAAGAAAAACATTAAAAAATAATATCCATACACAGTAATCAAATTCGCAATCACATATTATGGGCAAAAAGGAAAGTCATTAAGTCAAACGCAAGTCTCCCACTGCATAATATTCAAATTAGGGATGGCAATGTGACGCAAATCAGTAACCGGTTAACCGGTTTGATATTCGAGTGATTAACCGGTGGTCATTTATAAGACTAAAAAACTCACACAATTATAAGCAAATATGTCCGACACGACAGTCTATTTGATTGACAAGTCCTGATCGATTATTTATGCAACGCTGACGCCATCATGTATTTCATTCTTTATTTAATTATTGTTTAGAAAAAAAGGCATTGATTATCGCTTTTAATGGACTTTATTGTTTATATTGTTTAACTTGCTATTCAGTTCCAATATACAAGGTAACATATGCAAGATATTTAACATAACATAACAAGATAAAATGTGAAATTCAGTATGGAAATGAATATGGCAAATAAGCATAGTGATTTAATTAGTGAAAGCAGTTAATTGTCCGTTGATCGCAAACTTGGCTGAAGTAATCCTTCATCCAGCTATCTTCATTACTAACATGTCCTCACATTCATCACTTCATTTAGTCACACTTTTCGTGTTCAAAAATAGTATACACAAGATCAGTTGCTTGTAATTTCCAAAACTTATTGATTAACATACCGGCTGTCGAAAAGATGAGCTTTAAGTGAGACTCAATACAGTGCAAAGTTGACAATTAAACAAAACCGTAGGATCTAAATGCTGTATCAAATAACGGATGCTATCAGAAATCGGGCCGAACATGTGTCTGCAGGTCAAAAAATGACACTGATTAGTGTTATGATAAGCCGATTAGCTAATATTATAAAATAAACTTCACAAGCACATGACAAACTTTAAATTTTGTTTTGTTCAACAGATATTAACATTTTGAGCCCGAATAACAATATTGTTTTTCGACTGTACAATGTTAAGTTGGCATAAATGATAAAACCATCATGATTTGGTTTTTCACGTGCAAGCACCAGGTCCCTAGGTCCAAGGTAAAGGTCTTATTTAAAGGTCAAATGTAAAATATTTGCCCAGAGCATAATATTATCATAAATACAGGGATTTTAAATAAGTTTGAAGAAATTATCGCATTCATGATATAGATTCTGTAGTTATTAAATATTAACCCCCAAAAAGCTTCTGGGACGGGCGTATCTTTGTGACAATGGCACTCTTGTTATGTCTTATAAATGATATTTATTGGTCATCGGTTAACAGCTCAAATATATAAACCATTTAACCGGTTACTGAAATACTAGCTGTTGCCATCCCATGTGAAACATGTAGTTACTATCAAGAACATAGTCCTTTTTTTTATAAAACAAAGGTCAAAAACTCTGGTCTTTCTGATTAGACAAGAGGGCCATGATAGCCCATAGCGCTCACCTGAGTACAGGCAATGACAGAGACCAGCTATGACACCTGAATGTCATCGCAAAAAAGAACCTACATATTAAAGACAGATATTTGTTATTGACCTGGCTATCGACAGGCGCTATACAGATGCTTGTCCGGCCTACTTCTCTTAATCACCTGGCAATTGATAGGTACAATACATATGCATCTATGGTTCGAAACTGTAGGGAACAAGGCTCAAGCTTGTTTGCCATGCCTCATCACACTTACATAACACAGAGGTTCATCTTATCCTTACATTCACATGAGGTAAAAAAAAACAGAGGGTGATTTACATATACGGTGCTTTGTTCCTTATTTGTACACAATAATTAAAACAGTCGCAAGTGACAGCAACAACGACATCTGTCGGTGGTACGTTTATCATCAATAAGGACTAGTCAACCAAACAGATCATCGTACTGGAAGTTATTGCGTTTTAATTGCTTTAGGTCTTATGAATAATATTTCGGTTACCAGTTTGCAGCTCAAATCTCTGAACCAATTAACCTGTTCCTGAAATACTATTTATTAACATGCCTAGTGAAAAATGAAGTCTCTAGCCTAGTCTTTTTTTTTCTTTTGTTTACAAACAAGAACCAATAACACTGTTCTTTATAGCACAATCAGCGCAATACCTTGGTTTATTATGACATCTTATGGCCATACACAAGCAAGTTTGATCAAGATTAGATGAAAAATGAAGTCCATTTTTTGCTAATATTCTCGAACAAAGGTGAAAAAACATTAGTGTTCCTGGTTCTATCACTGCACCAAGATGAGATATTATGGTCATACACAAACTGTGCAAGTCTAGTCAACAAAGAATGAAAAGTTAATTCTCTATGGAGACTGAAAGTCAATTGTTGACAAATCGTGGATTTTTTCACAAAGAGGGGCAATAACTGTGGTCCGATCTGACCCATATTGTACATTGACTGAGACATAATAGTAGTTCACAAACAGTGAACGTTTGGTCAAGATTAGACAAAAATTAAATCTCTATGCTCCCCATTGTCCATTTTTATTCATTTTTTTCTCACAAACAAGAGGCAATAACTTTGGTGTTTGTACCCACCCTAGACCATTTTTGGATTATTTTGAAATTCTTTGGTCATACACACGCTGCGCAAGTGTGGTCAAGTTCAGATAAAAAATGAAGTTTGAAAGTTGCACGAAGTCTATTTTGCGGTTTTTCTCATGAAAAAGAGGGCAATAATTCGAGTGTTCCTTGTCCGATATGGCCCATCGTCGAAAGAGATTTTATAGTCATACACAAACTGTAAGTTTGGTTAAGATTAAAAGAAAATAGGAGTTTTTATCGCATCCATGCGCATAATTGTTGACACATTATGACAGTTCCCCTTTACCAATAGTTCACCGAACACGAAGTGCTCATGTGTGCTATCAAACAATGAAGTTTCCTACATTGTCTTTTCTTTTTCATTTTTTCTCACAAGCAAGGGGCTATAACTCTGCTGTTTGTACCCACATCAAGGCCCTTTTTGGATTCGTTTTTTTAATCCTCTGGTTAAATAAACGCTGTTTGGTCTAGTTCAGATGAACAGTGTATGTTGCACAATGTCCATTTTGCAGTTTTTCTCGTGAAAAAGGGCAATATCTTTTTGGGCTTACATATATTTTTGAAAAAAAAACAAACAAATTATAAAAGTGATACCATGTGTTTACTTTGGATTGATTTGTTGTTGTATTGAGGCAATTATAACAAATGATCGTTTTCAACCAGAAAATCATTGATTAAATCAATAAAAAAACAAAACAAATTTTAGATCTAACAAGACTTTCGGCGGCCATATTGGACGCCATCTTGAATTGGGAGAGTTACTCAAGGATGACAAGGTGTCATCATCCAGATTCTGTTATGGTATCATCCTAGCAACAAGAACAAGAAATGTCTTTAAAAAAGACTATCGGCGTTGAAACAAATATTGAGATGTCATTCAAAAAAATTACCTAAACATAACAAAGGGCCAAGTTGACGGTTACGCGACTTCTCGGACCCAGATTTTTTGGTCCCCACCTATATTTGGAAACTTTTTGGACCCCAGGTTTTTCGGACACCATAAAAAAAATCGGACCCAAAAGTTTATTTGAGATACATTTATCAATTTAAAAATAAATTAATTATTAATAATATCCGTACCAATCATACAGCCCCATGTTTTCACCAGCGATAGAAACACGAATAACCAAAATAATTTACGTTTACATAATTGTTATGAAGTTATCTGAATTTGTCAAGCCAGTTTAACAAGTAAACAATGTAAGAACATAATTTTGGGAATGAATTAAAATTAGTATGTATCAGACGAGTCTATATAGCTATTTAAAGTACCGGTAATATACCATACATTCATCTTTAAGTTAAGTTATCTAATATATACACGATTGGAAGTCAAATAAGCATTTATACGCTCTATCCCAATAAAAAGATATATTCAGGGAACATTCATCGATTTTTGACATATGTAGACTTTATTGTTGATAACACAAACATAAACATTCCTTAGACTATGACGATTTTAAATTATATTCGGTAGGGATATGATATATCAAGGGTTCCTGTGTATAATTAATATTGCAAATTGTGTATTCATGCTACGCGAATAACAAATCGACGCATTCCGAATCTTCTTAACATTTTATCTATAGACAAATGTAGCATCTTTTTACAAATTGAATAACATCTACTAGAGAAGTTGATAGAAAGTGCAATTATAAATAATTCTGACTAAATCGTAACCACAGTTTAAATTCAAATTAACAGTAAGTTTTTAAATATAAATTCACCATTTATTGAAATTTTTAGGTTTATGATTCTCTTAACGCTAACTGATGCATATATGAGTATACTAGCACAGCTATACAACGGTTGCTAGCTAGGCGCGCTATTTTTAGAATGACACTACTGTTTCTGGAATGTGTGGAACTCGCTAGAATCAATGGGCTACATGGAACGGCAACTCTGTGAATGAGATTTGTGAATGGAAACATTGCACAATTGCTATTTATAGAGCGTAGCGCTTATATAAATGTAGGCTAAACAAAATAGTTATTTCGTTACGTGAATGAATATAGCATTCTGTTTATGGCATACAACGAGAAAATACATTTATAATTAGCCTCAGTTCTAGAGTGCATGTCGATTATATGTTTATAACTTTATTTTAACTGCTTATGTAAACATTTATGTACATTTTTAATCCCCCAAAGTATGCAACAGTTATTGGTATACGTTAAACCATTGTTTGAAGTTTGCATTCCCTAAAATTAGAAAATTTGCCCAATTCTATTGGCATTAAATTTTCCCGCTGCATAATTATCGCCAGAGATCTAGGTCAAAAGTGATCTTAGACAGCTACGCCGAAAAACCAAACACATTTTGTATAATAAGTCATTGCACGGCCCACTGTTCTGCCGGACTAATCAGCTGTCTCAATTGTCTCAGTGCTTGAACCATGTTCACAGTACACGCCGTAATAATATGTCTCAGATGTTCAAACGATGTACACGGTTCAAGTCTTAATAATGTATTATCGGTGTTTAGACAATGTCCACACTGAAAATCTTAATCGTTTGGCTCATGTTTAGACGATGATCACACGTACAAGCATTAATCATTATACGAGTTGTACGATATCCGGACACATGCCCACCCGGACATATGCCCTCCCGATTATTTTTAGTCTGGCGGACATATGCCCTCCCGGACATTTGCCACCACGGACACATGCCCTTCCGTTAATAAGCCACCCGGACACTTGCCCTCCTGCTATGTTTAATGTGTGTCATAATTCCTTAAATACGCTTTTACAGTTTGAAAAATATTGCTCAATTAACACATTTAACCATTAAGAGTAGTAATTATATAAGATGTTGCATAAAAATAAAAGTTTTTGAAATAAAGAGGATCGTACAAAATGAAGTAGACCTAATTTAGTTGTCATACATTCATTTTTCATGTATCAGGTTGCTTTTATGTATTTCTAAACAAATTGATAAAGACGAACGAATATCTTTATCAAAACTTTTAAATAATATTATGTTTTGCCAGCGCATATTTTAAACATAGTTGGACGGACGTGTGTGCGATGAATATTTATCGATGTGGCCATCGTCCCCAGAAGACTGGGGATATAGGAAACACTCTACTCCAGAGGCGGCCTAAGTGTTTTAGTGTTGTATGTGAAGCATCTAATACACTGCACCGCGGTTGAACGTCTCAAGCGAAAGACGAGTTACGAGAAGGCCAGTGTCCGGGTTGTGTATTAACAGGAGGGCATGTGTCCGGGGTGACAAATGTCTGCAAGGGCATATGTCCGACTGACTAACAATAATCGGGAGGGCATATGTCCGGGAGGGTATGTGTCCGACATTCGAGTTGTACACCCTTAATCATCTGGCTCAGTGTTTAGACGACGTACATACATGAAGTACACCTTTAATCATCTGGCTCAGTGTTTAGACGAAGTATATACATATAGTGCACCCATAATCATCTGGCTCAATGTTTGGACGACGTACATACATGTTGTACACCCTTAATCACCTGGCTCAGTGTTCAGACGACGTACATGCATGAAGTACACCCTTTATCATCTAGCTCAGTGTTAAGACGACGTACATACATGTAGTACACCCTCAATCACCTGGCTCAGTGTTAAGACGACGTACATACATGTAGTACACCCTTTATCATCTAGCTCAGTGTTAAGACGACGTACATACATGTTGTACACCCTTAATCACCTGGCTCAGTGTTCAGACGACGTACATGCATGAAGTACACCCTGTATCATCTAGCTCAGTGTTAAGACGACGTACATACATGTAGTACACCCTCAATCACCTGGCTCAGTGTTAAGACGACGTACATACATGAAGTACACCCTTTATCATCTAGCTCAGTGTAAAGACGACGTACATACATGTAGTACACCCTCAATCACCAGGCTCAGTGTTCAGAAGACGTACATGCATGAAGTACAACCTTTATCATCTAGCTCAGTGTTTAGACGACGTACATACATGAAGTACACCTTTAATCATCTGGCTCAGTGTTTAGACGAAGTATATACATATAGTGCACCCATAATCATCTGGCTCAATGTTTGGACGACGTACATACATGTTGTACACCCTTAATCACCTGGCTCAGTGTTCAGACGACGTACATGCATGAAGTACACCCTTTATCATCTAGCTCAGTGTTAAGACGACTTACATACATGTAGTACACCCTCAATCACCTGGCTCAGTGTTAAGACGACGTACATACATGTAGTACACCCTTTATCATCTAGCTCAGTGTTAAGACGACGTACATACATGTTGTACACCCTTAATCAACTGGCTCAGTGTTCAGACGACGTACGTGCATGAAGTACACCCTTTATCATCTAGCTCAGTGTTAAGACGACGTACATACATGTAGTACACCCTCAATCACCTGGCTCAGTGTTAAGACGACGTACATACATGTAGTACACCCTCAATCACCTGGCTCAGTGTTTAGACGACGTACATACATGTAGTACACCCTTAATCACCTGGCTCAGTGTTTAGACGACGTACATACATAAAGTACACCCTCAATCACCTGGCTCAGTGTTTAGACGACGTACATATGTAGTACACCCGTCTAATCACCTGGCTCAGTGTTTGAGGGTGTACATACATGTAGTATAACTCATAATCATCTGACCCAGTGTTTAGACGGTGTACATACATGTAGTACAACTCATAATCATCTGACCCAGTGTTTAGACGTGTGTGCATACATGTAGTACACCCTTAATCACCACGCTCAGTGTTTAGCTGAGTGTACATACGAGGCGCTGTCATAAATTCGCGGGGAATTCTCTTCTCGAAAGTTTATTTTTAAATAAACTGACATGAAAACACATGAACAAGTTGTTTGACACATATCCTATGATATTTTAAAATGCGTTTGCGTTTTCTTTGATCTATGGAAGATTTAGTGGTATCCTATAGCAGCCAATATTTAGCGACTTGAAGCACGCAAGGTTTTATACATTTGAAACGCACTCAAAGTGCTGTTGAATAGTAAAACATTATGCATTTTTGACGCGAATGCGCCCTGATGTTAGCGTCACGTCTCGACGTAATTCCTATAAGTTTGAAAAACATTGTGTTGAACGGTTACCTCCCAGCCTCGTTTTATTGCCATGACTTCGCTTAATCGCCTTGACATCAACGGACGATGTTGAGTTACGTTCGTTGTAAAATTTTGCGTTGTACTCAAACGATCTTCGGTGGAAACATTTAAACAAATAAAAAAACTCGGATACATTACCAAAGTGTGGAAAGACATTGCGCGATTTAGGGAAGGTAGAAACCCTCCCTACAGTTCCGGACTTAGTCCCTATGGACTTCCGTTTATTTTCCCGACCTTAGGAATGAACTGAGAGGACAACGCTTTGAAACATGTTTTGTTAGAATTACTCAACAAATCGAGGGAAATTATTTCATCATTCAATAAGGATTGGTTCTAGGTCAAATTGGACCAGGTAGGTCAATAGACATTGGAAGTGTGTGGCTACAGGTGGTGACTACGTCGAGAAAGGGAACCGCACCCTTCAATTTGACGTTTAGATGACGTTAAATTGACGTCGGCGTGCTTCAAGTACTACACAGTACTCTTGCTTAATGTTCCATAAAAAATTAACTGTTCTGTGTATCACCTATAATTTTTGGTCTGAAAGTCACTCATAAGTAAACGAATCGCAAGGTGTGTTTTGTTTTTCGATAGATCACCTAACGTAGAAGAAATAGAGTGATTCCGCGAGTTAGGAAACAGCCCTCGTACATGTAGTACACACTTCATCATCTGGCTTAGTGTTTGGACGACGTACATACACGTAGTACACACTTCATCATCTGGCTCAGTGTTTAGACGGTGTACATACATTGTAGTACTCATAATCATCTGACCCCGTGTTTAGACGATGTGCATACATGTAGTACAACTCATAATCATCTGGCTCAGTGTTTAGACGACGTACATACATCTAGTACAACTCATAATCTGGCTGGGTGTTTAGACCGTGTACATACCTTGTATTACACCTCATAATCCATCTGTGTTTAGACGACGTACATACATGTAGTACAACTCATAATCATCTGACCCAGTGTTTATACGACGTACATACATGTAGTACAACTTATAATCATCTGACCCAGTGTTTATACGACGTACATACATGTAGTACAACTTATAATCATCTGGCTCAGTGTTTATACGACGTACATACATGTAGTACAACTTATAATCATCTGACTCAGTGTTTATACGACGTACATACATGTAGTACAACTTATGATCATCTGGCTCAGTGTTTATACGACGTACATACATGTAGTACAACTTATGATCATCTGACTCAGTGTTTATACGACGTACATACATGTTAGTACAACTTATAATCATCTGGCTCAGTGTTTAGACGTACATACATGTAGTACAACTTATAATCATCTGGCTCAGTGTTTAGACGGTGTATATACACGTAGTACAACTTATAATCATCTGGGCACAGTGTTTAGACGGTGTATATACACGTAGTACAACTTATAATCATCTGGCTCAGTGTTTAGACGGTGTATATACACGTAGTACAACTTATAATCATCTGGCTCAGTGTTTAGACGACGTACATACATGTAGTACAACTTAAAATCATCTGGCTCAGTGTTTAGACGGTGTATATACACGTAGTACAACTTATAATCATCTGGCTCAGTGTTTAGACGGTGTCTATATACACGTAGTACAACTTATAATCATCTGGCTCAGTGTTTAGACGGTGTATATACACGTAGTACAACTTATAATCATCTGCTCAGTGTTTAGACGGTGTATATACACGTAGTACAACTCATAATCATCTGGCTCAGTGTTTAGACGGTGTATATACACGTAGAACAACTCATAATCATCTGGCCCAGTGTTTAGACGGTGTATATACACGTAGTACAACTCATAATCATCTGGGTCAGTGTTTAGACGGTGTACATATATGTAGTACAACTCATAATCATCTGGCTCAGTGTTTAGACGGTGTACATACATGTGGTACAACTCAGATCATCTGGCTCAGTGTTTTGATGGTGTACATACATGTAGTACAACCCTTAATAATCTGGCTCAGGTGTTTAGATGATGTACATACATGCAGTGCAAGTCTTAATCATCTGGCTCAGTGTTTAGATGATGTACATACATGCAGTGCAAGTCTTAATCATGTGGCTCAGTGTTTTGACGGTGTACATACATGTAGTACAACCCTTAATCATCTGGCTCAGTGTTTAGATGATGTACATACATGCAGTGCAAGTCTTAATCATCTGGCTCAGTGTTTAGATGATGTACATACATGTAGTGTGCAAAGTCTTAATCATCTGGCTCAGTGTTTAGAATGATGTACATACATGCAGTGCAAGTCTTAATCATCTGGCTCAGAGTGACGTACATTCATGTAGTACAACCCTTAATAATCTGGCTCAGTGTTTAGATGATGTACATACATGCAGTGCAAGTCTTAATCATCTGGCTCAGTGTTTAGATGATGTACATACATGCAGTGTGCAAGTCTTAATCTTGTGGCTCAGTGTTTTGACGGTGCATACATGTAGTACAACCCTTAATCATCTGGCTCAGTGTTTAGATGATGTACATACATGCAGTGCAAGTCTTAATCATCTGGCTCAGTGTTTAGATGATGTACATACATGTAGTGCAAGTCTTAATCATCTGGCTCAGTGTTTAGATGATGTACATACATGCAGTGCAAGTCTTAATCATCTGGCTCAGTGTGACGTACATTCATGTAGTACAACCCTTAATAATGTGCATGTCATCTGGGACTGGGTTTGACGATGTACACAGTACAATTTTAATAATGTGCATGTCATCTGGGACTGGGTTTGACGATGTACACAGTACAACCCTTAATCATGTGCATGTCATCTGGGACTGGGTTTGACGATGTACACAGTACAACCCTTAATCATGTGCATGTCATCTGGGACTGGGTTTGACGATGTACACAGTACAACCCTTACCTCATGTGCATGTCATCTGGGGACTGGGTTTGACGATGTACACAGTACAACCCCTTAATCATGTGCAGTGTCATCTGGGACTGGGTTTGACGATGTACACAGTACAACCCTTAATTCATGTGCATGTCATCTGGGACTGGGTTTGACGATGTACACAGTACAACCCTTAATCATGTGGCATGTCATCTGGGACTGGGTTTGACGATGTACACAGTACAAGCCTTATCATTTGGCTGTGTTGGCATAATCTGAATATACAAACTTTGGCTTAATGTTAGGAGAGATGATGAACTCAATTACAGTCGTAAATCATTTAGCTTAGTGTTAAGATCATGTACGCAGTACAAGCCCTTATAATAATAGAAGTTTCCTCAAAATGTCGGCCACATGTAAATCAATCTAGTGCTTACCCCAATCAACGATCTCAAATATCATGTTGTTTAACAGTTATTCAATTTTACACAAAAAAGCGCAATCACGGTAAAACTTGTGAAGTGTTTGTGATTATTGATGGATGGAAATTTATCCTTTAACAAATAGGGAGGAGTTGAAATTGTTAGTGGCAAAAACTGGTAATGTCTTAATGCCTCAAGTGTTTGGACTATATGGAGTTCCTTACCACAGGTGAAGAAAGATAGGTGAAGAAAGATAACTAAATGTTATAATATACATATGATTTTATTTCAGCACTTTACACACATGTGCAACTAAAACCTTATATTTTCATGTTATAGATGTTGTTATATACAGTGAATATCATACACTGATTTTCTTGTTTTAAAAAGAGTAGAGAGCTATACACAATTTATCCTGTTCTATTATACAATTTTACATCAAAATGTGGGAGTGAAGTTATAATATAACTAACAACAATGACAGATGCCCTATCAATCAGTAATCATTCACATTAAAAGAATCTCATTCTCACAAAGACAGATTTGAGCATTCAAATAGCACTAATAGACATTCAAAAACCATAGTAATAATGCAAACTACTAGCAATCTACAATTTTCTACCCAACTTTGACATTCATCTGTTCAATAACATAATTTTTTGGTTAAACCATGCTGTATGCAGATTATTATATTAGTAATTAAAACAATTATTCTGCAAAAATAAAGCCAAACTAGCATACAATAATTATGTTCACGTATGTGGTTGGTAAGTGTGTCAGCCAACCTGATTTTTCGTCTTGACTGTTGGGCGAGGTTACACATTGTATGGTAAGGAAGGTTTAAAGTTTCAAGAAGTCCTTCAGTCATTTTGAAAAAAAAAGTATATAAATCTGGTATCAATTTTCAATGAAATTGTGATATATAAATATTAATATTTTAAACTAAAATTGTTATATATAAATAATTATTTCTGATATTAAAACCCTAAACTATTAACTTAAACCAATCATGTGACAATTATCTGCTAACCTAATAATTGTATTGCATTTGGTATATTTAACATTTGAGTAAGTTTTTTGGTTTCATGCTGATAAAACTAAACTTACTTTCTACATCATTTTTTAGCATTATTTCACTTACAACATTCAGAAGGCTCTATAAGGCATTGATATTTACTTTAAAAAATGCAACGAAAAAAACGAAATATGGTAGCAAAAACAACAGAAGGCAACATAAATATTTTTCCACAACAAAACAAGTTTTTGCAAGTACAACAATGTGTATTACAAGATTGCTGTATCAAATTGCCTACAGTATTAGAAAATATATGCAGTAGGAACCATTGCAAGAAATAACAAGGGCTGTAAGGTATGCCCCCCTCTAGGTTAAAAGCAATCTTTAAAGAATTCAAGTCAGGATATGAAGGTCGGACGAAAACTGTTGGACCTAAACGAAAGTCTAACGACCAACTACGGTTAACTAATATACTCCATCATCTTTGATGGGGGAGGGGGGCATAATTATGAATCATTCATGCAAATAGATATCAATCTTTTTCTAAATGCTTGGTTTTATGTTTTATTTTGGTGCCAACAATATTTTATCGCATACACGTTTTACTCCTGGTTAAATATATATGTTATCAAACTGAAGAAACATTACTACAAAATCTTTAAAATTATTATGAAAGATGAACAAATAACTTACAAAATCATTCTACAATAAAATCTTCATTTAACATAATGAACTCATTTCTTTCTATTCCCTGTGGCATTAGAAGACTGAGATTTGGAAATAATGGAAATAAACTATTTCAAAATTTGCAATTTTGATTTAAAAGAAGTGTGTGGAAGAGCTGTGCTTTCATGTTAAAGGCATACGTTCCGCTTTGGATTAAAAAAAATTCGAAAATAATATAATTCTATAGACAAAGAACAAAATTCACAGTTTTTAAACTATCAATAACAACCCCAACAAATAGTTCCGAAACTGAAAAACATAGTTTGCCATTGTAATTGCAGAAAATGTGGTCAGGTCATATTAGAATCGAAATAATGTTCGCACTATCGTTGTTTACTGGCTAATAAACACTTATTTTTTTTTCTGATGCTGTATACTTAAACCATGAAGGCTAATTCATATGCAGAACTTCAAATTGTTGTTTATTAGCCAACTAAAAAACTCTTAATCGAAAATTATTGCCCAGTTATCCAATGCATAACCATACTGTAGACCGATTTTTATAGGTAGTTTACGATTTCTGAAAATGTATATTTGTTGACAATGTGAACTGCCTCGAAGTATACGAAAATGTTGGTTTTGTATAAAACACAACATGTAATACCGTACACATTATTTCCGATTCAGACAGTTCAGCATTGTTTAATACTATATACATGTGCAAACAGATTTTTTCTTGGTAAACAGTGGTGGATGTTGTTTTTTTGAGGGATTAAGAAAACATTGTTACATCTATTGTTACATGTAAGTGTTACAGTGAGTAACAATGTTTTATTCAATTGTCTACTTTGTTAAAACAAGAGGGCCCTAGGACGCTCACCTGAGACCTTGTAACCCAATTGATATTTGCATCCCAGAGGCGTGGCTTATTTTTATCCCAGAGGCATAATATGAACAATCTTGAACAAACCTCTTGGCCTTGCGGTTTCAGGTAAAGATGTTTCTAAAAGTATTTTTGCTACTTAAGTCTATATAAAGCATGTGGCCCCTTGGGGTGCCACCAGATTTGACCCCAGGGGCATAACGCAACCAATCTTTGGAAAGGACCACTATGCAATGTTACGTACCAAATATAGGAAAGCTGTGGGCCTTGCAGTTTCTGAGAAGATTTTAAAACTTATTTTGCTATTTAAGTCTATATAAAACATGTGACCCCCAGGGCGTGAACAGATTTCACCCCAGGGGCATAATTTGAACAATATTTGTAGAGGACCACTATACGGATGTTACATAAACCAATATGAAACCTCTAGGCCTTGCGGCTTCAGAGGAGAAGAATTTTAAAGTCATTTTTCTATTTAAGTCTATATAAACCATGTGACCCCTGGGGTGTGGTCAGTTTTGACCCATGGGGCATAATTTGAACAATCTTTGTATAGGACCACTATGTTACATACCAAATATGAAACCTCTGGCCCTTGTGGTTTCAGAGATTTTTAAAATCATTTTGCTATATATTCTATATAAACCATGTGACCCCAGAAGCGTAGCCCGTTTTGACCACAGGTGAATAATTAGAACAAAATTTGTAAAGGACCACTATACAGATGTTACATACCAAATATGGAACCTCTGGGCCCTGCGGTTGCAGAGAAGATTTTTTAAAGTCATTTTGCTAAATATTCTATATAAACCATGTGACCCCCCCCCCCCCCCCCGTGGCCAGTTTTGACCCATGGGGCATAATATGAACAATCTTTGTGGAGGATCACTTTAGGATGTTACATACCGAACATGAAACCTCTGGACCTTGTGGTTTCAGAGGAGAAGATTTTTAAAGTCATTTTGCTATATATTCTATATAAACCATGTGACCCTCAATCACCTGGCTCAGTGTTAAGACGACGTACATACATGTAGTACACCCTCAATCACCTGGCTCAGTGTTTAGACGACACACATACATGTAGTACACCCTTAATCACCTGGCTCAGTGTTTAGACGACGTACATACATAAAGTACACCCTCAATCACCTGGCTCAGTGTTTAGACGACGTACATACATGTAGTACACCCTCAATCACCTGGCTCAGTGTTTAGACGGTGTACATACATGTAGTACACCCTCAATCACCTGGCTCATGGTTTAGACGGTGTACATACATGTAGTATAACTCATAATCATCTGACGCAGTGTTTAGACGGTGTACATACATGTAGTACAACTCATAATCATCTGACCCAGTGTTTAGACGGTGTGCATACATGTAGTACACCCTTAATCACCACGCTCAGTGTTTAGCTGAGTGTACATACGAGGGCTGTTCATAAATTCGCGGAATTCTCTTCTCGAAAGTTTATTTTTAAATAAACTGACATGAAAACACATGAACAAGTTGTTTGACACATATCCTATGATATTTTAAAATGCGTTTTCGTTTTCTTTGATCTATGGAAGATTTAGTGGTATCTATAGCAGCCAATATTTAGCGACTTGAAGCACGCAAGGTTTTATACATTTGAAACGCACTCAAAGTGCTGTTGAATAGTAAAACATTATGCATTTTTGACGCGAATGCGCCTGATGTTAGCGTCACGTCTCGACGTAATTCCTATAAGTTTGAAAACATTGTGTTGAACGGTTACCTCCCAGCCTCGTTTTATTGCCATGACTTCGCTTAATCGCTTGACATCAACGGACGATGTTGAGTTACGTTCCGTTGTAAAATTTTGCGTTGTACTCAAACGATCTTCGGTGGAAACATTTAAACAAATAAAAAAACTCGGATACATTACCAAAGTGTGGAAAGACATTGCGCGATTTAGGGAAGGTAGAAACCCTCCCTACAGTCCGGACTTAGTCCCTATGGACTTCCGTTTATTTCCCGACCTTAGGAATGAACTGAGAGGACAACGCTTTGAAACATGTTTTGTTAGAATTACTCAACAAATCGAGGGAAATTATTTCATCATTCAATAAGGATTGGTTCTAGGTCAAATTGGACCAGTAGGTCAATAGACATTGGAAGTGTGTGGCTACAGGTGGTGACTACGTCGAGAAAGGGAACCGCACCCTTCAATTTGACGTTTAGATGACGTTAAATTGACGTCGGCGTGCTTCAAGTACTACACAGTACTCTTGCTTAATGTTCCATAAAAAATTAACTGTTCTGTGTATCACTATAATTTTTGGTCTGAAAGTCACTCATAAGTAAACGAATCGCAAGGTGTGTTTTGTTTTTCGATAGATCACCTAACGTAGAAGAAATAGAGTGATTCCGCGAGTTAGGAAACAGCCCTCGTACATGTAGTACACACTTCATCATCTGGCTTAGTGTTTGGACGACGTACATACACGTAGTACACACTTCATCATCTGGCTCAGTGTTTAGACGGTGTACATACATGTAGTACTCATAATCATCTGACCCCGTGTTTAGACGATGTGCATACATGTAGTACAACTCATAATCATCTGGCTCAGTGTTTAGACGACGTACATACATCTAGTACAACTCATAATCTGGCTGGGTGTTTAGACCGTGTACATACTTGTATTACACCTCATAATCATCTGTGTTTAGACGACGTACATACATGTAGTACAACTCATAATCATCTGACCCAGTGTTTATACGACGTACATACATGTAGTACAACTTATAATCATCTGACCCAGTGTTTATACGACGTACATACATGTAGTACAACTTATAATCATCTGGCTCAGTGTTTATACGACGTACATACATGTAGTACAACTTATAATCATCTGACTCAGTGTTTATACGACGTACATACATGTAGTACAACTTATGATCATCTGGCTCAGTGTTTATACGACGTACATACATGTAGTACAACTTATGATCATCTGACTCAGTGTTTATACGACGTACATACATGTAGTACAACTTATAATCATCTGGCTCAGTGTTTAGACGTACATACATGTAGTACAACTTATAATCATCTGGCTCAGTGTTTAGACGGTGTATATACACGTAGTACAACTTATAATCATCTGGCACAGTGTTTAGACGGTGTATATACACGTAGTACAACTTATAATCATCTGGCTCAGTGTTTAGACGGTGTATATACACGTAGTACAACTTATAATCATCTGGCTCAGTGTTTAGACGACGTACATACATGTAGTACAACTTAAAATCATCTGGCTCAGTGTTTAGACGGTGTATATACACGTAGTACAACTTATAATCATCTGGCTCAGTGTTTAGACGGTGTATATACACGTAGTACAACTTATAATCATCTGGCTCAGTGTTTAGACGGTGTATATACACGTAGTACAACTTATAATCATCTGGCTCAGTGTTTAGACGGTGTATATACACGTAGTACAACTCATAATCATCTGGCTCAGTGTTTAGACGGTGTATATACACGTAGAACAACTCATAATCATCTGGCCCAGTGTTTAGACGGTGTATATACACGTAGTACAACTCATAATCATCTGGGTCAGTGTTTAGACGGTGTACATATATGTAGTACAACTCATAATCATCTGGCTCAGTGTTTAGACGGTGTACATACATGTGGTACAACTCAGATCATCTGGCTCAGTGTTTTGATGGTGTACATACATGTAGTACAACCCTTAATAATCTGGCTCAGTGTTTAGATGATGTACATACATGCAGTGCAAGTCTTAATCATCTGGCTCAGTGTTTAGATGATGTACATACATGCAGTGCAAGTCTTAATCATGTGGCTCAGTGTTTTGACGGTGTACATACATGTAGTACAACCCTTAATCATCTGGCTCAGTGTTTAGATGATGTACATACATGCAGTGCAAGTCTTAATCATCTGGCTCAGTGTTTAGATGATGTACATACATGTAGTGCAAGTCTTAATCATCTGGCTCAGTGTTTAGATGATGTACATACATGCAGTGCAAGTCTTAATCATCTGGCTCAGTGTGACGTACATTCATGTAGTACAACCCTTAATAATCTGGCTCAGTGTTTAGATGATGTACATACATGCAGTGCAAGTCTTAATCATCTGGCTCAGTGTTTAGATGATGTACATACATGCAGTGCAAGTCTTAATCTTGTGGCTCAGTGTTTTGACGGTGCATACATGTAGTACAACCCTTAATCATCTGGCTCAGTGTTTAGATGATGTACATACATGCAGTGCAAGTCTTAATCATCTGGCTCAGTGTTTAGATGATGTACATACATGTAGTGCAAGTCTTAATCATCTGGCTCAGTGTTTAGATGATGTACATACATGCAGTGCAAGTCTTAATCATCTGGCTCAGTGTGACGTACATTCATGTAGTACAACCCTTAATAATGTGCATGTCATCTGGGACTGGGTTTGACGATGTACACAGTACAATTTTAATAATGTGCATGTCATCTGGGACTGGGTTTGACGATGTACACAGTACAACCCTTAATCATGTGCATGTCATCTGGGACTGGGTTTGACGATGTACACAGTACAACCCTTAATCATGTGCATGTCATCTGGGACTGGGTTTGACGATGTACACAGTACAACCCTTAATCATGTGCATGTCATCTGGGACTGGGTTTGACGATGTACACAGTACAACCCTTAATCATGTGCATGTCATCTGGGACTGGGTTTGACGATGTACACAGTACAACCCTTAATCATGTGCATGTCATCTGGGACTGGGTTTGACGATGTACACAGTACAACCCTTAATCATGTGCATGTCATCTGGGACTGGGTTTGACGATGTACACAGTACAAGCCTTATCATTTGGCTGTGTTTGCATAATCTGAATATACAAACTTTGGCTTAATGTTAGGATGATGAACTCATTACAGTCGTAATCATTTAGCTTAGTGTTAAGATCATGTACGCAGTACAAGCCTTATAATAATAGAAGTTTCCTCAAATGTCGGCCACATGTAAATCAATCTAGTGCTTTACCCAATCAACGATCTCAAATATCATGTGTTTAACAGTTATTCAATTTTACACAAAAAAGCGCAATCACGGTAAAACTTGTGAAGTGTTTGTGATTATTGATGGATGGAAATTTATCCTTTAACAAATAGGGAGGAGTTGAAATTGTTAGTGGCAAAAACTGGTAATGTCTTAATGCCTCAAGTGTTTGGACTATATGGAGTTCCTTACCACAGGTGAAGAAAGATAGGTGAAGAAAGATAACTAAATGTTATAATATACATATGATTTTATTTCAGCACTTTACACACATGTGCAACTAAAACCTGTATATTTTCATGTTATAGATGTTGTTATATACAGTGAATATCATACACTGATTTTCTTGTTTTAAAAAGAGTAGAGAGCTATACACAATTTATCCTGTCTATTATACAATTTTACATCAAAATGTGGGATGAAGTTATAATATAACTAACAACAATGACAGATGCCCTATCAATCAGTAATCATTCACATTAAAAGAATCTCATTCTCACAAAGACAGATTGAGCATTCAAATAGCACTAATAGACATTCAAAAACCATAGTAATAATGCAAACTACTAGCAATCTACAATTTTTCTACCCAACTTTGACATTCACTGTTCAATAACATAATTTTTTGGTTAAACCATGCTGTATGCAGATTATAATATTAGTAATAAAACAATTATTCTGCAAAATAAAGCCAAACTAGCATACAATAATTATGTTCACTATGTGTTGTAAGTGTTGTCAGCCAACCTGATTTTTCGTCTTGACTGTTGGGCGAGGTTACACATTGTATGGTAAGGAAGGTTTAAAGTTTCAAGAAGTCCTTCAGTCATTTTGAAAAAAAAAGTATATAAATCTGGTATCAATTTTCAATGAAATTGTGATATATAAATATTAATATTTTAAACTAAAATTGTTATATATAAATAATTATTTCTGATATTAAAACCCTAAACTATTAACTTAAAAATCATGTGACAATTATCTGCTAACCTAATAATTGTATTGCATTTGGTATATTTAACATTTGAGTAAGTTTTTTGGTTTCATGCTGATAAAAATAAACTTACTTTCTACATCATTTTTTAGCATTATTTCACTTACAACATTCAGAAGGCTCTATAAGGCATTGATATTTACTTTTAAAAAATGCAACGAAAAAAACGAAATATGGTAGCAAAAACAACAGAAGGCAACATAAATATTTTTCCACACAAAACAAGTTTTTGCAAGTACAACAATGTGTATTACAAGATTGCTGTATCAAATTGCCTACAGTATTAGAAAATATATGCAGTAGGAACCATTGCAAGAAATAACAAGGGCTGTAAGGTATGCCCCCTCTAGGTTAAAAGCAATCTTTAAAGAATCAAGTCAGGTGAAGGTCGGACGAAAACTGTTGGACCTAAACGAAAGTCTAACGACCAACTACGGTTAACTAATATACTCCATCATCTTTGATGGGGAGGGGGGCATAATTATGAATCATTCATGCAAATAGATATCAATCTTTTTCTAAATGCTTGGTTTTATGTTTTATTTTGTGCAACAATATTTTATCGCATACACGTTTTACTCCTGGTTAAATATATATGTTATCAAACTGAAGAAACATTACTACAAAATCTTTAAAATTATTATGAAAGATGAACAAATAACTTACAAAATCCACAAAAAAATCTTCATTTAACATAATGAACTCATTTCTTTCTATTCCCTGTGGCATTAGAAGACTGAGATTTGGAAATAATGGAAATAAACTATTTCAAAATTTGCAATTTTGATTTAAAAGAAGTGTGTGGAAGAGCTGTGCTTTCATGTTAAAGGCATACGTTCCGCTTTGGATTAAAAAAAATTCGAAAATAATATAATTCTATAGACAAAGAACAAAATTCACAGTTTTTAAACTATCAATAACAACCCCAACAAATAGTTCCGAAACTGAAAAACATAGTTTGCATTGTAATTGCAGAAAATGTTGTCAGGTCATATTAGAATCGAAATAATGTTCGCACTATCGTTGTTTACTGGCTAATAAACACTTATTTTTTTTTCTGATGCTGTATATTAAACCATGAAGGCTAATTCATATGCAGAACTTCAAATTGTTGTTTATTAGCCAACTAAAAAACTCTTAATCGAAAATTATTGCCCAGTTATCCAATGCATAACCATACTGTAGACCGATTTTTATAGGTAGTTTACGATTTCTGAAAATGTATATTCAGCATTGTTTAATACTATATACATGTGCAAACAGATTTTTTCTTGGTAAACAGTGGTGGATGTTGTTTTTTGAGGGATTAAGAAAACATTGTTACATCTATTGTTACATGTAAGTGTTACAGTGAGTAACAATGTTTTATTCAATTGTCTACTTTGTTAAAACAAGAGGGCCCTAGGACGCTCACCTGAGACCTTGTAACCCAATTGATATTTGCATCCCAGAGGCGTGGCTTATTTTTATCCCAGAGGCATAATATGAACAATCTTGAACAAACCTCTTGGCCTTGCGGTTTCAGGTAAAGATGTTTCTAAAAGTATTTTTGCTACTTAAGTCTATATAAAGCATGTGGCCCCTTGGGGTGCCACCAGATTTGACCCCAGGGGCATAACGCAACCAATCTTTGGAAAGGACCACTATGCAATGTTACGTACCAAATATAGGAAAGCTGTGGGCCTTGCAGTTTCTGAGAAGATTTTAAAACTTATTTTGCTATTTAAGTCTATATAAAACATGTGACCCCCAGGGCGTGAACAGATTTCACCCCAGGGGCATAATTTGAACAATATTTGTAGAGGACCACTATACGGATGTTACATAAACCAATATGAAACCTCTAGGCCTTGCGGCTTCAGAGGAGAAGAATTTTAAAGTCATTTTTCTATTTAAGTCTATATAAACCATGTGACCCCTGGGGTGTGGTCAGTTTTGACCCATGGGGCATAATTTGAACAATCTTTGTATAGGACCACTATGTTACATACCAAATATGAAACCTCTGGCCCTTGTGGTTTCAGAGATTTTTAAAATCATTTTGCTATATATTCTATATAAACCATGTGACCCCAGAAGCGTAGCCCGTTTTGACCACAGGTGAATAATTAGAACAAAATTTGTAAAGGACCACTATACAGATGTTACATACCAAATATGGAACCTCTGGGCCCTGCGGTTGCAGAGAAGATTTTTAAAGTCATTTTGCTAAATATTCTATATAAACCATGTGACCCCCCCCCCCCGTGGCCAGTTTTGACCCATGGGGCATAATATGAACAATCTTTGTGGAGGATCACTTTAGGATGTTACATACCGAACATGAAACCTCTGGACCTTGTGGTTTCAGAGGAGAAGATTTTTAAAGTCATTTTGCTATATATTCTATATAAACCATGTGACCCTCAATCACCTGGCTCAGTGTTAAGACGACGTACATACATGTAGTACACCCTCAATCACCTGGCTCAGTGTTTAGACGACGTACATACATGTAGTACACCCTTAATCACCTGGCTCAGTGTTTAGACGACGTACATACATAAAGTACACCCTCAATCACCTGGCTCAGTGTTTAGACGACGTACATACATGTAGTACACCCTCAATCACCTGGCTCAGTGTTTAGACGGTGTACATACATGTAGTACACCCTCAATCACCTGGCTCATGGTTTAGACGGTGTACATACATGTAGTATAACTCATAATCATCTGACCCAGTGTTTAGACGGTGTACATACATGTAGTACAACTCATAATCATCTGACCCAGTGTTTAGACGGTGTGCATACATGTAGTACACCCTTAATCACCACGCTCAGTGTTTAGCTGAGTGTACATACGAGGGCTGTTCATAAATTCGCGGAATTCTCTTCTCGAAAGTTTATTTTTAAATAAACTGACATGAAAACACATGAACAAGTTGTTTGACACATATCCTATGATATTTTAAAATGCGTTTTCGTTTTCTTTGATCTATGGAAGATTTAGTGGTATCTATAGCAGCCAATATTTAGCGACTTGAAGCACGCAAGGTTTTATACATTTGAAACGCACTCAAAGTGCTGTTGAATAGTAAAACATTATGCATTTTTGACGCGAATGCGCCTGATGTTAGCGTCACGTCTCGACGTAATTCCTATAAGTTTGAAAACATTGTGTTGAACGGTTACCTCCCAGCCTCGTTTTATTGCCATGACTTCGCTTAATCGCTTGACATCAACGGACGATGTTGAGTTACGTTCCGTTGTAAAATTTTGCGTTGTACTCAAACGATCTTCGGTGGAAACATTTAAACAAATAAAAAAACTCGGATACATTACCAAAGTGTGGAAAGACATTGCGCGATTTAGGGAAGGTAGAAACCCTCCCTACAGTCCGGACTTAGTCCCTATGGACTTCCGTTTATTTCCCGACCTTAGGAATGAACTGAGAGGACAACGCTTTGAAACATGTTTTGTTAGAATTACTCAACAAATCGAGGGAAATTATTTCATCATTCAATAAGGATTGGTTCTAGGTCAAATTGGACCAGTAGGTCAATAGACATTGGAAGTGTGTGGCTACAGGTGGTGACTACGTCGAGAAAGGGAACCGCACCCTTCAATTTGACGTTTAGATGACGTTAAATTGACGTCGGCGTGCTTCAAGTACTACACAGTACTCTTGCTTAATGTTCCATAAAAAATTAACTGTTCTGTGTATCACTATAATTTTTGGTCTGAAAGTCACTCATAAGTAAACGAATCGCAAGGTGTGTTTTGTTTTTCGATAGATCACCTAACGTAGAAGAAATAGAGTGATTCCGCGAGTTAGGAAACAGCCCTCGTACATGTAGTACACACTTCATCATCTGGCTTAGTGTTTGGACGACGTACATACACGTAGTACACACTTCATCATCTGGCTCAGTGTTTAGACGGTGTACATACATGTAGTACTCATAATCATCTGACCCCGTGTTTAGACGATGTGCATACATGTAGTACAACTCATAATCATCTGGCTCAGTGTTTAGACGACGTACATACATCTAGTACAACTCATAATCTGGCTGGGTGTTTAGACCGTGTACATACTTGTATTACACCTCATAATCATCTGTGTTTAGACGACGTACATACATGTAGTACAACTCATAATCATCTGACCCAGTGTTTATACGACGTACATACATGTAGTACAACTTATAATCATCTGACCCAGTGTTTATACGACGTACATACATGTAGTACAACTTATAATCATCTGGCTCAGTGTTTATACGACGTACATACATGTAGTACAACTTATAATCATCTGACTCAGTGTTTATACGACGTACATACATGTAGTACAACTTATGATCATCTGGCTCAGTGTTTATACGACGTACATACATGTAGTACAACTTATGATCATCTGACTCAGTGTTTATACGACGTACATACATGTAGTACAACTTATAATCATCTGGCTCAGTGTTTAGACGTACATACATGTAGTACAACTTATAATCATCTGGCTCAGTGTTTAGACGGTGTATATACACGTAGTACAACTTATAATCGTCTGGCTCAGTGTTTAGACGGTGTATATACACGTAGTACAACTTATAATCATCTGGCTCAGTGTTTAGACGACGTACATACATGTAGTACAACTTAAAATCATCTGGCTCAGTGTTTAGACGGTGTATATACACGTAGTACAACTTATAATCATCTGGCTCAGTGTTTAGACGGTGTATATACACGTAGTACAACTTATAATCATCTGGCTCAGTGTTTAGACGGTGTATATACACGTAGTACAACTTATTATCATCTGGCTCAGTGTTTAGACGGTGTATATACACGTAGTACAACTCATAATCATCTGGCTCAGTGTTTAGACGGTGTATATACACGTAGAACAACTCATAATCATCTGGCTCAGTGTTTAGACGGTGTATATACACGTAGTACAACTCATAATCATCTGGGTCAGTGTTTAGACGGTGTACATATATGTAGTACAACTCATAATCATCTGGCTCAGTGTTTAGACGGTGTACATACATGTGGTACAACTCAGATCATCTGGCTCAGTGTTTTGATGGTGTACATACATGTAGTACAACCCTTAATAATCTGGCTCAGTGTTTAGATGATGTACATACATGCAGTGCAAGTCTTAATCATCTGGCTCAGTGTTTAGATGATGTACATACATGCAGTGCAAGTCTTAATCATGTGGCTCAGTGTTTTGACGGTGTACATACATGTAGTACAACCCTTAATCATCTGGCTCAGTGTTTAGATGATGTACATACATGCAGTGCAAGTCTTAATCATCTGGCTCAGTGTTTAGATGATGTACATACATGTAGTGCAAGTCTTAATCATCTGGCTCAGTGTTTAGATGATGTACATACATGCAGTGCAAGTCTTAATCATCTGGCTCAGTGTGACGTACATTCATGTAGTACAACCCTTAATAATCTGGCTCAGTGTTTAGATGATGTACATACATGCAGTGCAAGTCTTAATCATCTGGCTCAGTGTTTAGATGATGTACATACATGCAGTGCAAGTCTTAATCTTGTGGCTCAGTGTTTTGACGGTGCATACATGTAGTACAACCCTTAATCATCTGGCTCAGTGTTTAGATGATGTACATACATGCAGTGCAAGTCTTAATCATCTGGCTCAGTGTTTAGATGATGTACATACATGTAGTGCAAGTCTTAATCATCTGGCTCAGTGTTTAGATGATGTACATACATGCAGTGCAAGTCTTAATCATCTGGCTCAGTGTGACGTACATTCATGTAGTACAACCCTTAATAATGTGCATGTCATCTGGGACTGGGTTTGACGATGTACACAGTACAATTTTAATAATGTGCATGTCATCTGGGACTGGGTTTGACGATGTACACAGTACAACCCTTAATCATGTGCATGTCATCTGGGACTGGGTTTGACGATGTACACAGTACAACCCTTAATCATGTGCATGTCATCTGGGACTGGGTTTGACGATGTACACAGTACAACCCTTAATCATGTGCATGTCATCTGGGACTGGGTTTGACGATGTACACAGTACAACCCTTAATCATGTGCATGTCATCTGGGACTGGGTTTGACGATGTACACAGTACAACCCTTAATCATGTGCATGTCATCTGGGACTGGGTTTGACGATGTACACAGTACAACCCTTAATCATGTGCATGTCATCTGGGACTGGGTTTGACGATGTACACAGTACAAGCCTTATCATTTGGCTGTGTTTGCATAATCTGAATATACAAACGTTGGCTTAATGTTAGGATGATGAACTCATTACAGTCGTAATCATTTAGCTTAGTGTTAAGATCATGTACGCAGTACAAGCCTTATAATAATAGAAGTTTCCTCAAATGTCGGCCACATGTAAATCAATCTAGTGCTTTACCCAATCAACGATCTCAAATATCATGTGTTTAACAGTTATTCAATTTTACACAAAAAAGCGCAATCACGGTAAAACTTGTGAAGTGTTTGTGATTATTGATGGATGGAAATTTATCCTTTAACAAATAGGGAGGAGTTGAAATTGTTAGTGGCAAAAACTGGTAATGTCTTAATGCCTCAAGTGTTTGGACTATATGGAGTTCCTTACCACAGGTGAAGAAAGATAGGTGAAGAAAGATAACTAAATGTTATAATATACATATGATTTTATTTCAGCACTTTACACACATGTGCAACTAAAACCTGTATATTTTCATGTTATAGATGTTGTTATATACAGTGAATATCATACACTGATTTTCTTGTTTTAAAAAGAGTAGAGAGCTATACACAATTTATCCTGTCTATTATACAATTTTACATCAAAATGTGGGATGAAGTTATAATATAACTAACAACAATGACAGATGCCCTATCAATCAGTAATCATTCACATTAAAAGAATCTCATTCTCACAAAGACAGATTGAGCATTCAAATAGCACTAATAGACATTCAAAAACCATAGTAATAATGCAAACTACTAGCAATCTACAATTTTTCTACCCAACTTTGACATTCACTGTTCAATAACATAATTTTTTGGTTAAACCATGCTGTATGCAGATTATAATATTAGTAATAAAACAATTATTCTGCAAAATAAAGCCAAACTAGCATACAATAATTATGTTCACTATGTGTTGTAAGTGTTGTCAGCCAACCTGATTTTTCGTCTTGACTGTTGGGCGAGGTTACACATTGTATGGTAAGGAAGGTTTAAAGTTTCAAGAAGTCCTTCAGTCATTTTGAAAAAAAAAGTATATAAATCTGGTATCAATTTTCAATGAAATTGTGATATATAAATATTAATATTTTAAACTAAAATTGTTATATATAAATAATTATTTCTGATATTAAAACCCTAAACTATTAACTTAAAAATCATGTGACAATTATCTGCTAACCTAATAATTGTATTGCATTTGGTATATTTAACATTTGAGTAAGTTTTTTGGTTTCATGCTGATAAAAATAAACTTACTTTCTACATCATTTTTTAGCATTATTTCACTTACAACATTCAGAAGGCTCTATAAGGCATTGATATTTACTTTAAAAAAATGCAACGAAAAAAACGAAATATGGTAGCAAAAACAACAGAAGGCAACATAAATATTTTTCCACACAAAACAAGTTTTTGCAAGTACAACAATGTGTATTACAAGATTGCTGTATCAAATTGCCTACAGTATTAGAAAATATATGCAGTAGGAACCATTGCAAGAAATAACAAGGGCTGTAAGGTATGCCCCCTCTAGGTTAAAAGCAATCTTTAAAGAATCAAGTCAGGTGAAGGTCGGACGAAAACTGTTGGACCTAAACGAAAGTCTAACGACCAACTACGGTTAACTAATATACTCCATCATCTTTGATGGGGAGGGGGGCATAATTATGAATCATTCATGCAAATAGATATCAATCTTTTTCTAAATGCTTGGTTTTATGTTTTATTTTGTGCAACAATATTTTATCGCATACACGTTTTACTCCTGGTTAAATATATATGTTATCAAACTGAAGAAACATTACTACAAAATCTTTAAAATTATTATGAAAGATGAACAAATAACTTACAAAATCCACAAAAAAATCTTCATTTAACATAATGAACTCATTTCTTTCTATTCCCTGTGGCATTAGAAGACTGAGATTTGGAAATAATGGAAATAAACTATTTCAAAATTTGCAATTTTGATTTAAAAGAAGTGTGTGGAAGAGCTGTGCTTTCATGTTAAAGGCATACGTTCCGCTTTGGATTAAAAAAAATTCGAAAATAATATAATTCTATAGACAAAGAACAAAATTCACAGTTTTTAAACTATCAATAACAACCCCAACAAATAGTTCCGAAACTGAAAAACATAGTTTGCATTGTAATTGCAGAAAATGTTGTCAGGTCATATTAGAATCGAAATAATGTTCGCACTATCGTTGTTTACTGGCTAATAAACACTTATTTTTTTTTCTGATGCTGTATATTAAACCATGAAGGCTAATTCATATGCAGAACTTCAAATTGTTGTTTATTAGCCAACTAAAAAACTCTTAATCGAAAATTATTGCCCAGTTATCCAATGCATAACCATACTGTAGACCGATTTTTATAGGTAGTTTACGATTTCTGAAAATGTATATTTGTTGACAATGTGAACTGCCTCGAAGTATACGAAAATGTTGGTTTTGTATAAAACACAACATGTAATACCGTACACATTATTTCCGATTCAGACAGTTCAGCATTGTTTAATACTATATACATGTGCAAACAGATTTTTTCTTGGTAAACAGTGGTGGATGTTGTTTTTTGAGGGATTAAGAAAACATTGTTACATCTATTGTTACATGTAAGTGTTACAGTGAGTAACAATGTTTTATTCAATTGTCTACTTTGTTAAAACAAGAGGGCCCTAGGACGCTCACCTGAGACCTTGTAACCCAATTGATATTTGCATCCCAGAGGCGTGGCTTATTTTTATCCCAGAGGCATAATATGAACAATCTTGAACAAACCTCTTGGCCTTGCGGTTTCAGGTAAAGATGTTTCTAAAAGTATTTTTGCTACTTAAGTCTATATAAAGCATGTGGCCCCTTGGGGTGCCACCAGATTTGACCCCAGGGGCATAACGCAACCAATCTTTGGAAAGGACCACTATGCAATGTTACGTACCAAATATAGGAAAGCTGTGGGCCTTGCAGTTTCTGAGAAGATTTTAAAACTTATTTTGCTATTTAAGTCTATATAAAACATGTGACCCCCAGGGCGTGAACAGATTTCATCCCAGGGGCATAATTTGAACAATATTTGTAGAGGACCACTATACGGATGTTACATAAACCAATATGAAACCTCTAGGCCTTGCGGCTTCAGAGGAGAAGAATTTTAAAGTCATTTTTCTATTTAAGTCTATATAAACCATGTGACCCCTGGGGTGTGGTCAGTTTTGACCCATGGGGCATAATTTGAACAATCTTTGTATAGGACCACTATGTTACATACCAAATATGAAACCTCTGGCCCTTGTGGTTTCAGAGATTTTTAAAATCATTTTGCTATATATTCTATATAAACCATGTGACCCCAGAAGCGTAGCCCGTTTTGACCACAGGTGAATAATTAGAACAAAATTTGTAAAGGACCACTATACAGATGTTACATACCAAATATGGAACCTCTGGGCCCTGCGGTTGCAGAGAAGATTTTTAAAGTCATTTTGCTAAATATTCTATATAAACCATGTGACCCCCCCCCCCCGTGGCCAGTTTTGACCCATGGGGCATAATATGAACAATCTTTGTGGAGGATCACTTTAGGATGTTACATACCGAACATGAAACCTCTGGACCTTGTGGTTTCAGAGGAGAAGATTTTTAAAGTCATTTTGCTATATATTCTATATAAACCATGTGACCCTCGGGGCGTGGCCCGTTTTGACCCCCGGGGCATAATTTGAAAAAACTTTGTAAAGGACCACTTAAGGATGTTACATACCAGATATGAAACCTCTGAGCCTTGTGGTTTCAGAGGAGATTTTTAAAGTCATTTTCCTATATAGTCAATATAAACCATATCAGCCCCGGGTCGTGGTAAGTTTTGACCCATGGGGCATAATTTGAACAATCTTTGTAGAGGACCACTATACAATGTTACATACCAAATATGAAACCTCTGGGGCCTGCGGTTTCAGAGAAGATTTTTAAAGTTTACACTTTTTTAATCTATTTTAGCTCTGGTGACCTACATATGCAGCAAACCATAATGATTTGAACAATTTTGAAAGACAGTTACCTAATGATCATTCCTGTGAAGTTTGGTGAAAATCTGCCAAGTAGTTAGGAGGTGATGTTGTTTGAATGAAAAGTTGATGACGCACGCACACACGCACGCATGCACGACGGACAATGGGCAATCACAAAAGCTAAAATTACATTCTGCCCAATGCAGATTTGGAGGTTTCAAGAAACACTTTTTTGAAACAGATTTTTCAACTTCAGCTTTTTTTCAACTTATACAACTTAACAAAGTCTATGTTTCTGATACAAATAACAATTCATTTTGGCTTTTTAAGACATGTTTAAAAGAACAATATTTCAAGACATAATGAAGGCGGAGCCTAATTTCATGATACTTATACCATGAACGTCATGACAAGCATACACCTATTTTATTGACATACAAAATGTTGATCAAGTTACAACTTAAGTTATCTAAAATGATACTACAATTGCGTGAAGCTAGAAAACTACAACCATACATTACAACATGCAATTAAATTCAACAATCATGTTACATATGTGCTTGATATAACAAAACAACACTTCCTATCACAAGCATCGTTTATCCAGTCCTAATGCACTGACAAGTGAAGCTAGCATCCAAGGTTGGTCATGCATACTAGAAATAACTGGAGCAAAAACAATAAAATAATATGAGGAGTGTCATGGGAAAACCGGGCTAAATGCATTTGCACAGGCTAATCCAGGATGGCACTTTCCGCTTTTATGGTATTTTCTGCTTCAAGGATGTCTCTTCTAAACAAAAATTCACTGTAGGCGGAAAGTGCCGTCCTGGATTAGCCTGTGAGGACTGCACAGGCTAAACCGGGACCACACTTTACACACATGCATTAGGCCCAGTTTTCCCATAACACGCCTCATAGAAATAATCACATTTCCAAACAACTAAGAATACACTGTACACACTTAGCAATTTCAAAATAATGACGATCTTAACAGAATGATGTTAACAAACATTTTCTGATTATACATATTCCAGTTACCAGCATTCTAAACTAAAAATAAAATCTACACACGTTACAACATTTAACTTCTATAGGAAATGAACACAAATAATCTTGAAGTTGTATTCATACTTCTGCAATTTACAATACATGATCTTGAGTTAAATAAAGTTGCCAGTTTGTTTGATCTTACATAGTCTCCCAATTCCAAAAACGTTTATCTGAGGTAATGCTCTAACATGTAATACCTTAATTTTAAATTAAGCAGATCACATTTTGGTTGCAAAGAATGATTAATTTTCTACTGTTGTCAGTTGATTGAAGTCTCTTTCATCAAGTATGAATCACATGTTGCATAATAAATAAACATTTGAGGCGCGTCGTGGGAAAATCGGCTTAAATGCATGTGCGTAATGTGTCGTCCCATATCAGGCTGTGCAGTCTGCACAGGCTGATCCGGGACGGCACTTTCCGCTTGCAGTGGATTTATGTTTAGTAGAGACTTCCTTGAAACAGAAAATATTATAAAAGCGTAAAGTGCCATCCCGAAGTAGCCTGTGCAGACAGCACAGGCTGATCCGGGACGACACTACGCACATGCATTAAGTCTGGTTTTCAAAAGACGCGCCTCATTTCAATTATTCTTTCAACAAATGACAATGAAGAAAGGTTTATCTTAGAATACAAATTTGCCGCTACATTCTAACAAGCTAGGGGTTTCTACAATGATAACACACCAAAAACAAAGGGAGAATCCTCATATTGTTTTCCTACACGCTAGTTGGGGCTGAAGACTCGACACGACCTAGATTTCCTTGAACCTGACTGTTGTTACTATGGCAACAAATGAATGAATGAGCAAACAAGACTACATGTACACATAATAATGAACATTAAGTTCACACCTTGAACTTAAGAACGAAGACCAACTTGAAGCTGGTTTTAACACTTCTTAACAAACACACGTTTTTATACATAAAATACAAACATATTAAATATGAGGGTTGAGCGCAATACTGTTGTATATGCTTTACAATTCTATATCAGATACAATAGTTTCACACTCAACCCTAAATATAATAAGGATTAAAACTATTATGTTTCTAAAAACAGATTCAAGGACACTCATTTCTCATTCGTGAAAAAAAAATCTTAAAGTTAAAAAAATCCATATTAAATAATATTTTCAAAGAAAGTTTTGTAGCTGAGCGAAAAAGATTTACTGGTACACATGGCTCCAATTATTTAATATTACCCCTCCTCCTTTTCTCAGAGGAAAATCAAACAATATGCGTATATAAAATTTCAAAATACTGTTTCTAAATTGATATTTGAACTATTGCTGGACGTAGTTAATACAATTTTTGCCAACAGTAACATGTACCATATGCATGGTATTGTGTTTATATTTGTTAATAATTGAATACAAATTCTTACACTTGTACGTCACATCAATATAAAATTAAGGACACTATCTGCATAATGATTTGGACATTAACAGTCTGAGGCTATAACATTCTTCAGTTCAGAATATAATCACAGAGAAATATGGATCCAACTACTGGATACTAATTCATATATAAGTATAATTATCAATTCCTGATTAGAATAACCATATAATGTACAACGACTGAATAAGAGACTAAAACAAAAACAACACTTGCATAACAAAGATTTATATGGAACAATATTGTAATTGACATTGAACATTTAAGTCCTGGGCACATATTTATAAAGATTTCTATGTTATTCTTAAATTAAGTTGAAAACAATTCAAAATAAAAATTTGTGTTTCAAACACTGCTTTGGAACATATACAGTATTTAAAAATTTGAAATTATATTGAAACTAATGTGCCAAATTTTCCAAAAATGCATTTCTTTTTCGAAAATTCCAATTATAAAAATTAAAAATTTAAAGATTTTTTTAAATTTAAAAATAAGAATTTTTATGAAAACCAGATCTGACCTCGTGGCTATGAACATTTTAAAACTTGATCTTTAATATTGGCCAATGAAATCCATGTATGATATGTAACAACTGTTTTCATTGGTCAGTATTTAAGATCAAGACAAAGTTTAAAGATACCAAACTCCAGATTGGCATTAAAATGTGGGGTTTTTGTACTTATGCCTAAACGGTAAACATGCAAAAACCATCACTTTTTGTATAGAAAATGATAATATATTGTCATAAAATGTATATTTCATTGAAAAATTGAAGATGAATAAGCTCGCACTTTCCTTGAACCAGGTATTTCTTGATTTAAAAATACCGCAGCTTTCCCCCAAAATGAGCACCTGATTTACTCGACAAAACTGATCTGTCATGTGATTATCCTAAATATAAACAGCACTATTTTTAAATTACTCTATGGGTTATAGCGCCTGCAGACGCTATAGATTTTAGGACCATAAAATGACGAAAGCTATATAAAATCAAAAAGTTTTTTAGGTAAATAAAAAACATACATGTCTAATTTTTTAATGTGTTTGACACGATTATGAAAGAAAACCGTGAATTTTTGACAGTTTTCTTTTGTGTTTACAATTGGACCATCTGGAGTTCAGTCCCTTTAAGTATTAGAACCTTTATAATCATAGGGCATTTATCTACAGACCACCAATAAAACTCAATTTACATCCAACCAACTGAGATCACTCAGACTACCCTAACACAACTGTGGAAATAACATTCTGAATATTACACCCATTTACATATATCCATTATAACTATACAACAACTTGGTTGATACTGCTGATGTTAAAATAACAGACTATTTACAAAGAACATCTCACAATTATAGCTCAACATGTAACAAAACAACGTAATTTACTAAATAATTGTTTTTAAGCTAACAGGGTATTTTATCACAGCTAAATAGGCTTATACAGCAATGTTGTGACGTATTTCTTCCGAAATCTGTGCGTGGCGCTCAATACCATTACTCCGTCCTGAAAATAGATAACAAGTCACGCATACAATGAATAGTAGGGCATTTATTTATTTTTTTTTCAGATTTTTGCTGTAGCACTTGTTGCATTCATCTTTAAGTTATGTAATAGCTACAGGGAAGAGTTTCAAGAAATGTTTGGAAATCATGAATTTCAAATGTTTACGAATCCAAAAAGCCATTTTTAAAAATAGTTCATAGACCTTATACATCGCTGTTTTTCATTATATTAACCAAATATGATTAACAAAACATAATGTATCACATTTGACCAATTTTGTGACACATTGCTGACAATTGAAGTATTAAATACTTAAATATTACACATTTGCCACTTTGTTAATGGAACAGAATAATAACGGTCTATAACAAGAGCTGTCGGAGGACAGCGCGCTCCACTTTTCTTGTGCTTGTCATTGTTACTTGCATTTTTTTTCTAAAAACAACAAATATGGAAATTCCACGAAATCCAAATTTTTCTAACGAAATGCATTAAAGTTAGCACATCAAGAAATTTTTTAGTAAAAGTGACCTTGACCCCACCCACCCCATATGCAATCCCAAGCGAGGTCTTGATATAAGGTATCTATGCATGAAGTTTCATTAAAATATCTCTGCATTCGCAAGTTATTGATCAGAAACCGTTTTTATATTTTTAGTAACAAGTTATTGATCAGAAATCCGTTTTTCTAGTTTTTAATAACAGTGACCTTGACCTTGACCCCATCAATCCGATATGCAATCCCAAGCGAGGTCTTGATATAAGGTATCTGTGTATTAAGTTTCATTAAACAAGAGATGTTTGTAAAACATGTATGCCCCCCGACTTCCAGCCAAGTTGTGAATATGTGCAATTGTTAAGAAATCTGTTTAATATGCAATCCCAAGCGAGATCTCGATATAAGGTATCTATGTATGAAGTTTCATTAAAACATCTCGATGCCTTCTCAAGTTATTGAGCGGAAACCGTTTTTCTATTTTTCGCAATGGTGACCTTGTCCCCACCCACCCCATATGTAATCCCAAGCGAGGTCTCGATATAAGGTTTATATGTATGAAGTTTCAATAAAATATCTCGATGTGTTCTCAAGCTATTGTGCTGAAACCGTTTTAGTATTCTATTTTTAGTAACGGTGACCTTGACCCCACCCACCCCATATGCAATCCCATGCGAGGGCTAAATATAAGGTATCTATGTATGAAGTTTCATTAAAATATCTCAATGCGTTCTCAAGTTATTGAGCGGAGACCGTTTTTCTATTTTTAGTAATGGTGACCTTGACCCCGCCCACCCCATATGCAATCCCAAGCAAGGTCTCAATATATGGTATCTTTGTATGAAGTTTCATTAAAATATCTCGATGCGTTCTCATGTTATTGAGCGGAAACCGTTTTTTTTGTATTTTTAGTAACCGTGACCTTGACCCCACCCACCCCATATGCAATCCCAAGCGAGGTCTTGATGTAAGGTATCTATGTATAAAGTTTCATTAAAATATCTCAATGCGTTCTCAAGTTATTGAGCGAAAACCATGATTCTATTTTTTAGTAACGGTGACCTTGACCCCACCCACCCCATATGCAATCCCAAGCGAGGTCTCAATGTAAGGTATCTATGTATGGAGTTTCATAAAAATATCTCGATGCATTCTCAAGGTATTGAGCGGAAACCGTTTTTCTATTTTTAGTAACGGTGACCTTGACCTTGATCCCACCCATCCTATATGCAATCCCAAGCGAGGTCTCAATATAAGGTATCTATGTATGAAGTTTCATTAAAATATCTCCATGCATTATCAAGTTATTGAGCCGAAACCGTTTTTCTATTTTTAGTAATGGTGACCTTGACCATGACCCCACCCACCCCATATGCAATCGCAAGCGAGGTCTCGATGTAAGGTATCTATGTATAAAGTTTCATTAAAATATCTCAATGGGTTCTCAAGTTATTGAGGGGAAACCGTTTTTCTATTTTTAGCAAAGGTGACCTTATCCTTTGACCTGTTAACCTCAAAATTTATAGGATTCTTCCTTTCCTCCCAAGTAACCAGCATACCAACTTTCATGATTGTAGGTCAAAGCGTTCCCAAGATATCGTGCGGAAACGAAATGGTCTACGGACAGACCAACCGACCGACCGACAGGTGCAAAGCAAGATACCCCCACTTCTTCGAAGGGAGGCATAAATATCTCAATGCATTCTCAAGTTATTGAGCAGAACCGTTTTCCTATTTTAGTAACAGTGACTTTGACCTTGACCCTATATGAAATCCCAAGAGGTCTCGATATAAGGTATGTATGTATTAAGTTACATTAAAATATCTCAATTCGTTCTCAAGTTATTAAGCGGAAACCGTTTTTCTATTTTTAGTAACAGTGACCTTGACCCCACCCACCCCATATGCAATCCTAAGCGAGGTCTAGATATAAGGTATGCATGTATAAAGTTTCATTAAAATATCTCAGTGCGTTCTCAAGTTATTGAGCGGAAACCATTTTTCTATTTTTAGTAACAGTGACCTTGACCACACCCACCCCATATGCAATCCCAAGCGAGGTCTCGATATAAGGTATGCATGTATAAATTTCATTAAAATATCTCAATGCGTTCTCAAGTTATTGAGCGGAAACCGTTTTTCTATTTTTAGTAACAGTGACCTTGACCCCACCCATCCCATATGCAATTCCAACCGACGTCTCGATATAATGGCATCTATGTATTAAGTTTCATTAAAATATCTCAATGCGTTCTCAAGTTATTGAGCGGAACCATTTTTCTATTTATAGACACAGTGACCTTGACCCCACCCACCCCATATGCAAACCCAACTGAGGTCTTCATACAAGGTATCTATGTATTAATTTTTATTAAAATATCTCAATTTGTTCTCAAGTTATTGAGCGGAAACTGTTTTTCTATTTTTAGTAACAATGACCTTGACCCCACCCACCCCATATGCAATCCCTATCGAGGTCTCGCTATAAGGTATCTATGTTTGCATTTTCATTACAATAGCTTAATCCGTTCTCGAGTTAGGGAGTGGAAACGAAAAGTTGAGAAACTAGCTTACCGAAAAACTTTAACCTATCCATATGGCTTATATGTAAAAAGGCCCATAATTTTTACAAATTTCAAACAAGAGTTATCAAGGCCCATGAGTTCATTTTAATATAGGAAATAAGTATTCTAAGTTTGAATGAAATCCCTTCAGCCATTCCAGAGAAACCAGCTTACCGAAAAACTTTAACTTGTCCATATCGCTTATGTAAAATTTCTAAGTGTAAAAAGGCCCATAATTTTGTCCAATTTCAAACTAGAGTTACCAAACTTGGCCTATAGGTTCATTTTAATGTGGGGAATAAATGTTTTAAGTTTGAATGAAATCCCTAAAGCCATTCCTGAGAAACTAGCTTACCGAAAAACTTTAACCTAGCTCAGACGCTGACGCCGACACCCGGGTGAGTAGAATAGCTTGCCTTTTCTTCGAAAAGTCGAGCTAAAAAGTGTACTTGTCATGATTTAGTACAGTCAAATTATCACAGACATGAGTGTCATCTAGTCTGAAGTTCACATGATCAAGAGAATTCATAAGTGAAATTTATTATTCTACAACTATAATCCATTATTTTTTATACAGCTTAATGGCCTGCATATGACACCATACAATAGAATTTTATCACTCAGTCTTACATTACAATAATAAAGGAAACAGGTATTCTAGGATTTCATAAATTATACACAACTTATTATATTTTCAAGATTGCATTAAGTTGACTTCCTGAGGCCAATCTTTCTGAATGCTTACATTGAAGGCTATATGAGACGTGTCATGGGAAAAGCGGTCCGCACAGGCTAATCCAGGACGGCACTTTCCGCTTTTATGGTATTTTCTGTTTCAAGGAAGTCTCTTCTAAACATAAATCCACTGTAGGCGGAAAGTGCCGTCCTGGATAAGCCTGTGCAGACTGCACAGGCTAATCCGGGATGACAATTTAAGCACATGCATTAAGCCCGGGTTTCCCACGACATGCCTCACATAAACCTAGTGTTGTCTGTATTTGAGTTTACCTTTATTGAAAGAGCATACAGATGGTTTAACATCACATGGTTTGGTTCCGGTAACAAGGTAGGCTCACACTGTAAACAGAGAACACACATTTGTAAATTAGTACATCCCCCAATGCATGTTCATAAAGTATTGCAAAATCTTTTCACAATCCTACTGTTAACCACTGTACTTAAATTTGTTTATAGATTAACTTTGTTATAAAAAAATAGTTAACCTATTTGTAAGTATGATTCAATCAATATGAGACAAATAAACATAAAAAGATCTAAGCCTCTGGATCGTAAACAGACGAAAGGACAAAAGGCCAACACTCTTTCCATATTTGTTTAAAAATAAATCATAAATAAAATTGTAATCACGGGGCCTAGCAGAGATGTGATCCAGAAACTAATTTCAACGACATTTATCACACTTTTTTCTTTACAAAATAAAAACCCCTTCCATAAAACAAAACATGGGACACGAGCATACAAAGGATGCCCCCACTCACGTGTGCTGGTGTGTCCTTGTTTAGAATGACTTGAAGCAGGTGTGGAGGTAGAATTGGTGGCCCGCTCTGTTTGCCACTAGTCGCCCGCACGGGGATCTCCTGTGCGTAGTCACCGGGGGGCGAGCTTGACAACTCAGAGGCTGCAAAGGTCAAGGTTGCCATGGTAACAAACAGGCATTCCAAGTAGGTGGACCATTACAAACACAGTTAAAAGGCCTCTATGGGCATTATCTTGGCAAAGAAAAACGACATGATTACCCGTAGTATGAATAAGACAAAACTTAAAATATTCAAACAATGTTTAGAATCGTTTAATGAGTTTATAAATAATGTTTACAAGTTTTTACTTGTACTTGGATAATATTCAACCAATTGAAAGGTAAGTTGATAACATTGAAAGCAGATGTCACTAATATATAAGATACATTACCAAAGAATTAATATTCAACCAATTGAAAGGTAAGTTGATAACATTCAAAGCAGATGTCACTAATAAATAAGATACATTACCAAAGAATTAAATCTACTAGCAATTACTGTGTAACATTTTGTAATTTAAATGTAACTCAACTAGAATCATAATAACATCTTATATAATATTCCATGATGATTTATGACATGCACATCACATTTAAATAATACATGCAGGTCACAGGTGTCAAGATATATTAGCGTAAGATTGACCACAGTCTTTTCTGTCAAAAGTAAATGTCTAACAAAACATGCATTACTGAACAAAAATAGAATCTGTGTCAAGTGTTTTTTTTCAACTAGAAAGAACCAAGCACAATCATTCTTAATATTTCTCTTGTCAGTTTAAGAGGGACTGTCTGATTTTTATAGATTTATTTCATGTCTCTTTCGTTACCCACTAACAAAAAATGAGGCGCGTCGTGGGAAAACCGGTCTTAATGCATGTGCGTAAAGTGTCGTCCCGGATTAGCCTGTGCAGTCCGCACAGGCTAATCCAGGACGGCACTTTCCGCTTTTATGGTATTTTCTGTTTCAAGGAAGTCTCTTCTGAACATAAATACACTGTATGCGGAAAGTGCTTTCCCGGATCAGCCCAGGACGACACCTTACGCACATGCATTAAGTCCGGTTTTCCCACGACGCGGCTCAAATGTTTTATATAACATAAATAAACGACAACATCAACAAAAATTATTTCTATTTCGAACAATGCAAATACATATTTACTGTAGATACAGACCTGTTTATTCTACAGCAACGCCTACATTCAGTTTTGAATGAGAAAATAAGGACTGTGCATGACTCATCAATCGATCTGACTCGTCTAGACGCTGTGTATACATGTATATAATAGTTCTCTGCGCAGTGAAGTGTTATTTTAGGTTTAAATTTCTCTCTTAATTCGTATTCCTAAACATAGGTTATTATCCACATTTATTATTATATTATTTTAAAAATTTACTGACATCATTTGAATCAATGCATGGTTTTGCATAAAAATTTTCGTACAAAAGCGTACAGTCCCTTTTTAAAAATTCATTGCTGGCATATGGTCCAAAAAGTGTTTGTTTAAATGTACCTGAAAAATACCTTGGCCTATGGCTATGAATACCTTGGCCTAAGGCTATGAATACCTTGGCCTATGGTTATGAACATTCTTGAACACAATCTTAATCCTCTTCTTAAAATACTGACCAATGAAAACGCTTGTTTAATACGTGTACCGATTTTACTTGGCTAATACTTAAGATCAAGATCAGGGGTGGTATTCCAGAAACATCTTAAATGATATCTTATCCTTATCCTTAAGAAAGTAATTTTTCTTTGTCATTTAATTTCATGTGTACATGAAATTCTAGAAAATGTTCACTTATTATCAAAATATTAGTTCCTACTATTAACTTGACTGTAATTGGATTCATTAATTGTTAAGTAGTTTTTAAAATATTAACTTGCAAAAATCACAAGTTAAAATATTTTAAGGTATACTTAAGATGTTTCTGCAATACGGACCCAGGTTTAAGAATGGTCGTAGTAATGGGGGCCTGCTTGTACTATTCTTATGGATAGAGCAAGAGTTGAGCGTGAAACTGTTGTATCTGCTGAACATTTCTATATCAGATACAATAGTTTCATGCTCAACTCTCGAAATTTGGTTCTTTCAAATTTATCAAGCATAAATATTGCGAGCAAATGCATTTGTTAAGTTAAAGGGACTTGTTCACAGATTTTCGCATTTTTTAAGTATGCCATTTAATGTCTTAACGTGACAGATTTAAGCACAAGAACTAAAAAGCTTAAGTATAATAACTAAAGGTATTTTGAAACAAGAGGGCCATGATGGCCCTAGGTCGCTCACCTGAGTTTAAGGCATCATAATGGCTAATAATAAGAGGACAAAATGGCACTAAACCCCTTACCTGAGTTTAAAAATCTGGGCCATGCAGGTTCATAAGTTTTTTAGTCTATATAAACCATGTGACCCACAGGGCGTGGCCACTTTCTACCTTAGGGGCATAATTTGAAAAACATTTGTAGTGGACCACAATTCAATGTTACATACCAAATATGAAACAACTGGGCCTTGCGGTTGCAGAGAAGATTTTTAAAGTCATTTTGCTATTTAAATGTATATAAACCATGTGACCTCCAGGGGCATCATTGGAACAATCGTGTAGAGGACCACTCCACAATGTTTCAACACAAAGTATAAAACCTCTGGGCCTTACAGTTTCAAAAAGGAAGATTTTTAAGGCCCACTTGCCATAAAAGTCTATATAAACCGTGTGACCCCTGGGTCATGGCCACTTTTTACCACAGGGGCATACTTTGAACAATCTTTGTTGAGGACTACTATACAATGTTACATATCAAATATGAAAAACTCCGGTTTCAGAGGAGATTTTAAAGTCATTTTGCTATTTAAGTCTATATAAACAGTGTGACCCCCTGGGCAGGGCCAGTTTTGACCCCTGAGACACCATTTGAACAATCTTTGTAGAGGACCACTATACAATGTTACATGCAAAATACAAAACTTCTGGGCCTAGCAGTTTCAGAGGAGAAGATTTTTAAAGTCATTTTACTATTTAACTTTTAAGTCTATATAAACCATGTGACCCCCGGGTGTGCCCAGTTTTTACCCCAGGGGCATTATTTGAACAATCTTTGTAGAGGACCACCATACAATGTTACATACCAAATATGAAACCTCTGGGCCTTACGGTTTCAAAAAGGGTAGATTTTAAATGTCCTTTTGCTATTTAAGTCTATATAAACCATGTGACCCCCGGGGTAGCCCAGTTTGACCCCAGTGGCATCATTTGAACAATCTTTGTAGAGGACCACTATATAACGTTACATACCAAATATGAAACCTCTGGGCCTTGCAGTTTCAGAGGAGAAGTTTTTTTCAGTCATTTTGCTATTTAAGTCTATATAAACCATGTGACAATATTTGCTAATCCACACACTATAATCCATTTATAATTTTAACAGTTTGCCCTTTCTATTAATTACCCACAATTAAGACAAAATGCATAACTTTTCAATTATTAAATAAGATGCAAGCTGTGAATGAAACTATCTACTCTATTTTAATTGACTTCCCCACTTTAGGCCCCAGCTAGACCATCAGCTACCAATAAAAGATCAATAAACCTGCAGAAGAAACCAAGATTTTGGTGTATGGCAGGAACCACTTTTTGTCTACATCAAGACCTGTCAAAGTGGATAAGGCAGAGATTTCACACTTCAAGGCATTTACTGCAGACTGCACCTATATACCTACTTATAGGGCATACTCTGGCCAATTTGCAGATGGTGTTTTATTATCATTTTAACTGGATTTATGGAATGGTTATTATTAGAAATACATTTCTGGAATGAATTTTAACTTCTTGACTTATGACTGCGTATTTACGGTATACAATGTTACATAACAAATACGAAACCTCTAGGCCTCAGAGTGGATTTTTAAAGTCATTTTGCTATTTAAGTCAATATAAACCATGTGACCCCCGGGGTGTGGTCAGTTTTTACCCCAAGGGCATTATATGAACAATCTTTGTAGGGAACCACTATACAATTTTACATACCAAATATGATAATTCTGGGCCTTGCGGTTTCAGAGGAGGAGATTTTTAAAGTCATTTTGCTTTTTAAGTCTATATAAACCATGTGAACCCCGGGGTGTGGCCAATTTTGGACCCAGGGGCATCATTTGAACAATCTTTGTAAAGGACCACTATACAATGTAACCAACCAAATACGAAACCTCTAGGCCTTGCAGTTTCAGAGGAGAAGATATTTAAAGTCATTTTACGATTTAAGTCTATATAAAATGTGACACCCTGGGTTTGGCCAGATTTTAATCCAGGGGTATCATTTGAACAATCTTTGCAGAGGACCACTATATAATGTTACATACCATATATGATACCTCTGGGCCTTGCGGTTTCAGAACAGAAGATTTTTAAAGTCATTTTGCGATTTAAGTCTATATAAACCATGTGACCCCCGGGGTGTGGCCAATTTTGAACCCAGGGGCATCATTTTAACAATCTTGGTAGAGCACCACTATACAATGTTACATACCAAATATGAAACCTCTAGGCCTTGCAGTTTCAGAGGAGATTTTTAAAGTCATTTTGCTATATAAGTTTATACAAACAATGTGACCCCCGGGGCGTGGCCAGTTTTGACCCCAGAGCCATTATTTGAACAATCTTTGTAGAGGACCACTATACAATGTTTTGTACCAAATATGAAACCTCTGGGCCTTGCGGTTTCAAAGGAGAAGATTTTTAAAGTCATTTTGCTATTGAAGTCTATATAAATCATGTGACCCCCGGGGTGTGGCCAGTTTTGACCCCAGGGGCATCATTTGAACAATCTCTGTAGAGGACCACTATACAATGTTACATACCAAGTATGAAACCTCTGGCCCTTGCGGTTTCAGAGGAGAAGATTTTTAAAGTCATTTTGATATAAAAGTCTATATAAACAATGTGACCCCCGGGGTGTGGTCAGTTTTGACCCCAGGGGCATTATTTTAACAATCTTTGTAGAGGACCACTATACAATGTTACATACCAAATATGAAACCTCTAGACCTTGCTGTTTCAGAGGAGAAGATTTTTAAAGTCATTTTGCTATATAAGTCTATATAAACCAAGTGACCCCCGGGGCGTAGCCCATGTTGACCCCAGGGGCATCATTTGAACAATCTTTGTAGAGGACCACTTGAGGATGTCACATATCAAATATGAAAGCTCTGAGCCTTGCGGTTTCATAGAAGATTTTTAAACACATTATGCTATTTATGTTTATATAAACCATGTGACCCACAGGGCGTGGCCAGTTTTGACCTCAGGGGCATAATTTGAACGATCTTTGTAGAGGACCACTATACGATGTTACATACCAAATAAGAAACCTCTGGGCCTTGCGGTTTCTGAGGAGAAGATTTTTAAAGAAATTTTGCTATTTAAGTTTATATAAACCATGTGACTATCGGATGTTACAAACCAAATATGAAACCTCTGGGCCTTGTGGTTTAAGAGATTTTCAATTTTTAAATCTATTTTTAGCTCTGGTGACCTACATATGCAGCGGACCGGAAAGATTTGAACAACTTTGAAAGAGGTCCACCCAAGGATAATTCCTGTGAAGTTTGGTGAAAATCTGCCAAGTGGTTTAGGAGGAGATGTTGTTTAAATGAAAAGTTGACAGCGCACACACGCACGCACGACGGACAACGGGCGATCACAAAAGCTCACCATGAGCACTTTGTGCTATTGCGGTTGTGACTTCTGGTTGACTTAACTGTGTTATTGAGATTTCTGCTTGAGCATTTGTGATTTGAGACTTTTAGGTGAGTTACTTTAGTGGAAACTATTGGTTGAGTGATTGTGGTGGAACCATCTTTGTGTGAAATTGTGGTTGCAACTTCTGGTAAAGGTATTCCGTGGTGGACACTTCTGATTGAGTGACAGTCGTAGTAGCTACTTCTGGTTGGGCGATTATGGAAGACAATTATGTTCGACTGTGTTTGAATTATGTTTGAGGGATTGTGAGTAGCGACTTGACTGATCTACCTTTAAAATGTTACCATAAAGAGGACATTGTGATGAGAAGAGTTCTGGGCCAGCATTCAAAAATTCCAAAGGAAAATCTTAACTTAAATTGTACTTAAGTGAAATTTTTAGATCCAATTTTCTGTGTGAAATCCAATGACTTATTTTTACAAAATGGTAACATACTGAACAGCTGAGCAGTACTGGTATTTACTAGTTTAAAACAGTTTAATGTAAAAAGATGTATACATGCAACAGCCAGAATCTTAAGGAATTTTATTAATTGAAGAAAATTACTTAAGTTTTACCTAAGGAGCTCTGTGAATACGGGCCCTGGTTATGCGGCATGATTGGATGAGAGATTTGATGATTGGATTGGCATGATTGGATGAGAGATTTGATGATTGGATTGGCATGATTGGAAGAGAGATTTGATGATTGGATTGGCATGATTGGATGAGATATTTAATGATTGGATTGGCATGATTGGATGAGAGATTTGCCCAAGGACATGTGAACTGGGATAGGGAAAATGTATTGGGCCAAGTGATGTTCTGCTGGGTTTACATGTTAACAGTATTTCAGTCATATAACGGCGGTCAGTTAACCTACTCACACTTTTCCTGGGTAAGCTGGTTTACCAGTACTAAGTGCACATACTTATGCCAGTAACTGACAACTGCCCTACTTGAATCAGAGGTAGGGGAAGAATAGCCGTAGAAATAATTTCATGACCAATCCCCACACAAGTTATGTGGCCGGGCTGGGATTCGAACTCAAGATCACCGGATTGACAGTCCAGCGCTCTACCAACTGAGTTAGCCGGGCCCATTACATGTTATAATGGCTAGCAGTTCCAAATTGAATTCACATACAATTTATTGCTAAGAGACTGTTTTTCCTCCTTTATATTTATGGATGTGAGGCAGTTACATCATTGGATTGTGAACTTGCTTTACTGATTGTGCCAAGGAAATGGTGTGTCATTGATTGTGATAGTTATTTATATTAGTACCCATTTCACTTAGTTTAAAAATCTTATTGCGAAATATCAAAAGAGAATAAATAACGATTGAAAGCTCTCTCACGACATTAAAAATTAAGTATTGCTCTATATTGGACAGTTACTGTCAATGACAATGATAAAGCTTCCAAACAGAAAAGACCGCAGGCAAAGAAAATGCCCGTTGACCAAGGAAAAACTAAAAAATCTTTTTCTTTTAGTTAAACTTAAAGATGCAGGCATAGTAAAGGTTTGTAAATTTTCTACAAATCTAACATACTTGTGGAATAAGTATATCACAAAAAATACAACCGTAAAAAAGCAATGATTTGAAAAACAGGAAGGAAAAAATACAATTAGCATAAAAGTCATGCTCTACTTTCACCATTTAATTTATAGCAAATTAATACAGTAAATTATAATGACTGGTTAATGTCAGATCTTAAATTATTTTATAAAGCATATTAAAAAAGAATGAAGCAAACTGAAATGGTATTACAGTTATGTGAGCACAAGTGCAATTTACCAAAACAATGTCAGTTAAAAAGCATGCAATGCCAAACACAGAATAGTTTGAGGGGCGTCATGGGAAAACCGGACTTAATGCATGTGCATAAAGTGTCGTCCCGGATCAGCCTGTGCCGTCCATTCCAGGACGGCACTTTCCACTTTCATGGTATTTTCTGTTTCAAGGACGTCTGTCCTAAAAATAAATCCACTGCAGGCGGAAAGTGCCATCCTGGATTAGCCTTTGTGGACTGCACATGCTAATCTGGGACGACACTTTACACACATGCATTAAGTCCGGTTTTCCCACGACACGCCTCATTTATATTACACAAAACCAAAATTTTAAAACAAAGATTAAACTGACAAATTGCAACAAAAAATGTTACGAAAGTAAAACCAAATCCAGCCAAGGAGATCAAAGCATACTTGGTAACACAAAGGAACCCCCTACCAAGGTTTGTCACCAGTTTCAAATGGGGTGAAAATCAACCATGCAATGTTTGTTTTTCTCCAAGATTTCAATACAGACAGCATTGTCCAAGCACTGCTGTCTGTTGGTATTTGCGACTTACTGTGCTTGTTTTTATGACTTGTGTTGAGAAGGTCAATATCTAATGCCTCAAAGACTTCAAAATCCGAACGTTTCACTGTCACAATGTTATTAAATGACCCCATGCTGTTTGGTTTCGATGGCTGAAAAGAGCGAAAATGCAAGGGTCCGTTACATGGATAAGATGAGTCGGCGATGATGAAGGTTGAACATAAGGCTCACAATGCACTCTACACAATAAGCATGCTAAAGACAAGCTTTATAAAAAATGTTTGCTTTGTAAAGCTGTTAGTGGTAAATTAGACACTTCTCTAGGCATTAGCATTTCCCATTAATTAGAAGGAAAGAAAAATGATTTCAAACTAGTTCAAACTAAATCGACAACCACACGCTTTCACAAACAAACATTTTTTAAACGGCAAGTTCCTTCCCAGGCTGGTGACCAGTGCCATGAAAGCGGGTGGGGAAAGATACCTGTGGCATACTCACTCTGTTTACTCTTTGTTGGTGCCGTGACACTGTCCAAAGCCAGCGCTTCAAACACTTCAAAGTCTGACTTTTTTACTGTCACAATGTTATTTAATGTACCCAGATTGTTTGCAGTAGCAGGCTGAAAATTGGAATGAAGCGCATCGTGGGAAAACCGGCCTTAATGCATGTGCGTAAAGTGTCGTCCCGGATTAGCCTGTGCAGTCCGCACAGGCTAATCCAGGACGGCACTTTCCGCTTTTATGGTATTTTTTGTTTCAAGTAAGTCTCTTCTAAACATAAATCCACGGTAGGCGGAAAGTGCTGTCCTAGATAGGCCTGTGCAGACTGCACAGGCTAATCCGGGACGACACTTAATGCACATGCATTAAGTCCGGTTTTCCCACGACGCGACTCGAAAATCATTATTAGACAACCATCACCATCAATCATTCACGAATATTAGCCTGTGGAACACTCGTACAATTTTGACATGTTGCATTTTTGCTTCTGCATTTAGAGCAAGACGAAAGACTCATAAAATTATCATTTGAACAGATGGCTCAGAAAACTTAAGAAGTCATTCACATGTGTCATCTCATTTGAAGAAAGCAAAGAATATAATAAATCAATACATTTTAATTAAGACAGACATTGAAGGTTTGTAATTAAAATATCTTCAAAGAGTTTTTATGTAAATTTGGTACAAGAGTTTATTCATTATTAAATTTATTGCCAAGTTTCCAATTTTAAATGTTCACTTAAATTGCAAGGCATACAACAGTATTTTAATTGCATGCAATTCAACTTGTTTGTATACATGTACTACATTATACAAATTGCTGTAATCTGATTACAGTTCTTGTAAAAGGCTAGCCAAATTGCTGTAATCTGATTACAATTCTCGTAAAAGGCTAGCCAAATTGCTGTAATCTGATTACAATTCTCGTAAAAGGCTAGCCAAATTGCTTTAATCTGATTACATTTCTTGTAAAAGGCTAGCCAAATTGCTGTAATCTGATTACAATTCTTGTAAAAGGCTAGCCATATTGCTGTAATCTGATTACAATTCTTGTAAAAGGCTAGCCAAATTGCTTTAATCTGATTACAATTCTTGTAAAAGGCTAGCCAAATTGCTTTAATCTGATTACAATTCTTGTAAAAGGCTAGCCAAATTGCTTTAATCTGATTACAGTTCTTGTAAAAGGCTAGCCAAATTGCTGTAATCTGATTACAATTCTTGTAAAAGGCTAGCCAAATTGCTTTAATCTTATTACAATTCTTGTAAAAGGCTAGCCAAATTGCTGTAATCTGATTACAATTCTTGTAAAAGGCTAGCCAAATTAATGGTGATTAGGCCACAACAAATTGATCAGTTGTTCCACGGATTTGTCCCCCAAAAATTGGAGCGAGCGAGCGAAATAAAAATAATTTTTTTTTTTTTCTATTTTCGATAAAATCGGAGGCAAGCGAAAAGCGCAAAGTAAAAAAAAATCCCATCTTGCCCATAGAGATTAAAAATTGCTGCCAAACGCCATCATAACTTGATATCTTGTCAATAATTTCCTCTTCATCTGCTCTGGTCCATAAATTGTTGTCAAAATCAATATATATGTAATAAACTAAGCAACTAATTTCTCCATTTTTTCTTCGATCATGCCCTGCAAAGGGTTTTGTGCTACAAGTCTTCAATAGTGATTCTGCTATTAAATTAACACCCGGCAGTAAATACTAAATAGCCGTATCTTAACTATAAGAAAGTAGACCTTATACAAGGTAATTGTCATGATCAAAATATATATTTGATAGACCAAGTCATTCACTACCAACAGTTTTTAAAACGTAACCCAGGGCTCACACTGGCTCTTATTTTTCTTGAGCCAATTTTTTAATCAACTCGCAACATCGTTGCATGTTTCCATGTCAGGGAATGGTTATATGTTATTGTTTTAATTGTTATAAACTTATACTTCACTGTGCTGTATATTAATTGCATTTTGGCATTAACAAAAGCATTAGTATATTTAGATTTTTATATTAACATTTTTGTTCATTGTTCATTCCAGTAAACTTGGATAATCATTTTTTATTTAAACATACACTCTTAAAATATCTACATGATGTTAACAAAATATATCCAAAAATAAATCGAAATTAATTACTAACATAGTTAATTGGCTTGCCCTGTTAAATGTACCTTAATATATAAAAGCTGAACAAAATGTACACCAAACAGATACAACTTATATGTGTGGATATTAGAAGTAAGAAATCAAGAACAACCGCTGGTCAAAACTGTCCGAAATGTATGTATACCCAATAATCAGTCCATTTGACATATTCCGGACATCCAATTTCACACATCCTTTATCCACAAGATAATCATTTAGTTAACTGTTGTGTCTGCTGATATTACGAGAGCTTGCTAGCAGTCATCTTTAATTAGGCAATGAATGCTGACAAACAGCTCATTGTGTTTTCACAACTTTGATAAAACATGATAAGATATTGGAGAATAAAGGTTTGGGTCATAAATTATGTGCTATTTACACAATCCAGTCACCGTCAAACGCCTTATTCACATCTATATCAGTACCAATTGCGTGTTATGATTTGGGGACACCACGTCTTTGGGGACACCACGAAGTCGACGTTTAACGTTAAAAAATCGGGTGCGGGGCAAAATTGTAGGCACGGGCGCAAAATAAAAATTAATAAATTTCGATTTACGATTTTAAGCTGTGGCAAATCCGACGAACATCTGATCAATTTGTTGTGGCCTTAGTGTACTTGCCAGCATTAAAATAAAAGTTGGGCTTCCAAATTCAAGTGAACTATCACAGTCAATTAAAAGGTGATTAACAGCCCAATGTAAAGTTCAATGTTCTATGTATTAAGAGCAGATCTGGTGACATGTTTTAAAGTGTATAATTATTTACTTGCAATAAACAAGCGATTTTGTATTTAAAATATGAAACAGAGGGACCTAGTTTCACTCAGCAGGACATTTTTTTGTTATGACACATTATATTTAAGGTGGTCACTAGAAAACACGAACAATGTTTGAAATAAGATTCTGGCCCTACAACTAGGAATGATATTATTCTCAAAGTTAGTAAAACTTTAAATAGGAGTAAATGAATTTCAAAGACTATATGAGGCGCGAAATGGGAAAATCGGTCCTAAGCACGGCGTAAAGAATCGTCCCCCCTTAGCCTGTGCAGTCCGCACAGGCTAATCCGGGATAACACTTACGCTTTTATGGTATTTTCTGTTTCAAAGAAGTATCTTCTAAACATAAATCTTCTGTAGGCGGAAAGTACCGTCCCGAATTAGCCTGTGCTGACTGCACAGGCTTATCCAGGACACTTTACGCACATGCATTAAGCCTGGTTTTCCCAGGACGCGCCTCGTATGTAAAAACCAATCTCATTGGTCAGTATTATAAATAAAGACAAAGTTTAAGATGAGGAACTTTCATAGTCGTGGGCCCTAATCTCCACAACAAAGGTCAAATTTTTAGTTATTTTAGTTATGATTGGGCATTAAAGGTGTATATTTATTGTAGTATGGTCCACATCTTCCTGTCGCTTTGTGTTTTCAATCAGCCACTTATCCTTAACTTATCACCTCATTTTTTTGTTCTCTTTTATGAAAATTACTGCAATATCCCCCCCCCCCCCAAAAAAAACAAAACACAACAACAAACATGATTCTGTGTTTGATAAACACACATGCCCCTGGTTGGTACTGGGTAGCCCATTTCTTAGTCCAAATTAGGTCAAGGTCAAAGTGAGGTTGGGTGATATGGGTGGATTGGGAAAGGTCATAAGTAAAAACTGTGTAAATATCCAAGTGTTGTAGTAAGCGGTGTTGGTGCAAGACGAAACGGTAAAATCTAGTTAACCAAGAAACGGCACTTTTGAATTATTATGAGTCCAAATTAGGTCAAGGTCAAAGTAAAGTTGGGTGATATGAGTGGATTGGGAACGGTCATAAGTAACAACTGTGTTAATATCTAAGTGTTGTAGTAAGCGGTGCTGGTGCTAGACGAAACAGTAAAATCTAGTTAACCATGAAACAGCCGATTTGAATTATTCTAAGTCCAAATTAGTTCAAGGTCAAGGTCAAAGTGAGGTTGGCTGATATGGGTGGATAGGGAATGGTCATAAGCAACAACTGTGTAAGTATCAAAGTGTTGTAGTAAGCGGTGTTGGTGCTGGACGAAACGGTAAAATCTACTTAACCTTGTCGCGGACAGACAGATGGACGGACGATGCGAATACTATATGCCCCCGAAGTTCCCTTCGCCAATGTTCCCTTCGGGAGCAAAAAAAAACACACTTTGCCCCAGCCTCTGAAAAAAGCCCTGTACAGACTTCTTGATCATTGCTGAAGAAAACAATAGCCTATGATCTCAAGCAACTATGCCTTGCATATAACCAAATGCAGTTTAAATTCCCCGTAAGGGCATAATCACAATACTGCGCTTCTGTGGTGGTATTCACAAAGCATCTTAAGTGAAATTTTATCCTTATCGTTAAATCTGGAATTTTTCTCAACTGTTTCATTCCATACAGCAACTGTTAAGCAATAAGTTACATTTTAAAATAATGTCAGTAGTACAATGTGATTTTAGAAATATCGACAACATTATGCATATGTTTATTTAGTAAAGATATAAAAAAAAAAAAAAAAAAATTCACTTAAGTTAAAATATTTGAAAAATTACTTCAGATGCCTTGCAAATACGACCCCTGCAAAAATAACAAACTGGCAAGTGGTATCCAACAAAACAGGGCTGAACAAATAGTCCAGTATCATGTTCCTGAAAATTAGTTTGAACTACAAAGGCACTAAGCTAAATGCCAGGTTGACACCGAACACTATCAGGTGGACAACAAATAACCCATATACCGGTAACTTTTATGATAAATCAACTAAAACAAACTTCTAAAACAATGGTACTAAAACCACATATAATTAGCATTAGTTATTATGATACATACCGGTACTGTTTAGACAAAACTAGAATAAACACTATAATAATTTATTATGTCTAACACTTGCTAGTTATGAAATGTTTATAAAATAAAGAAAGATTGTTAACAAAGCATAAATAATAAATATAGTTTAATGCATATGGAGAAATGCAAAAGCAAGAAAAAAAATTATCAGACAAGAGCGTGTCATAAACTCAGGGAATTAAAATTGTGTGCAAAACCAAAAAGGTATTTGGAAATGAATTTGGTACAACTATGATAAACAGGCTTTCTATTAGAAAATAATTGCTTAACGACCAAATCTTAGCTGGAAAATACATAAATAAAATCAAAATTAACAATTTTACAGTGCATCAATTAGTTTAAGAAAAAAAAACATAATTTTGACACAAAATTGTGCTTTGTAAATAAAATATGCTTTTAAGACAATTTCAGTGATCATGCTTGAATAAGATATAAATTGATTACTTAACAAAACCAAATGTTTCATGATAGACAAACTCTCCCACTAAGGTGATTCCATTGAACATGCATGGCATCATCATGGCCCATTGCTAATAGCATGCAGGTTTCTTTTACTTAATAATCCAACAAGACAACAGTTTCCTGCGTAACCATGTCTCTAGGCTACACCCCATGCTCCACTCCAGTAACATATATCCCACTTACATATTTAAACAACAAGTTTAACATCTTTAAAATTTCGTCAATTTCGTTCATACTTTATAAACTTCTATTAAAAAATTGAGAACTACAGTTCAGTATAATTATTATGTGCTGAGGAATTTTATTTTTGCAGGTAACACAACTGGATAACATTTTAATGCATAAACAAAATAATTAAAACACTTATCAAAAACCAAAGAATGATATTTTTCTATGTTCGTTTCTTAAATTGTTAGTGCTTCCAGGTTTGAATCTAGCCATCCAAACAACTTCATAATTGTATTGTCTTTTCTCCAATTCTAAGTTCTCGCAGGTTTCTAGCCAGTTACAGTAACAACAACAAAAATACATACAACTATCATTATGTCCCTTATGAATGGGTATATGGTCTCTACGGGCATCTGTTAGGGATGTCAACAGCTACCAAAATTGGTATCCAGTTATTCGTATGTAATATCCGGACACTATCCGGATAATCGTATAGATCGGCATTGGCAGCCAGAATCTTGCACATGTTAAAGTTGCAAAATTAAGTTCACATCTAGACGATACTTCTATTTTGAAAACACAATACTATTTCATTACTGAAAAAAGTACATGTAACAAACTACGTCGATTTCTGTTCGTAAATTGTGCTTTTTGTTTGTTTTGTGTAATGTGCAATGTTGTTATGCCCTTCAATTAAAGTACCCCAATTAAACATTTGATTTGCGTAAAGGTAAGTAGGTGTTATGGCTGACTGGTGTATGGTAAACCCATAAATTACAATGTTTGAGTAAAACACGCAATGTGCTGATCAAATGCACATAAACACAAAAACAAGGATCATGGATCAATGTTACTATATATTTTATTTTAATTGGCATTGTTAACTGGTAGAGAACCATCTCTTATCAAGAGAGACGCACCTAATTGGCATAATCGATTGTGACATCTTGTTTGTTTAATAGTCCTGTCAAAGTTAGTGTGTTGTGAAAGCACCACCTGTTGTTTTATGATAATCGTATTCCGACCGAGGGGGGTGTTTTTAACACGTCCGCAGTACGAGGTGGAGACCTGTAGAGGCCTATAGCTGTGTTGTGTTAATAATATACATGCATGAAGGGCATTTGTATGCCTAAAAAAAAAAACAAGAAAGAATCGGATTTTCAATTTTTATACGAATATTTGGTTACCATTTTGGTAATCGGATATTAACATAGTAACCGGATAACTGGTTATCCGGATATTCGTTGACATCCCTAGTATCTATGGATAACAGTTGTGCTTGCAAATCTGAGGTGTTTCATGGATACAGCTCTTCTACATTCTTTTTGAAATACAATACAGGGCTTGCATTCAAAAAGCTCCTAAGGAAAAATCTTAACATATTTAGGTGGACTTAAGTGAAAATTTCATATCCAAATTTCTATGTGAAATCCAATGATATATGTTTAACACTTGGTAAAATATTAAATACATAAACAATATGTGGCGTGTCATGAGAAAACTGGTCATAATGCATGTGTGAAAAGTGTCATCCCGGGATTGGCCTGTGTGGACCCGGACTAGCCTGTGCAGTCCGCACAGGCTAATCTGGGACGGCACTTTCCGCTTTTATGGTATTTTCTGTTTCAAGGAGGTCTCTTCTAAACATAAATCCACTGTAGGCGGAAAGTGCCTTCCCGGATTAGCCTGTGCGGACTGCACAGGCTAATCCAGGACGACACTGTACGCACATGCATTAAGTCCGGTTTTCCCACAACACGCCTCATATTTACTAGTTTGGACCATTTTCATGTAAAATGAACTTAAGTTGAAAATAAGTCAAAATTAGAATTTGTATTTAAAACAATATGCTTTGAAACATTTGCATGGCTAATGCTAGATATTAATACACTTTGAATTATATTGCAAATTATAAGTCAAAATCTTCAAAAAATGCATTACTTAGTCAGAAAATCTGATAATAAATTTAAGATTTTTCTTAATTTTCGACTAAGATTCTTGATAAATACCAGCCCTGGTCTATTTTAAGTAAAAGTGACAGTATTTGTATATCATATGTTGTAAATAAACTTGTGGCATGTCCCCCTTGCACTTCTGATTAGAACAGATAAGGCGCGTACACGCATGAAATACGCACACAAATTAGGAAGAAACGCAGAGAAAAATAAAATTTGAGTGTACATTTTACGCAGAGAAATTAAAAGTTGAGTATACATTTACGCATATTTCCCCCAATTTCGCGCATAACATCTACTTTCAGAGACTGAAAGACTGAAGAAGATTGAAGTTGTGACAGGTCTGCCCATCTGAATGTGCAGTTGATTTGCATTATAATGTAAAAAATGTTCAGAAGTCTTCTTGTAACATTATTGTATCCAAAAGGAGTTGCTACATAATCAAGGATTAACGCCCATAAGTTCTGGAGAGAGTGTACATTTACGCCCAAATTTTCAGAAGAATGCATACATTTACACCCAGAACAAAAGCTTATCTGGAGCACTGACTGATGTAGCGAAAGTTCTAGAACGAAAAAGCAGGGTGCTGCACCCTGCCCCTTTTTGGTTCCACCATGCTGTCCCTCTGGGTTGGTCAACACAAAAATGTTGAATACCTTTTGAAATCCAATATATTTTCGCTAATATTCAATGACAAATTAATAGACTAAACTTAAAAACCCGAACTGGAGGCATTAGACTAACAAAAACCCTTGATTTTGTAAATTATCAGATAATGTCAAAAAAAAACCTGGATTTAGTAAATTATTAGATAATGTCAACAAAAACCCTGGATTTAGTAAATTATTAGATAATGTCAAGGAACAAGTCTGGCTTTCCACCCTGCTCCATTTTTACTTAATTTAGCAGCACCCTGCATCTTTTTTGATCCTAGATCTTTCAGGATGATGCATCTACTGAACAAAATTAATGTTCTCCATTTGTGGCGCGGCGTGGAAAAACCGGACTTAATGCATGTGCGTAAAGTGTCGTCCTGGATTAGCCTGTGCAGTCCGCACAGGCTAATCCGGGATGGCACTTTACGCCTACAGTGGATTTATGTTTAGAAGAGAGCTCCTTGAAACAGAAAATACCATAAAAGCGATAAGTGCCATCCCGGATTAGCCTCTGCAGACTGCACTTTAATCCGGGACAACACTTTACGCACATGCATTGAGACCGGTTTTCTCACCACGCGCCACAAAATTTTGTATATGTACAGTATGGCTAACGTGAAACCCTCCGTTAGTTCGCAGAGTTGGTGCGACTGAGTTTCAGTGTTCATGAAAACCTTCATTTGGGGGGGTGATTCCTCAAGTTTTTTTTAAAGCTATTTTCATGAAAACCCCTTTAAAATCCACATTTTACTTGTTATTTCCATATGGAAGGGGTGAACAGGGAGTTTGGTGAACCACCATTTATCAAAAGTAGTGGGATAAACGGGTGAACGGTGCGAAATTCATAGAATAATAACCCCATGTCATTTGGCATGAGAAATATTTGAGGCGCGTCATGGGAAAACCGGGCTTAATGCATGTGCGTATAGTGTCGTCCGAATCAGCAGATACCATAAAAGCGGACCGCACAGACTAAACCGGGACGACACTTAACGCACATCCATTAAGCCCAGTTTTACCACGACACGCCTCATTTTATTTCTGTGTACTGACTGATGCCTGATGCCATTTATCATCAATGTTAGTAGAAGGCTCAAGACAATTTGCATATCAAGGAATAATTCAGCATTTTAGTTTATATGAATTATGTTGAGTTAAGAATAAATGTGACATCCCATGGGGATTTCCTTTTCTGTCAAATAGGCTTCATTATAGTAGAAAGTAGGTAGTAAGACTAGATGCATTGATTATTACTCCATATGTTTGTTGGTGCTTGAAAAACAGATTGTTTAATGGCAACAATAGCAAAAGCAACAGCACCCATGGGCAAGAAGCATTTTTGTTCAGATAACAGTACAAAACAGGTTTATGCATGAAAACAAAATTCTGAATTCATATTCGTTATCGTTTGAAGAGACTGCAAAAAAAGTTGTTTATAATTACCGTATATTCCCTAAAAAACACCCACCCTAATAAACGCTCCCCCGCCACTTTTTTTTTATAATAACCAAACCTCCCTGCCTAATTAATGCCTTCATTTTGCTATAAACGCACAATGCAACTGCAGGCTCAAAACTGCCATTATGAATCTTTGAAAGAAATGTTTGCAGAGTGAGCTTACACAGTCAATTTTATAATGTTTTCTATATACTGGAATAGATGACAAAACCATAAACTGGACTAATATTTTATACCCGTTTTGGAAAATGTAAAGCCCCTAGGGGCCTTTATTAGGGAATATATGGTAATACGTAACAAGCAATGTGCAAAACTATTTGAATTTGAGAAAAGTCTTTTTATCCCTCTATATTTCTAGATGTTGTTAACAATCATTATGAATCATGTAAGATCTTCATATAATATATTTTAACAAACTTTCCCCAATACTGACAAATGTTATTCCCATCTTAGCAACCATCACCCCATCGCTGTTACCATGGTAACACGGTCCACAGCCAGTGCCCTCGAAACAAGCTTATGATTACTATTACTTGACTTGCAACCTAACGCAGTTACTGCTTACTGACCAGCCCCATGCCACGTAAACGTTCAAAGAGGATAGGCGCACATCGTACATCAGTTTTACACAAAACCATAACTAGTAACAGAGTTGACAGAAAAGGAAGATTATATTGGAAAAAGCAAAGAAAAGTCCACTAACGTCATCCGATAATCCAGATTTCTGAGTTTTCTGAAAGAAATTTAGGGTAAAGTTTTAATATTGACATAGAAATGCAGAACTTAAAATGTGTTAAAAAGCCATTTTCAAATACCGGTATAAGAAATTATACAAAACTGGATTATACAGCTGCAGTCAAGCCTTGCCAAATTGCTTGAGGAGTGTTGCTCTTTTAAATGAACAAATAAGCATGCTGGCAAATTGCTCAAAGATAGTGGCCAATGTTTATCTATTTTCATTGGATTCGTTTTGCAAAATAATACACGAAGCAAGAACAAGGTACAAATCTCACATGTAGAAATGAGTCAAATGACATGCCTAAAACAGTGGAAATATTACTTCCACATACAGTTACTTTTACTGAGGAAGTGTTTCCACCACAGAGAGCATATTCCAGTCACAAATCTTGCAAATTTAGAAGGAACAGATTTATAAATTGTACTCAGTTTACAATATTATTTTATCACATGCTATACCTTGTTTTCCGTGTGATACAGCCATTACGAATATTTGTATGTTGCACATGTAGAAGATAACTTTTTGAGCATTTCCATTGGCTACATATATTTGAATGACCAATAGCATGACATAATTTGGTTAAATAATGTCATCAACATGAAATGACGTCACGTCAATATACAACTTTGGGGATTTATGAACATCTTTTTTTTTAATTTATAAGGTTTTTATTTCCCTTTAAAAGCATGTGATAAAGAAGATCTGACACTCGTTGTCATTTCATACCAAATATTATTAAACTCGTCCAGGAAATTCGTTAGTAAGCTCGCCAAAGGCTTGCTTACTAACACAATTCTTAAACTCATTTAATACATTTTTGGTATGAAATATGACAACTCGTACCAGATCCTATATATATTATATATATAACCCATGACACAGAAGCTATAATATTGAATTTGTGATGCTTCAAGCCATGCATGTGCTATTAACAAAACACACCGCTTCATATTTCACATAAACATTCAGTATTTTGACACATTATTTACCCAGTAGTGATAAAAGTTCTTTTCATATTTACATGTATATAAATGTATCTATTGGTTTGACCTATCCAAGGAACACAAAATGCATGATTTCTAGGCCTATGATAGTTTTGTTGCCGCAATCCTAGTCGCCACAACGAGAATGCGAGAATGCGTGTCACGGCTTGATAAGGCGAAAAAAAAAATGTTTGTTTCAAGTTACATGTCTATGAAAAATAGGGTAGGTAGGTAGGGATTTTTTTTTTTTTTTTTTTTTTTTGGTAAATGGTCAACTTGAAGATTCTAAAACTGAATTAATGTTCAGAACATATCTGTAATATCCTTATTATCCTAGCAAAACTAAACACTTATTTAACCAAAAACATTTAATTATTGAAAAACATAACCTGAAACAAACGTTTTTTTTAATGCCTAACAACGGAAAGTACATTAACATGCATGTTCATTGCATAACATTACAAGCATGTTGTGAATTGGAAAACTGCCAAATAAGAAGTCCACATTTTTCCAACAACTTTCAAACAGGAGTTTGTTGTTGTTTGGGACAGCAATATATTGGAATGTGAAAAGGTTTCCTATACATGCTACACATTGCTGAAATTACAAGGGGTGATAACAGATTTTCAGAACTTGTTTGCACTTTTTCTAACAGAATCCCTATTTACAAATTATTCCATATATAGAAAAGGTCAAGTGTCTATGGCAAAGACAGAAATTCATAGGTAGAGATTCTTTTCTTTTTTTTAAATGAAAGTTGAATGAGTCAATGTCAAATAACAGGTAGATTCCTGACCATTTGATTTAGCTTTAAAAAAATTATTATAAACCAATTTTTGCAGTTAGTATACATGTTTGGAAGCTGTCGGAGGACAGCATGCTCGACTTTTCTGAGTTACTGGCATTATTTCTAAAACAAACTGTTTGGATAGTAGGGGCCAATTAAACAGAGTTAATTTTGTTCTTGACATAATGAGTGGAAAGCTTTTTTCTAATTTTCAAAACAGTGACCTTGACCCCTCCCACCCCAAATGCAATCTCATGCAATGTCTCGCTATATGGTATCTATAAATTGAGTTTTTTTTTAATATTTCAATTTGTTCTCGATTATTGAGCAGAAACTTTTTTTCTATTTTAGTAATAATGACATTGACCTTATCAAAAATTCGAGCTAAAAACGAGTAGCATAATACTAATTTTGATTTGTTTCTGTCCATATGTACATGTATCTAAATGATTAATAAAGCTTTTTTTCAGAATTTAAACAGGTTAGGTATTTAATAAAGATTTTATATATTGTAACTGGAGACTTCTATGCTTGTTTTACAATGTCCTTTATCGTATCAAAGAATATCAGAAATTGTGTTATTTTTTTTCATATATTAATCACACTGCCCCTTTAAAAATGCTTTGAGATACAATTCATTCCACAAACAGTTACTTAACACACTGCAAATCCTGTTTCAGTGTCTGTAACATTAGGCAATTAAATGCCATAATGGAATATGAAGCTTATTTCGTTTTCAGTTAACTATGACATTTTGAAAATACTAAACATTCCATGTTTTTGTAGAATACCGGTATCGAGCACATTTTCAAACATTGGGGGAGTCTAAAAGTGCCGATGTTTTATAAAATTCAGTGTGACAATTTTTGGTAAATACACTCACTAATTTCAGATACCAGTAATCTAGAAGAGGAAATGGTTTAACACTAAAAATGGAAATTACATGTATTAAGGCAACATTGCAGTAAATAATATTACAAACAATATCAATTCAGAGCATAGAAGGACTCTGGAATCTGGATTGTGTCCAACAATTGTGGCGCGTCGTGGGAAAACCGGTCTTAATGCATGTGCGTAAAGTGTCGTCCCGGATTAGCCTGTGCAGTCCGCACAGGCTAATCCAGGACGGCACTTTCCGCTTTTATGGTATTTTCTGTTTCAAGGAAGTCTCTTCTAAACATATATCCACTGCAGGCGGAAAGTGCCGTACTGGATTAGCCTGTGCGGACTGCACAGGCTTCTCCGGGACGACACTTTACGCACATGCATTAAGACCGGTTTTCCCACAACGCGCCTCCACTGTTTTAATATGTTTAGACCCAACCTGCTACATGTACCTACTTTTCAAAAAATACAAAATGTTAAGTACCTACAGGATTTAACAACTTGAGATATATATTATAAATGAGGCATGGAAAACCCAGGCTTAATGCATCTGTGTAAAGTGTCGTCCCGATTAGCCAGTGCGTACTATTCCCGGATTGGCCTGTGCAGTCCACACAGGCTAATCCTGGATGACACTCCGCCTTCAGTGGTTTTATGTTTCAAAGAGACTTCCTTGAAACAGAAAATACCATAATCCGGAAAGTGTCCTTTTGCATTAGCCTGTGCGGACTGCACAGAATAATCCGTGACCACACTTGATGCAGATGCATTAAGCCCAGGTTTCCCACGACACACCTCAAATGTATAAGTGAGGAAAACACATACCAGTGCATTCAGAACACACTAGAACTTGGAAACTGAGGTCATTTGCACTCAGAGATACATGTAAAAGCAAAGAAAAATACATGCATTACAATGAGTAATTGATTTTGCATTATCAAAATAATAGAGTTTTGAAGTACATGGCAGAGCAAGCAATCTGTTTATAAAGGAACCGTTCAAAATATAATAAATAACTAATGAAATAAGTACATTTACAAAACTAAACAGTAGGAAAGAACATGCACCAGTAAAATATCATAAAGAAATATGTATGAAAATGGAAAATTTTCATTGTAACAGAAAAATAAATAAATAGCTAATAATTAATTAATAATAAATGTAAAATTATGGAAATAATAATCACGTATAGCTTTTTTTGTTAGTTTTTTATTCTTATACAATTCATGTTTAATTTGAAATGTAAGTATTGCAATATTTTCACCCCAAAAAATAAATAATTAATGGGAAGTCATTAGTTTACCCCAAAGATAAATGACTTGACAGGCAATATATGCATCCCAAAGATAAAATTTATCTTTCATATCATGAAATAATTAATGTACTGCACTTTGTTTACACACCCCTAATACACAAAAAGGATTTAGTATTGCATTAATTTATCCCAAAGAAAAAACAATGTTTGTATCACAATTTATTAACCCCAAAGACAAATGAAAACTTCTTCTTTCTAAGCTATGAAACCGTCCTAGTGCTATAATAGAGAAAGATCAAGGGAAAAATAGCAGGGCGCAGCACCCTGCTCCTTTTTGGTCACCCCCCCCCTGCTGCCCCTCTGGGCTCCTTCACACAGAAATGTTGAATATCTTTTGAAATTTAATATATTTTTGAAAATATTCCATGACAAAGGAATAGGCAATGCTTAAAAACCTTAAACAGAAGCATTAAACTCATGAAAACCCTGGATGAAGCAAAATATTAAAACATGTCAACAAACTAGTCTGGCTTTCCACCCTGCTCCTTTTTAGCAGCACCCTGTACCTTTTGCGATCCTAGATCTTTCCCTAAATAATATACACATATCACCTAGGCTAGTAAAAACGACGGATTTCCAGTTTTTCGAAAGGGTTCATGCTTACATAATGCACAGCCTCCCGTAAAAAATTGCCAAGTCAACATTTCAAACATGAGTATTCAATATTTGAATTTTTCATTAAGTCTTTTCAATCGACTGGCAAATCAATAAATCAATGGCAATTTTCTCTTGTTTTGGACAAGTTTCCACAGACATGTAAATCTGTAAATGGCTAAACTTTGACATTTGTTTATACTTTCTATCAAAATCCTGTACTTGAAATAGAAACACATATCGTGGTTAGGACAGTTGCTTTAAAAGATTATAATTAGATATTGAATATATATGTCAAAAATGTTGACACCATCGGCCACCTTTAGCAGTTGGCTGTGCGTTAAGTAAGTGGGAACCCTTTTGTAAAACTGGAGGTCCAACGTTGTTACTAACCAGTGTAATGTATAAGGCTTTCAGCTTTAGACTCAATCCCAGTTACCCTGGACAATTCGTGTCGCCGGAATTTGATGAACGGCGGTAGAAAACTGCATTGTTCTATGACAATAAAATAATCGTATTATTGTAAAGTGATGCAATTTTCATTATTTTCAAGCACTATTTTTTGCCCTCTAACCGTAATGGATGTGAAAATTGTGTTGTATGATGGCAGGCATATCAAAAACTGGGTATCGCCGGAACCGAATAAATAAATAAAACGAGTTGTTAGATCTCATAAACACATTCATGGGTCATCTTCAGATCGTTATAACAATATAAGTAATCACCGTGATACATTTCAGTATAAGTTTCCGAGTATAAAACGATTGTCTGCAACATTTTTGCTTTGGATATAACATGTCGCCAATTTCAATAAATTTACGGGACAAATGTTTTATAACCAAAATATTTAGTTTAAACTTACTCAGGGTACGAAAATATTCATGAAATCTATCCGTCCTATTTACACAAGTTGTTAAAAAAACATTTTATTGAAGCCATTCAGATGAAACTAATAAATGACATATGTCAAAATAGGAAATCGAAGCGTAATTTTAACCCGGTAACGTACGGGACGTTTTCTAGTTGTGGTTTTGAAGACTAAATATCGCGTATAGAAGCAAACATTTGCTTTCAGAACATTTCCAGATAATTATAAAAACCATTAAATGAAGAAATTTTACTGAGGTAGGATAGCGTAAATTTCCGAAACAGAATGAAGCCGGAAGAAAACATTGGTCGTAACGTACGAGACATAACGTACGGGGCATGTAGATGTTAGAAATGAGCACAATCGGTTATTTTGTTTCCTATAAATTATCACTTTAGGTTAAATTCATCTCTGGCAACTTACCCGGATGAAAACAAAAGTTAAAGCCCGCCATTGAAGTAATATTTTCAACGTATAACCACGTGGGCAAAATAAAATTAAATATTGATCATCAGAAAGGTAAGCATCGGTTGGTTTATTATATGTTTGTGCGTAATTTATGTGTTTTTTTTAAGCAGGTTTATAATGCATTTAAAAAGGAGTATTTTAAATGCTTTTTCTTGTTTCGCAAAATTAAATGCTTTAGTCATAAAGGCATGTCCCGTATGTTATTCGAAAATGTCCCGTATGTTATATTATAAACTTGCAAGATTCATTTGCGAAGAATGAGCAAATTAATAAATTAGATACGCTTTAATTATACGTTATTTGTGAACAGGGGGTTTATTTCACTGAATTGAAGCAACAAACACTTATATGTACGTTAACACAAGAATAATACGCTCTAAAGTGTTTGGCCTGTTTACTAAATATTCTGAGTTGCATATATAAAATATTTTGATTGCAAATATGTCTCCATGAAAAAAGCATAATATTATAATGTTGATGAAATATTTTTATCAATGATATATTAAACGCAACCTGTAAATCAGCAAAGCATTAAAGACAAGTATAGTTATAGAGACACCATTCTAATATGCGTCCCGTATGTTATGCGGTTTCGTCCCGTATGTTATTGAAAGAAACAAAGTTGTTAACACAGATTTTCACAAACGATTACTTTTAATTAACCATTAATTAAGCAGGTTTGCTTTGTTTTAATACACACATAACATATTATGCAGCATGGCAAAATCAAAGTCACAGCGCATGCGCGAATATCGACAGAGAAAGAAAGAACAGCTTGGAGACAGATGGCTGAAGGCTGAAAGAGAACGAGTGAGGGAATACTTTGTTCCTATATCCGATTTGGACGATGAAACTCAACAAAGGAAGAGAGAACTCAACAAAATAAGACAGGCCAAATTCAGAAATAAGCGAAAACGGCAGAACCAAGAGCAGGAGGCAAGTATTGATAATGTAAATCCTTCATCCAATGATACTGAACAGCCATCGACAAGTGACAATGCTGTTTTAAGTTCATCTGATGCATTGATGACTGTGAAAATGCCATTTGTGAATAGGAGCAGAGCGTCTGAACGTGGCAGAAAGAGAGCATCAAGAGCCTTAGCAAGGTCTTATAGAACCATAGAGACTCTACAGAATAAGACTGAAGAGTTGAAGAATAAGCTCAAAAATGCCCAGAAACGACTTCAACGGTGTGAAAATAGAGTGGGCATTGCAAACACCCCAAAAAGCAAAAGTGACACTCTCTTGAAACGGTCTGGAATTAACCCGAAAGATGTTCCTGAAGTTCGAAAGAAGCTTATACTGGGTGAATGTTTGTCAGAAGAAATAAAGACCGCTAAGAATGCTCAAGAAGGAAATTCTGAAAAAGCACAGATTGTTCATAGAGTTGCTTCAGGAAAGGTAATTAAGAAGTATAGATTAAAAAGCACACTAGAAAAGGTCACTACCCTTAACAGAAGGAAAACAGTTTCGAACAAGAATGTGGTACATGTGAAGAGGAAGAGACTTGATGACATTAGGAAGCGAGTGAACGACAAGATAGTTGGATTCCTAGAACGTGATGACAATTCAAGACAACTACCGGGGAAATCTGATGCAGTAAAGGGTGACAGCGGGAAGATACAAAAGAGAGTGCTAAATGATTACATGTACAACTTGCACTTAAAGTTCAATGCAGAATCGGATATCAAGGTTTCCAGAACTACATTCCATAAAGCACGGCTTAAGTACATAAGCTTAGTGAATTTCACGTCTCGAAGTGTTTGTCTTTGTTCTAAACACCAGAACTTCTGCTTCTTACTGAGATCACTGAAATGCTTGAATGTTACAAGCTGTACAAATCCAGATAAGTTTGTAGAAATGTACAAAGACAGTAGAGCCTCATTGAATGAGATGCTTGAAAAGATACCAAACGAAGGCGAAGACGTTAAGTTTCAACAATGGAAAAGAGTGAAGCTTCAGAATGGCAAAGAGAAACAACGTGTAGTTGAAGTTCAGAAACCCAAAGTTGTGTTTGTTAAAATGATGTTGGAAACCTTTCAAGAGTTTGAGGGCCATATACAGAGAGTGAAGAGTCAGTACAGCGCAGTCAGTAAAATGAAAGAAAATCTACCAAAGGAGCAGGTATTAATCCAGATGGATTTTTCAGAAAACTATAGTTGCAATACTCTTGAAGAAATCCAATCAGCGTATTGGAACAGTAGCATGGTTACACTTCATCCCGCCGTTATTTACTACCGAGGGGAGTCTGAAGAATTAAAACATGTAAGCTATGTACATGTATCCGAAGTTCTAAATCACAATGCTACAATGGTGATATGCATCATAAACAGTCTGATGAAAATAGTTAAGACACTTCTTCCAAACCTGAAGGCTGTTCATTTTTGGACAGACTCGCCATCATCTCAATACAGGAACAAGACCATATTCGACCTAGTGAGCAGATTTCCTGTTGAATACGGAATACACGCATCGTGGCATTACTTTGAAAGTGGCCACGGAAAAGGCCCCTGTGATGGAATTGGGGGGACAACAAAACGAAATGCCGACAATGCAGTGAAACAGGGGAAAGCTCTGATACAAGACGCTACAGATTTTTATTCATGGGCAACACAGAACCAACAAGGAATTCGCTATGAACTTGTATCAGAAGAGGATTACAACATAACTAAAATAAATGTTGACAAACGAAACAGCCAAATAAAACCAGTAAAAGGATCTATGAAAGTACATGCAGTTGTGGGGGCTGAAGATGGAAAGATAGCAGTAAGAAATACTTCCTGTGCGTGCAATGATTGCTTCAATGGATCCTTCAATCTTAAGTCGGCGTGTTTATGGGAAGAGCGCACACTTGATGTCAAAGGAGACAAACCACAAGAAGGTAGAAAATTCAATGGATCGGAAAGGATCGAAGATCAGGCATGTGAAATAGTTAACACCAACAGTGAAGCAAAAGAATGCACATCGATAGGTGCTATAGTACGTAGTACGCAAAGCAGACAAAACAAAGACGGTCGAAATTCTAATGAATCTGAAACGATGGAAGATCAAGCCAATGAAACAGTAACAGCAACAGCCGAGAATGTGGCAACAGAAAGTACAGCAACTGATCAGTTATCTGAAGATAGAAAGGGCAGCAGACACAAGGAAATTGGTTTAAATCAACTTGTTGTTGCCATGTATGATACAAAGTGCTACATCGGAAAGGTAATTGAGGTCTGCGATGAAGACAAAACAACACACATTTCGTTTATGACTGAGTGCGGAAAAAGCAAGGCGACATACAAATGGCCAGTAGCCGAAGATAAAGTCTGGGTGAAGACAGCTGATATCGTTCGATTGATCGAACATCCAGTCCCAACAAGCAAATCAGGACGAATGTTTACGTTCGATGACGAAATACTTCAGATGATTTCGAAATAACTGACGTATGATAAGAGTGTTATACAAGTATAACTTACGGGACAGTGCGTCACGAATTTATTTGTGACGTATAGTTTTAGTGTTCAAAATAGTGTGTTTCATAAAAAGCTTTAACACATAAAAATTTATTAAATATATCTTGTATTTCAAGGAAATAAATTCCAGAGAATAACGATATAGATTTGTATTTTCTTTTAATATCATAATCGTCAAGGCAACGATATTATATAAACTATTTTTGGTCAATTAAAACTAACGTTTAAAAGACAATGATCGCAGTTTTATTCTTTAGAGAAATGTGTTTTAGCCATGTTTTATTGTGAGTTTTAGTACTGATGCGAGTACAGATAATTACTATGATAGTTTGTAACATACGGGACATGACGTTGTCATTTACGGGACATTTACATTTTGTAAAACCGCTTCTCTTATTTATGACTTTCATTGGTATTTTGTAAATCTTTTTTTCTTTAATAGTTCAATATTGTTAATTGAAACTGTTACACTCGTTTGAACTGTTCGTGGCTTCTTTAATTTGAAACGGAAATTACCGTTTTTGAAAAAATAACAAATCTTTTTGATTTTCTGTTTGTTTGATTTTATTTTATTGCTACATTGCTTAAGAATTGATAGCTAAACCATGTTTTTCTATTGCAGGTATGTCCTAATTTTGATTTAAAATATGTTTTGTTTAACAATTAGTTCAATTACGTCCATCCTTTGAGCATATTAACTTGTAGACCCTTACTAATTAATACGGCTGCTTTTTTATTCAAGGTTCAACAAGCGATGCTGTTTTTGAAAAAATGTGAAATCTTAAGTGGTGAAGTTTTGAAATTAGGTTTCCAACACCTGTCATGACAAAATAAATCCCATACCATATCATTTTAGTGAGATAAAAAAAATTGTGTTTTGGATATGCCAATTGTCCAGGTTAACAGGGATTGAGTCTTTAAAAGGTTTACCCGGTAGTGATTTGGCTTCTACAGGCTACATTAGCCACATTTGTACAGTAACAGACAGAGATAGGCCAGCTGAATGGATATGGGCAATACAATTTATGTACTAAAGACAGTCAAATTAGGTTTTCAGTATGTTACTTGGACAGGATATTCAAACAACATATTACATGAATATAGAATGTTTATCAATATTATTTTGAATGTTAATATTGACTTATATAATCGTTTAACAGTTTTGTTTACCCCCAGGGAATGTGTAAAGAGAGGTTTGACAGAATGGAAATCAGATCTAACAATCATAAATTACAACAGTGAAGATGATATATTTGTGTTGACAACATTATTGATTATACATTTCCTACATTTAAGAGTATTTTACAAAGCCTGGATAATTCCCCATGTGCAAGACAAAATCAGTACAATGGTTAACATTAAAAATTAAAAAATGATGACAGGGTCCCAGAAGACAAGATCAATTTTTAAGTTTTAAGTCAGAATTTCACCTTTATTTCAGTGTATAACAGTCTCCGCGAAAGTTGTGAATTTATTACTGGCCACGAGGACCAGTAATGCCCCAAATATTACTGGCCCGGACAAAATATTACTGGCCACTTATTTTTTGGCAAGAAACATTTAAATACGATAAAAACTATATACACTTGAGAGTGCTTTATTAACTAAAGCTACTACTATCAGCATGCTAATTTTGCAAGATATATATGAATTCAATTGTATTTGTCAAAGTCCTTTCAACGTCTTCAACAATGTTAAACTTCAACTGGAACTATAAGACAACATCATTGATAGGTTTCCTGTTACACAGTCATTACACTGTCACGTCAACCATGTAGTCGGGAACCAATTCTCTTGCGAGACTTGTGACGTCATCTTATTGAAACACAAACATGTTTAAATTCAACCAATTAAAACGCAAGACGGAACCAGTCGAACGGAAACCGAAAATGAAAGGAGATTCGGAGAGTGACGTAATTTTGTAAACAAAACGTACAGCAATATATGTCGTAAAATATTTTTGACAGAAATTTTCATCGGACACGAGGACCAGTATTCAGACAGTTTTTCCAGGACCTCCCGGAATTTATCGGCAATGTCAGAGGTCCGACGGTCTTTCGCGGAGACTGGTATAATACACCAGGAAGTAAGGACAAATTTGATGACTAAATATAGAGTACCATAACAAACTAGAATTGTCACATGAGTGACGGATATATCCCCACAATATGGCCTTGTCACAAAACTATGGCATCCATTCGAAAGAAATGGACAGAGAGAGAATGCTTTAATTTGTGAATGGTCAACAGTGTATTTGGAAAATTTTAATTTCAATAGGAGCCATAACTCTGTCAACATTTAGTGGTCTGTAACCTAAGTTGAACTTGATCAGTATTTTATGATGTTACACCTATGTACCAAAAATAATGTAAATTTGTGAAGCCTTTCATGAGTTATTGTCCATGATTTTAGGAAATTTAAGTCAAAAAGGGAGGTCATAACTGTGTCCAAATTTAGTGGTTTGTAACCAAAGTCAAACTTGAACAGTATTTTATGATGTTACACATGTGTACCAATAATTATATAAATATGTCAAGCCATTGTTGAGTTATCGCAATGAAACCATGATTTTTAGGGAATTTATGTCAAATAAAGGGCCATAACTCTGTCAAACTTTAGTGGTTTGTAACCAAAGTCGAACTTAACCCGTGTTTTATGATGCTACACATGCATACCAAGAATTATTTTAATATGTCAAGCAATTCTTGAGTTATCGTCCGGAAATCATGTTTTTAGGGAATTTCAAGTCGAAAAGGGGCCATAACTCTGTCAAAATTTAGTGGTTTGTAACCAACATGGAATTTGACCTGTATTCTATGATGTAACACATGTGTACCAAAAATTGTTTGAATATGTCCAGCCTTTCTTGAGTTATCATCCAGAAACCATGTTTTTAGGAAATTTTAAGTCGAAAAGGGGCCATAACTCTGTCAAAATTAGTGGTTTGTAACCAACATGGAACCTGACCTGTATTCTATAATGTTACACATGTGTACCAAAAATTATTTGAATATGTCTAGCCTTTCTTGAGTTATCATCCAGAAACCAAAAACCAACAGACTGACAAGCACTCCTATATACCCCCCCAAAACTTCGTTTTTGGGGGTATACTCATAATTAATGTCAACAATCCTTAATTATGAATTAATAATTCTGATTTCTGAACACAATCGTTAGTTAGTTTTGAACATCAACTTAATGGAATTAAAATTACGGTTTTTAAGGCTTATTTAATACGTCTGCCGAGGCTTAAAATCATACACAAATATGTGACTGAATGATTGCCAGAAATACTGTCCAATAAAATTGGTTGACTAAAAGCCAATGGCTAAGACTTTAAGAAAACAGTCAATGCTTCTGTCATGACCAGATTCAGAACGGAGTGTTCTGTAAACACAGGCAAGCATTCCCATTAAGAAATGACAAGTTCAAGTAAACTATTCACAGATCGGTAAATTGACTGTTTTCAAAAAATTCACAGATTCACTTGTTCATGCTTGTCAGTCGATCGAGTACATTTAAAAAATGATTTCAACCCAAAGATAGTTTTCAAAGCCTAAGAAGCCATACTCATTGGAAGGAACATATCAGTTTGGGGTCAACTATTAAACAGTTTTAGTCAAGATTTAATTAAAAGCTTGCACTACAATTTAATTCAAAAGATGTTCAATAGTCTAGGATTCTGTTGAAAGAAATGACAGAACCATTAGATATATATATATAATCTATCAACTTAAAATAATTAAACAAGGTACTACGGGGTAATTTGTACCTCACTGGCATTATGCATCCAGTTGCCATCGACGTAGAATTTATACTGGTGTTCACCCTCTGGTAGATCGACAATTGTGTAGAAATCTCCATGGCTGAAAAAATTTGAATATGGTCACACAATTGCATACCAGTAGTAGCTGCTTTAAGACTATGTTTTGTAAATGGTTTTGCTAATAAACGTTATTGACTAATACAGTTTCTTTAAACCTATTTTCATACAGGTTTTGCATATAAATTTTTTTGACATATTCAAAGTTCATCTCAAATCACTGACGACGACGACGACTTTTATTATTATTATTATTATTATTATCTCATTAAATCTACCACGTCAATGCATGCAATTAATAAAACATTTTTCAATACTCATTGTATGTACCAGATAGAGACATTTCAGGGACAGGTCATACATTTTCTCAACAATGCATGTATAACCAATACTGGAAACTATCAAATGCCAGTCATTCAATAATGCATCGTCACAACTAATGAATTAATAAAAGGTTTTTACTGTAAATGAACATGAAATCATAAAAGTCATCATAACTTAATAGTAATAATTCAAACCAGCAACAACAAATAAACAAGCAATGGCAGTTAAATAAAGATAGTGTTTTCAGTACCTGTTTTAAACATTTTGGTATGGATAAAATTATCAGTTGCTATTAAATTTGAGTCTTGTCATGGGAAAATCGGGCTTAATGCATGTGCGTAAAGTGTTGTCCCGGATTACATTGTGCGGACTGCACAGGCTTATCCGGGATGGGACTTTTCGCCTACAGTGGATTTACGTTTAGAAGAGACTTTTTTGATCCGGGACGACACTTTTCACACATGCATTAAGCCCGGTTTTCCCACGACACGCCTCATTTGTTTCTAGGGATTTGTTCCACTGCTTTGGGAATGGGTCCGGCACCCATCAAATTGCGAATTTCATGTTGTGGAATCTGGCTAAATGGGAAACATTTAAGACAGTAATTTAATTAAGGAATTACTTAAACTCAAGGTTGTCATTATCAAATGAAACAAGTGATATTTATATAAATGTAAGCGATTTTGCCTGCGGTCTTAGGGGCCCATTTATGATATTACAGATTGCAATTTTAAAGTTCCTGACAAAAACAAGCGATTTTCTCACAATTTTAATGGATGAATTTGATCGGCAATCGGTTAATAATGACAACCCTAAAACTTGTGTTATACTGATTGAACTTGGTATTTTAATGGTGTTAAGCCATAACCACACATGATTTACAACTTAAATTCAAATTTCCATTGTATTTAGGATTTTGTCACTTTAGATTTGGGAATTGTTCATTCCAAATGGGAAAAATAGCCATATTTGGCAATGGGAATGGGTCCTGTTACCAGACCCTGTAAAACAATCACTTCTTTCAGCTCCATTTTGCAGCACTATACCGATGATACAGATTAAACTACAAAGTGATGACAGATTGTAAAATGCTGAAACTGTGATTAAATATTATTAATATACACTAGGCAAAAGTTATAAAGCACCATGGACTAAAAAGTGCTGTAACTTTTTAATTACCTATTTTAAATGCACCATGGTAAACACGAAATTCTTTCGTATTTTTTCCAATCTTTTAATATGAACACAATCATGCATGTATAACTGAAATAATCATAGCTGACATTTCAAGCTTAAATTCTTATAAATAAAGAAATTACAACAATTTCCATTTGGTGCCTTATAAATTTTGTTGAGTTGAAGACAGCAGATGATGAGGCCTTGCATCATTCTGTCTATGTATTCAACTGCATGTAGTCTGAAATATACAAGTACATATCCATGACTCATAATAAGTTTCTATCACTCTTCAACAACACAGTGATACATGTAAACAAACAGTAGATTGTGATTTATAAACAGTTGGATTCAGACAAATATACTGCAACTATGAATATATTCCACCAGAAGGGGGGGGGGGGGTCAGCAGCGGGCATATACAAGATTTTAGACTGAACAAGATTCCCGTCAGGTGGGAATTTGACACGCCAAAAGATTCCGGGTCCTGGAAAATCGACTTTGGTTGAGTTTAAGATCCCCGTAATATTGAGCAAATCCCCCCCCACCCCACCCCCACCCCCCAGCTGTTTGTAAAACAGGTACATGTGTATACCTCCTCTTGGTAAATAGCAATCTTTAAAATATCAAGTTTGGTGAAGATCTTAAAACTGTTGGGACATTATGAGAGAGAAGAAACTGCTAAAAAGGTCAATTTTATATAAATGAAGGGCAATAACTCTGCAGTTTCTGGGGCGATTTGGTTGATCATCGAACTTAGAAAAAATATTATGCCCCCAAACATTATAATCAAGTTTGGTGAAAATCGGATGGAAACCAGGGGTTTCGCTGTCGATCACCACTGTCGCCAAATGCAACAAAATTGCGAAAGTGGTGACAGATTTTTCAAAGTGGCGAATATTATTGGTGACAACAATTATGTTAGACAGTGCTAAATCTGGTATGTGAAATCTCAATTGCAACAAAACAGGGGCAGATTAAGTTACCGCAGAACCTCCAAAAATGGCCTTAGGGCATTGTTTGTTATCAGATCATTAAGTAGCCTGTTGTTGCAGGTTGTTGCAGACGAGCGTGTCATGGTGTGAAAGCTTATTTCTGACGTCACAGCATCAGTTTTCCGCTTGGTTAGGCACAGTCACACTCAGTTGAAATCAAAATCAGCACTATTGATTTTTAATCTTCTGACTAGTTATTATTGTGTAATGATTTTATCTGCTACAGGCGAAATTTTAGTTCAAAATAACAACACAGGTAGCAAAAAAGAGCAACTTGGGACATGTGGTAAACATTCAGCCCAACAGGAGGCTGACATAAGATACTCTCAGTAGCTTAAAACAAAGGCAAACAGTTACATGTCTGGATTTATTTCTGAACATTAACAAACTGTTTGTCCACAGTCATGATGAATTTTAACATGAATTATGGAAAGACAGTCGATGTATCAACAAATGAAGATATTAATTAGAAGGAGGATTTACCAATTTGCAAGTTAAGTGTTATTTTGATATTGTCATATATTTTCGCGACACTACAAAACGATCAACATTACTCAAACTGTTCAAATAAAGTGTTGTAAACTCTTAATTTCCAACAATTGACAATTATACTGCTAAGTTTTAATTGTAATAATGTAGTTATTAATGCTATTTAATAGTTACAGTTACTGTTCATTAGATTCTGAAGCACGTCAATATATGATTGACAAAATTTGCTCAAACTTTTTAAAAGTGGCGAATTTTAGTGGCGACAACTTTTTTTGAGCCACGAAATCCCTGGAAACTGTTGAACAAAAGTGGTCTACCGACCGACCGACTACATTAGCAAACCAATATACCCCGCCATCTTCGAATGGAGAGCATAATAATTCACTATAATTGTAAATAAATTTAAGCAAGCAATACTGTTTGATCCTTATTAAGAGTGAGGTTTAGCAATAGCAAACTGACAACACATTTATCAAATGTATGGGTCACTACTGTGTAACATACTTCATACCACATTTGTTGACACTAAATTCCATTACATATTATAAACGACAGTATATTCCCTGATAAATGCCCCAACCCTAATAAACACTCCCCCCCCCCCATTTTTGATAATACCCAAACCTCCCTGTCCAATTAATGCCTTCATTATGCTATAAACACTCAATGCTACTGCACGCTCAATACCTGTTTTTGTGAATCTTTGAAAGAAATGTTTGCAGAGTGAGGTACACAGTCGAATTTTGTTTTTTTATGAAATGGACTAACATTTTATTTCCCATTTTGAAAAATGTGAAGGGGGGGGGGGGCCTTTATCAGAGAATATATAGTATAACTGTTAAATAGTAACTACCACTTTTTACTGAGTGACCAAACTTCTAATTTAAAGACGTTCGCAACAAAAAGAAAATAATTGGGTTAATTTCTCCTTTTGCTTCATTTTTTCTTTATTGCATATAGGTTATAATATACTAATTGGATCTCTAATGTCCATTCAAAATAAATATTTTTAATAGTAAAAGTTCACAAAGCATATATAATAATCAAAAACACAGTTATGCAATGTATTTCCACACAAATTAGCTCAGGAAAAAGGCTACACAGCAGGTTCCCTATATGAAATCCAATATTTCACAAACAAGTTCGGTAAGCCATTCTTTTTATTAATGTTTTGGTGTAAGTATACATTGATGCACGTATGTGCAAAATTTTAAGAAAATCTGTCGTTTGGAACAAAATTTGCATGTGATTAAAATAAAGTTTCAGAAAGCATTATTAGTTCCCATTAGACACAAATGTCCATTAAAATTCATTATTTTAGAACTAAATGTAGATAAAGCATTTTTATTATCAACAAACACTTGTATATTCCCAGACAAAGCATGTACAAACATATCATTTGAAAGAACCATTACCTTATTTGAAAAAAACTATCCTATATACTTAAAACATTGATAAAAATCCAAACTGAAAAACAGGCTTCGACAGGTACCCTATTCAAAACCCAATATCTCCGGAACAAGGTTAGTGACCCCTAATTTTTAGGACTGTTTTAGTTTCAGTATACAATGACGCATGTATGTGGAATCTTTTTAACAAAATCTGTCGTTTGGAACAAAAGATATTCGTATGTTTGATAAATTATTGATGTCTTCATGGGCATTTTTAATGCATAATAAACCTCGTTTAGTGTCCATTCAAAGTCATTTGTTAAATGAGCACTGCAGATAAAGCGCGTTTTATCATTAAACTGCACCAAATCTCCATCGTTGTTTGAATATTAACGCTTAATATTATTCAACATTCTAAGTAACACAAACTGAAAAAAGCTTCGACAGGTACCGTATTCAAAATTACATATTACTGGAAAAAGGCCGGTGACCCCTATTTTTTAAGACTGTTTTAGTTTTAGGACACATTGATGCATGTTTGTGCCAATTTTTAAGAAAATCTGTGGTTGGAAAGAAATTGAAGGAAATTGTTGCGAACGTCTTTAACAAATCATGTCCTTTTGAGAAAATCACAAGGTTCACCTGACATTTGGTAGCTTTAATACTAATTTGAAGCAAAATCTGATTATTATATTATGTTATATTCTTCGACTAAATTTTACCACTTTCCAGAAATTATTTATTGCAGAGGCCGCCAAATGAACAAGCAGAAATGTCTAACCTAGTTATTTTGTCCTACATCTTTCACTAGGTTAACAATAATGTGTGCACATCTGACAAGAAAGTAGACCATACCAATTAACAGTCAAAAAAGTGGGTCACCAAGCAATGAAGAGTGCATTTCATTTTACCTCAAGTCTGCCAGAACAGCAACAAAAGAGCTTGTCAGTGCAGCGCTGTATTACCAGTTGAATTGATATTTAATAATGGATGCAGGTCTTATTTTATTGTGTTTACCTATAATTCTCAAGCAATTAAGGATGGGAAGAAATTCCTTATCTCAAAGCAACGGGATATGAAGAAGGATTACGGGATATGAAGAAGGATTACGGGATATGAAGGATTACGGGATATGAACGGGATATGAAGGATTACGGGATATGAACGGGATATGAAGGATTACGGGATATGAAGAAGGATTACGGGATATGAAGAAGGATTACGGGATATGAAGAAGGATTACGGGATATGAAGAAGGATTACGGGATATGAAGAAGGATTACGGGATATGAAGAAGGATTACGCATTTACAGCTTAGGACAATTCACAGTGTAAATACCTAATTGCATGTTGGAATGTTGGACACCTAAGTTTAGACTGTTGGCGCAGTTCCATTCTTAAAAAATCCTACCTTTTAGCTAGGGGTATTTTGTTTTTCCAGTTGTTGAAACTGCCCGACACGTAGACGTCTTTCCCTCCCGCCTCCCACTTGAATACCGTAGGAAGAAGCTTGGTTTCCCGTTCACGATTGTCGGTCTGGCTAACAGTAGTAGCTGCCCTGTCTCTCTGAAAACAGTGAAATGAGAGTAGTAGCTGCCCTAGCTCTCTGAAAACATACTGAAATGAGAGTAGTAGCTGCCCTGGCTCTCTGAAAACATACTGAAATGAGAGTAGTAGCTGCCCTGGCTCTCTGAAAACATACTGAAATGAGAGTAGTAGCTGCCCTGGCTCTCTGAAAACATACTGAAATGAGAGTAGTAGCTGCCCTGGCTCTCTGAAAACATACTGAAATGAGAGTAGTAGCTGCCATGGCTCTCTGAAAACATACTGAAATGAGAGTTTTAGCTGCCCTGGCTCTCTGAAAACATACTGAAAATGTTGGTCTGGCTGAGAGTAGTAGCTGCCCTGGCTCTCTGAAAACATACTGAAAATGTTGGTCTGGCTGAGAGTAGTAGCTGCCCTGGCTCTCAGAAAAAATAATGAAATGAGAGTAGTAGCTGCCCTGGCTCTCTGAAAACATAGTGAAAATGTTGTTATATTGAGGTGCAGGCATGGTGAAATCAGTTGTCCACATTGCCTGGCTTTTCTTAGGGCATGTAGGGATAAATAAAATATTGCCAAAATGTAATGTGTAACTACTGTACCAGTGTTTTTAGAGTCAATTTGGGGCTGGAATTCGGCCCCATTTCTCTGCTTAAAAGTACATATTGTTCCCCTATATTTACCTTAAAGCTCTTCTCAGAATGTAAGCTTTATTTTTTTAAATAGAGGAATTTTCGTAAACAATCCCAGCAATTTTTCATCAATCCAAGTTAATCAAAGTTATCATTTGTAGCAAAAGAAATCATTAATATTTTATAACAATAAGTAGAATATAAACATTTAATAATGCTTTTGTAAAAAAAATAAATTCTCTTTTGCCATAAAATTCCCCTTCTGAAGGGTCCTGCTACCGTTCCCAAAGGTAAAAAAAACTACACTACATCTGACAATTTAATAGACAAGAGGGCCATGATGGCCCTAGGTCGCTCACCTGAGTTTAAGGCGTAATGGCTAATAACAAGAGGGAAAAATGGAACTAAACGCCTTACCTGAGTATAAAGATCTGGGCCTTGCAATTTCAGATATTTTTTTAGGGCATTGCCACCTTGTACCCCCAGGGCTTAATTTGAACAATATTTGTAGTGGACCACTTTTCAATGTTACATACCCAATATGATTACACTGGGCCTTGCGGTATCAGAGGAGATTTTTCAAGTCATTTTGCTATTTAAATGTATACAAACCATGTGACCCCCAGGGGGTGGCCAATTTTAACCCCAGGGACATCATTTGAACAATCTTTGTATATGACCACTCCACAATGTTTTATGCAAAATATAAAACCTCTGGGCCTTACGGTTTCAAAAAGGAATATAAGGCCCACTTGCCATATAAGTCTATATAAATCCTGTGACGCCCCGGGTCATGGCCACTTTTTATCCCAGGGGCATAATTTGACAAATCTTTGTAGAGGACCACTATACAATGTTACATATCACATACGAAAAAACTGCGATTTCAGGAGATTTTCAAGTCATTTGGCTATTTAAGTCTATATAAACAATGTGACCCCCAGGGCAGGGCCAGTTTTGACCAATGGGACATCATTTGAACAATCTTTGCAGAGGACCACTATAAAATGTCACATACCACATATGAAACCTCTAGGCCTGGCAGTTTCAGAGGAGAAGATTTTTAAAGTCATTTTGCTATTTAAGTCCATATCAACCATGTGAGCCCTGGGGGGTGGCCAGTTTTGACCGCAGGGGCATCATTTGAGCAGTCTTTGTAGAGGATCACTATACAATGTTACATACCAAATATGAAACCTCTGGGCCTTGCAGTTTCAGAGAAGAAGATTTTTAAAGCCATTTTGCTATTTAAGTCTATATAAACCTGGTGACCCCTAGGGTGTGCCCAGTTTTGACCCCAGGGGCATCATTTGAACAATCTTTATACAATGTTTCCAACCAAATATGAAACCTCTGGGCCTTGTGGTTTCAGAGAAGTTTTTTAAAGTCATTTTACTATTTACATTTATATTAACCATGGGAGCCCTGGGGTGTGGACAGTTTTGACAGGGGCATCAATTGAACAATCTTTGTAAAGGACCACTATACAATGTTATATACCAAATATGAAACCTCTGGGCCTTGCGGTTTCAGATGTGAAGATTTTTAAAGTCATTTTGCTATATAAGTCTATATAAACCATGTGACCCCTGGGGCGTGGCCAGTTTTGACCCCAGGGGTATCATTTGAACAATCTTAGAAGAGGACCACTACAGGATGTCACATATCAAATATGAAAGCCCTGTCCAATATCTGGAACTAAAAAGTTGTCCTTCTGAGAAGAGGTCCTTGGGTGAAGGCTGCCAACAAAGCATTAAGAACTTTGTTGGAGAGACATGATCTGTGTGTAGTTTTTTGTGTGCTGCACACATTTAATTAAACTGTACAAATGAAAGGTTTAAAGCAGATGACTAGACTTTAGGCTCTATGCTACATGTTTCTGTACATGCTGGTGAAACAGACTGCAGTGTCAGAGCCACAGACTCGATTGCTGATTCATTTTGTCTTACAAAAAATTGTGCAGTTCCACCTAAGTTAGACTACTTATAGATCTAATGCTATCATTTCATATTTGGCATTTCATTATTAAATTAGACATTTACACTTCGCCTGTAAACAAATTCAATGCAGTATATCTAAAGTGAAAATATATGATATAAGACGGTCTTATATACTGAGACTGATTGACTACATTTCTTACACATTGCCTAAACATTACATCCAGCTAATTTACTTACACAACAATATGATTGACCATGCTGGTGGGTAACATTTTCTATGCATTTCAATGGTCATCTCCAACCATTCTCTAAAGCACCCTCACAACAATGTTCAACTTGCTAGCTGGTTTTATAAGATCTAAAAATAGCACACTATATATACCTGGCTGGAATGTCCCCTGCTGTGTTGATTTTTGAGTGTTGGAGGCTTATTGAAATTATAGTGCTGCAGTATAAACAATGTGACCCCCTGGGGTGTAGTCAGTTTTGACCCCAGGAGCATAATTTGAACAATCTTTGTAGAGGACCACTACACAATGTTACTTACCAAATATAAAACCTTTGGGCCTTGCGGATTGAGAGGAGAAGATTTTACAAGTCATTTTGCTATTTAAGTCTATATAAACCATGTCATCCCCGGGGTGTGGCCAATTCTGACCCCAGGGGCATCATTTGAACAATATTTTTAGAGGACCATTATGCAATGTTACCAATCGAATATGAAAACTCTAGGCCTTGCAGTTTCAGAGGAGAAGATTTTTAAAGTCATTTGGCTATTTAAGTCTGTATAAATCATGTGACCCCCGGATTGTGGCCAGTTTTCACCCCAGGGGCATTATTTCACCACTCTTTGTAGAGGACCACTATGCAATGCTACATACCAAATATGAAACCTCTGGGCCTTGTGTTTTCAGAGGAGAAGATTTTTAAAGTCATTTTGCTATTTGAGTTCATATAAACCATGTGACCCCTGGGGTTTGGCCAGTTTTGACCCCAGGGGCATCATTTGAACAATCTTTGTAGAGGACCACTATACACTGCTACATACCAAATATGAAACCTCTAGGCCTTGCGGTCTCAGAGGAGAAGATTTTTAAAGTCATTTTGCTATATAAGTCTATATAAACCATGTGACCCCTGGGGCGTGGCCACTTTTGACCCCAAGGGCATCATTTGAACAATCTTTGTAGAGGACCACTAGAGGACGTCACACATCAAATATAAAAGCCCTGAGCCTTGCGGTTTCATAGGAAAAGATTTTTAAAGTTTTCACTTTTTAAATCTATTTTTAGCTCTGGTGACCTACATATGCAGCGGATCGGAAAGATTTGAACAACTTTGAAAGAGGTCCACCCAAGGATCATTCCTGTTAAGTTTGGTGAAAATCTGCCAAGCGGTTTAGGAGACAACGGGCGATCACAAAAGCTCACTATTGAGCACTTTGGGCTCAGGGGAGCTAAAATATATAATAATTATTTAAAATATCATTTGCCAAGAACGGACAAGTATATAACCAACATGAGATATCACCACCCTTTTTTCCATAGGATGGGGAAGTGCTGGCCCTTGTTTTGGGGGATAATTACAGTTACAAATTTGCTATGGAGGAACACAAAATCAAAGGTGTAAACGCAGATTTCAATGAAAAATGCATAACTTAAAAAAAAAACTAACTGGGGTGTTATGCCTTCTTTAGTTCCGCATGGTATGTATGAAAGCATTTCACCATGCAAACAATCTGTGATATCATATGCAATCATGCAATTTTTACGTAAAAGATATCTTTACAACTGGATTCCACAATTTCAATAATACAATGTGACACATTGAAAGATCTTTATCAGATCTAACAGATTCCCTATTATCAATTTGATTTCCTCAAAGCACATGGTAATTCAGGTTACTGAATCCTCAAAGTCATGGTTATGCCGTTACAATATACATGTTATCCAGTAAATGTATGCCAGATTTCATTGAACATCCTAGTTATTCTCTAATGTTGTATACAATGCCAGAAAACAATCACAGAACTACAGGTTTTACATCCCAGACTACAGTAATACATGGCGTACATGTTAATGTATTTCAGTCCACCAGCACTGGTTTTATCTCGCTTAACACAAAAAGAAAAAGCGAGAATGAAAATATATATTGCCAACTTTGTACACTCATAACCTTTGCAGAACATGGGTAATAAAACATTGTATACTGTCAAGTCTCCGCGAAAGGCTGTCAGACCTCGGACCAAGCCAGTAAAACCATACTAGGTCCAGGAAACATGACCAAGGCCCTGTCTTAACACAGATCTTACTACAAGTTTAAGTTACGACTGAATTTTGTAGTTTACAAAAAATAGACATTTATGATTAGTATTTTCCTGAAATAAAGGACATCTGAAAGATACCAAGGAAATTAATTGAATTACTGAAATAAAGTAATCAAAGATGTTGGTGCTTAGCATTTATGCTTCTTCGAAAATTGTATCGTGTTGTAAATATGCCCTACGATGTTTAATAAGACGGGTCCCAGAACACTGGTCCTTTGGTGACCGTCAGGTATCTAGTTGCAAGCTAAATATTTTAGAATGGCCGGTAATAAGTGGTTCATGCCACTAATAATTAAGAGAATAACCAGGCCAGTGATAAGTGGTTCATGCCACTAATAATTAACAGAATAACCAGGCCAGTAATAAGTAGTTCATGCCACTAATAAGAGAAAATAACCAGGCCAGTAATAAATGGTTCATGCCACTAATGATTAAGAGAATAACCAGGCCAGTGATAAGTGGTTCATGCCACTAATAAGAGAATAACCAGGCCAGTAATAAATGGTTCATGCCACTAATGATTAAGAGAATAACCAGGCCAGTGATAAATGGTTCATGCCACTAATAATTAAGAGAATAACCAGGCCAGTGATAAGTGGTTCATGCCAATAATAAGAGAATAACCAGGCCAGTGATAAATGGTTCATGCCACTAATGATTAAGAGAATAACCAGGCCAGTGATAAATGGTTCATGCCACTAATGATTAAGAGAATAACCAGGCCAGTGATAAGTGGTTCATGCCACTAATAATTAAGAGAATAACCAGGCCAGTAATAAGTGGTTCATGCCAATAATAATTAAGAGAATAACCAGGCCAGTGATAAATGGTTCATGCCACTAATAATTAAGAGAATAACCAGGCCAGTGATAAATGGTTCATGCCACTAATAATTAAGAGAATAACCAGGCCAGTGATAAGTGGTTCATGCCACTAATAATTAAGAGAATAACCAGGCCAGTGATAAGTGGTTCATGCCAATAATAATTAAGAGAATAACAAGGCCAGTGATAAGTGGTTCGTGCCAATAATAATTAATAGAATAACCAGGCCAGTGATAAATGGTTCATGCCAATAATAATTAAGAGAATAACCAGGCCAGTGATAAATGGTTCATGCCAATAATAATTAAGAGAATAACCAGGCCAGTGATAAATGGTTCATGCCAATAATAATTAAGAGAATAACCAGGCCAGTAATAAGTGGTTCATGCCACTAATAATTAAGAGAATAACCAGGCCAGTGATAAGTGGTTCATGCCAATAATAATTAAGAGAATAACCAGGCCAGTGATAAGTGGTTCATGCCAATAATAATTAAGAGAATAACCAGGCCAGTGATAAGTGGTTCATGCCAATAATAATTAAGAGAATAACCAGGCCAGTAATAAGTGGTTCATGCCACTAATAATTAAGAGAATAACCAGGCCAGTGATAAGTGGTTCATGCCAATAATAATTAAGAGAATAACCAGGCCAGTGATAAGTGGTTCATGCCAATAATAATTAAGAGAATAACCAGGCCAGTGATAAGTGGTTCATGCCACTAATAATTAAGAGAATAACCAGGCCAGTAATAAGTAGTTCATGCCACTAATAATAGAAAATAACCAGGCCAGTAATAAATGGTTCATGCCACTAATGATTAAGAGAATAACCAGGCCAGTGATAAGTGGTTCATGCCACTAATAAGAGAATAACCAGGCCAGTAATAAATGGTTCATGCCACTAATGATTAAGAGAATAACCAGGCCAGTGATAAATGGTTCATGCCACTAATAATTAAGAGAATAACCAGGCCAGTGATAAGTGGTTCATGCCAATAATAAGAGAATAACCAGGCCAGTGATAAATGGTTCATGCCACTAATGATTAAGAGAATAACCAGGCCAGTGATAAATGGTTCATGCCACTAATGATTAAGAGAATAACCAGGCCAGTGATAAGTGGTTCATGCCACTAATAATTAAGAGAATAACCAGGCCAGTAATAAGTGGTTCATGCCAATAATAATTAAGAGAATAACCAGGCCAGTGATAAATGGTTCATGCCACTAATAATTAAGAGAATAACCAGGCCAGTGATAAATGGTTCATGCCAATAATAATTAAGAGAATAACCAGGCCAGTGATAAATGGTTCATGCCAATAATAATTAAGAGAATAACCAGGCCAGTGATAAATGGTTCATGCCAATAATAATTAAGAGAATAACCAGGCCAGTAATAAGTGGTTCATGCCAATAATAATTAAGAGAATAACCAGGCCTTGTGGCCAGTAATGGATTTTAAACTTTGTAGGAAATTGTGCTGGTAATAGATCTACATTGTTTTTGAAGTACAACAATTATGCTAATTTTACATTTTTTATAACTTAAATAGTCCTTACAGTTTGATAATAGCTTGCAGCACACTTGGAAAAATGTTTTTCTACTGGAGTTGAGACTGTACAAAGCTGTTGGATGTAGCCCAACATTTTATTTTACTTCTCCTACTCACAGGCTTCATATATATGAATATAAAAACGGTTTCGCCTACATGCCTCAAGAGATCCACTATCTTCTAAAATAATCAGTGACTTTTATAAAGATGAATTAACATCCATGTTCATGTTGACCTTTTTGATCCTTCAGTACTTGGAGGTATCAGCATCTACATGTATTTAATCACATGCTATACCTCGTCTCCCGTGTAATACAACCATTACGAATATTTCTATCTTACACATGTGTAAGATAACATTTTGAGCATTTTCATTGGCTACTTTGACTTACCAATGACATGATGTTATTTTTTGTGAAATGACGTCGTCAACATGAAATGATGTCATGTCAATACACAACTCTTAGGATTTACCAACATGTTTTGGTAAAACTAGACGTTTTTTTTTTCGTTTAAAAGCATGTGATAAAAAACATCTGACACTCGTTGTCATTTCATTCTAGATTTTATTAAACTCGTCCAGGAAATTTGTTAGTAAGCTCGCCAAAGGCTCACTTACTAACAAAATTCCTGAACTCGTTTAATAACATATGGTATAAAATAACAACTCGTGTCAGATCCTATATATGTCAGATAGTACCTTTATGAGCGCATGTGCATTTTGTACTATGTGAAGCAAATTTGCATATATGTCTTCATCACTATGGTACACAGTGACTAAATGAGCAGCAGATATTATCTTTATAATTAAATATATCTGAAATATATACAGTTTATGTTATATATCTCACATTTTTGTTTCAAGAACATATTCCACATTTTATTAACATAATAGCTAAATGCAATTCCGTATAAAATGTTAAACTCTACAAAAAAATCTCAATCCTCAATCTTATTTTTTTCATTTAAACAACTGACATAGGGAAAGATCTAGAGCGAAAAAGCAGACTGCTGTGCCCTGTTCCATTATGGTCCCCCTTGATTCCTCCAACACAGAAATGTTAAATATATTTTGAAATTCTGTATATTCTGGATAAAGAAAATTATTAGAACATGTCAACCGATTTATCCATCTTTCCACCCTGCGCCTTTTCAGCAGCACCCAGGTGTACCTTTTTTATCCTAGATTCTTCCCTACTCACAGTAAACATCAAATTAATACTGTATGCAGAGCTCCAGATAAGGCCCGTATCCGCGTATTTACGTATTGAAAATAAAAAAACGCACTGGAACTCTACCCAGTGCGTAACGTTACGCATTGCAAATCTCGGTACGTATTTTTTATCGCTTAAACTGCGTAACCGGTTTTACCAATTATCCAGTTCAGCTAATGGTGTAAGTTAGCCTTTGAATCGATTAAAAGTGAATCAAGAGAATCTTTCTACTCAAAATGGCTTCGCATTGTGTATGTTAAGTTTTAAGCTCAATCAGCAGTTCCAGTAGGCAGTATCTTGAAAAATGTTAATCAGAATGTATCTTATGATCATACATGCCATAATTTTTTCAGGCCAAAACGGAACATTGCCAAAAATTCGCAGGGACATTTCACATTTGACCGGGACACATTAATATTGTCATTTTGTCCGAAAAAAACGAGTAATAATAATAGTTTATCGTATCTAACCTAGGTCCTATAACGTTTCGTGGTCTATATAGTTATAGTTCAAACAATAAACACCCAAAATGAATAACACAAACATACACACGCATATATTTCTTCAATAATATAAATGATATCATGTATTTTTAATTATGACATCAAAGAAATTACACGAAACACTGATTGTCAAATAACCAAATGCGTTTACAAGTGAAACTACTCCAGCACAATTATACCTGGGCTACGTTCCACTATACACTGCGTCATTAACTGCATCAAATTGTGTGATGTGAACAAGACGAGTTTAAAGAAAGTAATGATTGTTTTTGAATCTTTAATTCTCAAAAAGTTCTCACTTTATTTTCATACTTACCTTCAAATGTTACCAAACTAATTATGTGATTACACCCATTTCTATTTAAAATCAAAATAACAACAAACACAGTTCATTTTTTATTCCGAAACAATGCAACAAACAGCAGCAATTAGCGACCACAGATATATGATTCCCATCCCTCGAAAGTGTGACAAACGATCAATAAATCGCTAATGGGGTATCATTACTGCTCCACTTTGACACGCAGCTAGCGGGTATTGTTGTCATAGGGACCAATAAAGGGATTGACGATCTGAAGTTAATTGTTGGCCCAATGTAAGTTTTATGGTACACTAAAATTGATTTTTGTGTTTGACCGGGACAAAATGCATCTCATCGGGACACCGGGACAGACTTCGCGAAACCGGGACAATCCCGGTGAGACCGGGACGTATGGCATGTATGCTTATGATGCTTCTCCTATTTAAAAGGTGATAAGTGGCGGTCTCATTGTCACAGCAGTTCAAAAATCGTACAAGAAACACAAGCATTAAGTGAGTGCAAAATTGTCTGAAAAATTGCAGTAATCGTGGAAGAGAAATTAATTGTCAAGCAAGAAGGAACATAAATCAGGTTACCTTGTTGGGTTTGCACTGAAAAAATAGTACAAAGTATCTGGGCAAATTACTACTACTTTGCTAAGTAAATGTTATGTTTTGATAGACCTACAGATTATTGTCTACATTCAATTTATTCCATTTGACAGTATTTATGTGTTCATTTATAACAAGCACATAAAATACTCTTTTGATCTTGTATAAAAAATGAAAATACCCTTTAAATTTCTCAAATACCCTTTAAAGCTGATGGACTGGGGGTAAAATACCCTTTAACCAAAAAATCAGGGGGTAAAATACCCTTTAGGCTAATACCTTATCTGGAGCTCTGACTGTATGTGAGTTTGTAAAACAAGTAAGCCACCTAATCATAGTTCATGTAGCCAATTAATTCAAATGGAGTAATAGAAAACTTCTTGAATGAGTTTACCTGGAAACTGGAGGGTTCATTTACAGTAACAATTCATTTTCTACTAAGAATTGAAGTGAAACATATCAAATGATTCAGTATTTCACATACAAGGACAAGGTTTCGCATTTTGCCACACCTGAAAACCAGTAATAATGGTACGCAAACAATTTAAGCAAATGATTGAATCTTTTGTGGAAAACATTTGTCTTGCAAATCAGGATTCAATTATTCTTCATGAAATCAGTGCTTACACTGCTTACCATTTTATATGCAGAGATTATTCAAACTGAAATTTGACATCACATAAGTTAACTGAAAGTGCTGTCCATTCTCATGCACATATGTGGCAGCCCATGAGATTTTTATCCCAATTGCAGCCTGCCTCCTTTCGAGATAATTGACTTCAAAGTTGAGGCACGTGATTTTTATGAGAAAGTCAGGATTATGATTAAGATATTTCAAATAATTTTTTAAATCTTGAATACTGTCAACGAAAAATGTTATTTATTAGGTTGTTTGTAGAAAAACTATAATTTTTGCTTCGATTGCTTGTTTGGTTGCCATAGCAACCATCTATTTATTATTTATTTTTTTGTCCGAAACATTTGTACATTCAAAGTTTTTTTGGGGGAAAGGCAGTCCAGTAAATATATATATTATAAATTACTTGTCCTCACCATGCTAGGTTCTGTATTGTATGCATGACAAACATTACAATCTGTGTAAAATGTGAACATTTATCATTATGGTGGTGCTACTTAAACTGCTCATTCTTGCTCAAAGCACATGACTGAGAAACCAGAAAGCCATTTCCAGTTTCTACACATATCAGTGTATTCAAAACTGCCAATAGCTCATTTTCGCCCAGATACCGCATTTGGGCCAAAAATTTCAAGGGCTGACACAATTATAAGCATTTATATAAATCACAGTAACTGCTAACATGCATTTAATGATTGTCGCTACAACAGTTTATAATTTTCAAATAAAAAACAAACAGAATTTCCATATCATGTAATTGGAAGTTCTGCAAGTTCCCCTGCAAAGAATCATGCAGAAACCTCGAAGTATTCATGTTATTATTAAACAAGAGGGCCCTGAGGGCCCTAGGACGCTCACCTGAGACCGTGTAACCCAATTGGAATTTGCATCCCCGAGGCGTGGCTTATTTTTATCCCAGGGGCATAAGTTGAACAACCTTGAACAAAACTCTGGGCCTTGCGGTTTCAAGTAAAGGTTTTTTTCTACCCCAGGGGCATAATTTGAACAATCTTTGGAGAGGACCACTATGCAATGTTACGTCACAAATATAGGAAAGCTGTGGGCCTTGCCATTTCAGAGGAGAAGATTTTTAAAGTCATTTTGCTATTTAAGTCTAAATAAACCATTTGACCTCCCCCCCACCCCGGTCGTGACCAGTTTTGACCCCAGGGGCATAATTTGAACAAACTTTGTAAAGGACCACTAAAGGATGTTACATATCAAATATGAAACCTCTGGGCCTTGCAATTTCAGAGAAGATTTTAGAAGTCATTTTGCTATATATTCTATATAAACCATGAGACCCCCGGGGTGTGGCCAGTTTTGACCCCAGGGACATAATTTGAACAATCTTTGTAGAGGACCACTATAGGATGTTACATACCAAATATGAAACCTCTGGGCCTTGCGGTTTCAGAGCAGAAGAATTTTTAAGTCATTTTGCTATTTAAGTCTATATTAACCATGTGACCAATGGGGTGCGGTCTGTTTTGACCCATGGGGCATAATTTGAACAATCTTTGTAGAGTACCACTATAGGATGTTAAATACCAAATACAAAACCTCTGGGCCTTGCGGTTTCAGAGAAGATTTTAAGACATTTTGCTATATAAGTTTATATAAACCATGTGACCCCCTGGGCGTGGTCAGTTTTGAACCCCAGGGGCATAATTTGAACAAACTTTGTAGAGGATCACTATAGGATGTTACATTTCAAATATGAAACCTCTGGGCCTTGTGGTTTCAAAGGAGGAGATTTTAAAAGTCATTTTGCTATTTAAGTCTATATAAACCATGTGACCCCCCGGGGTGTGGCCAGTTTTGACCCCAGGGGCATAATTTGAACAATCTTTGTAGAGGACCTCTAGAGGATGTCACATATCAAATATGGAAGGTCTGAGCCTTGCGGTTTCATAGAAGAATTTTGAAAGAGGTCCACCCAAGGATCATTCCTGAGAAGTTTGGTGAAAATCTGCCAAGCGGATTAGGAGGAGAAAGTTGTTTGAATGAAAAGTTGACGACGCACGCACGCACGCAAACACGCACGCACGACAATGGGCGATCACAAAAGCTCACCATGAGCACTTTGTGCGAAGGTGAACTAAATCTAGCATTAATGCAATAGCTGTATTTTATGCTGCTTAAAGAGCCAGCTTATTCACTGATCACAGTTTGGCGAATTGACAATTTCCAAACTTTTGTTCCAAAAATAAATCTACACCACATTAAAAAAGGCAAAATAAAACTTCAGATTTTGATCGTTTTTTGAGCCCCAATAGAGGCATTTTTTTCTATTTTTTATGCTTTCTTTGATAGAATACATAAGGGCTTGTTAGTTGAGAAGCTTTAGTATCTATCTTCCATTAAAAAGGCATAGTTTAATGATACATCATTTTTGATTTGTCCCCCTCCCCACCCCAAATCTGGGGTATTGTACTCCTGTTTATTGGCACCCTGTTGTGGTAACAGTGTGGACACACTGTGGTGACCCTCATCTGATGAGATCAATACACTGCTGCAGTTGAAACAGTGCACAACCATTGCTCAGTCAGTTGAGAGAAAAGATTGCAGATAATGATCAAGAGATGTTATAGTGGACCAATACACACAGTCTGAATAAACCATGGAGACATCTGACATTTTGAGGACTTAGACTAAAGTAATTTAAGATAAGACATTTTAAGGTAGAAAGATCCTAATGACTTCGGAATACTCGCGAAATATCGGTTAACGTCGGCCCATTCGCCACTTACCGTAAATCTAATCGATCTGATCAGAAACAGAAATTATTTTCGCGAATAAACATTACTTTTCGAATGTTGAGTAATTTTCAATTAAATGTGTGAAATAAATCCTTATTTGTCTTTAAAGATGAAAGTAAAACTGTAGTTTGAAGAAAAACAAGGTACTCTGACATCGGGAATACTTTGAAATGATGTCATTGTTGCGAATTTCTGTTTACATTTAATCATGACATTTTCGCGATATTTCTGGTGTATTTCCTTACAGTTAAGTTAAAATAGTTATAAATAAACGTCCAAGGATTATTAGTATTATTGAACATAATTATTCGTATATAAAAACATATATGCGTACAGGAGATACGTGCTCCTTGCTGTGAAATAACATTCATTCACGCCAAAAACTTGGAAAAATAGTTAGTTGAGATGGGTGGAGAGCGAGACGTCGGGTGAACGAGTTTGGTGTTCTGTTGGATAATTTAAACTAATGTTCATTGTGTAAACCTGGGCCTGTTCCACTGAGGAATTTTGACGAGATCTACCGCTGTAAAAAACATCTGAAAATTATGTATCGGCGAAATGATGAGAATGGTCTAAGAGACACCTTTTTATCCAAAAAACCGTGACATTTTACCAATAGTCACAAGCATCAAGGATAGTCTTGATGAAGTTATCACACAGATTTGCCAGGTTTTTTTTTAAACTTGTTAACCCAATGTAATGACAATGTCCATTTAATTTTTTTAAACACACACTTATACAAAATGTTTATTATTTTTCTGAATTTGGTAACCAAGGATATGTGAACCTCAGCTAGTTACATTTGTATTTAAAATGTTTACACAAAACACTATTTCTTTAACATTAATGCAAAAATAAATCATTTAATATCGATACTGCTAATAGATTATAATTATAAGAGAAAAAAATATTTTAACATAGAAGGAAAATATCTGCTTTTTTACTTGTCTTATTTTTCATATTTTTTTTTATAACATAGGGTTGCTTCAGTCCAAATGTTATACCTTGAGATTTTTGTGGTGAACCTATGCCAATTTATGCCCTTTTCCTCTCAGTTAAGGTTATATTATATTTTGGTATTACTGATTTTGACATACTATGAAATAAAAGTAAAAAAAATTACAATAATTGGTGTTTGGCGTATTTTTACTGTAATGAAATCTGTTGTTTTTTACCATATGCTTAGCCAAATGTACTGTAATAAGTATTGTTGGTCAACTTTAGTACTTATGTTTGTTATACTTTTTCATAAGATACACCTTTAACGTATAAATTAAAGCTATTCGGGATAAATAAAATACATTTTGACAATATGTCAGTCATTTTTGTAAGTGTACCCCATCTGAATTTTAGTTTAAAGTAGAAAAATGAGGGGTTATAAGAAACATCGCATTTTTTGTCAAAACGTGTGGTTAGATTTTGTTTATATTTCACAGTTTAGTCTCATAATAGATTTAATTATCAAAGATAAGAAGAAAATCAAGGTCTGAAAAAAGTCCCATTAGGGTCTTTCTACCTTAAGACATTTCTTAAATATACAAAAAATAGGTGAATATGTGCCTTTAAAGCTTGTGCATGAATACTGCAGATACACATGTAGTGCAGTTATCACTCATGGTTATCACTCATGACTTCAAGGTCATCTGCTCACAGTAAATCATGTCAACACTACTGACTGACATACAAACAGCTGTACGGTCACAACTATGTAACTATGTCAAACCACTGTGAAACTAGTACATGATCAGTGTCCAGCATATACAGGCATTTTGCACAATTATCACTTACCAACAAAGCAAGTTAAGTAAACATATACACTACCCTGTATCCTAATTCTTCCGCTCTTCTAGATTCAATAACTTTGAGAAACTCATCTAAACTTGTGGCATATTCACATTTTTTGGCCATAATATGGCATAATGGCAGCGTAAAAACACTTTAAACAGATAATAACCATGATTAATTTCACATAATTGTAAACAAGTTATTTGTGACTTTGAGAAACATAAACATCACTGTCCTTGAACTTTTTAGGGAATTTATGTTAATAATAGCACACTGGCCAATCAAATTCGCTGTAACATATCTGCTACAGAACAACAAACTACTCAGCTAGGCCACGGAAGGGGGCAACTATTGATTTTGAAAACTGAATTAAATACCGACAACTCCTCCAAAATTTGCATTAATAAATTCAATGTTACAAATGCATAATTAAGTTACAAGCAAATTCATCAACCAGATTATTTATTAAAATGGCCCTGTTTAATGCAAAATGATGAAATTCTGATGAACATGTTTGACCTACAAAACACATGCAACAACAGCAGCAAAGGTAACACTCACCCCTCTGTATCTGGTTGGTGGGTAGTCAGTGAGGCCTTCAGTGTCATAGGAACCCTGCTCCATGTATCTGCCAGCTGTCAGGGAAGGCCCCGAATCTTCGCCAGAAATGTGTCGTCCCTTTTGTGACGAGTTGCCCATGTTGATTACAATCGGCTGGCAGCGTGGTGGAGAGAACGCAAATTTTTTGAAGAAAGCCGTGGTTTTAGCTTACACTTAAAGCGCCCCGCGGTGTCAGGGCTATACAAATCTAGAGAAATTACGAATTTCGGTCGCTTTAAAGTTCGTATCGGGTAAATAGTTTGTGTCTTCGGAGCTGCAACTTTGCATGTCCTTTAACACACAAACCTGCGCTTTATCCTGTGTTTCCTGTTCCCAGCTACGTTAAATCACACTTCTGCATCTTTACTATACTATAAAAATCAACAGAGTTGCCTATCTGAACAATTTTCAAATTAGAACTGCGATTTGTAAACACTCGGTACGTCAGTGAAATAAACAAATATGGCCGTAAATAATCATGCTTTCGGTGCGAATGTAAATAGAGTCTCGAGTGATTAGTCCCATCACGGAAGAGTACGCATAAACAAGACATGTCTTTGAAAAAGACAATCGGCGTTGAAATTAATATTGAGATGTCATTTAAAGAGTACCTAAACAGACGACCAAGATGATCGGTTACGTGACTTCTCAGATCCCAGATTTTTTGGTCTCCACCAATATTAGGGGACTTATTGGACCCCAGATTGGTCGGACACAATAAGAAAACTTCTCGGACCCAAAAGTTAATTTGAGATAAATTTACAAATTTAAAAATTAAATAGAATTATAATTAATATCTATGCCGTGAATAAACCAAACCAATCATACAACTCCATGTTTCCACCAGTCAGTATTGAGTTAACTCAACTCAACTCACTTTATTAAGTAAATAAAGGCCACTGGCCCATAATACACAATATAGTACACAAATCATAATAGATAAATGTAGTTGCATTCCACCATCCAACACTAATAGTAATACATGTTTAAGTATTAATAGTAATCATAAGATGATATAAAAATATGCATAATTTATGTATCGTTTCATTATTATTTGTACTCATCATAGTATAAAAATCATTGACAGTATTTCCACCAAAATACCAGTTGTAAAGAAATTCTCGACGGATAACATCATATTTAGGACAATGAAAAAAAGCGTGAAATTCACAATCAATAACTGATATGTTATTTTCATTGAAACAAAAGGTACATATTCTCAAATCTTGAGCAATATTTAACTGCCTTCCAAGTTCACTGTTTAATTTGTGGTTCGCACATCTAAATCTAGCAAAAGCAATTTTATATTTGAAAGGGATTTCTAAGTCTAAATATCGCTCAGTATTAAGCAAAGTCTTATAATATTTATAATGATTACATCTAGATGAATTATTTATATCATTATACCAATTTTGGGTAAAGCAATCAGTTATGCGTTGGCGAAAACTATAAATAAATAAATCAATGTTACCAACATCTTGTGAGATCCATATGTATCCGTAGCCATACGTAAACAATAAAGATTTTACTTTTGTGGCCCAGCAAATAGTGATATATGAATAACCAAAATAATTTAGGTTAACATAATTGTTATCTGAATTTGTCAAGCCAATTTAACAAATTAACAATGTAAGAAAATAATTTCGGGAAAAGTATTATGTATCAGACGAGACTATATAGTTATTTATAGTACCGGTAATATACCATTCATGTTAGTTATCTAATATAATAACGATTTGAAGTCAAATAAGCATGTACCCTGTGTATCCAAATAAATAAATAAAAAGCAATAGTCAGGGAACATTCAGCGATTTTTTAAATGTTCAGACTTTATTTTTTGATAATGCAACCATAAAAATTCATTAGACTATGACGATTTTAAATTATATCAGTAGAAATATGATATATCAAGGGTTCCTGTGTATAATTAGTATTGCAAATTGTGTATTCATGCTACGCGAATAACAAATCGACATATTCCGAATCTTCTTTCATAACATTTTATCTATAGAAAATGTAGCATCTTTTTACAGATTAAATAACATATACTGGAGAAGTTGATAGAAAGATGCAATTATAAATAATCGTCAATAAATCGTAACCACAATTTTAAATCAAATTAACAGTAAGTTTATAATATAAATTCCACATTTATTGAAATTTTTAGGTTTATGATTCTCTGAACGCTATTATTTATGCATGTACGAGTATATTAACACAGTTATACAGCCGTTGCTAGCTACGCGCGCTATTTTTAGAATGCCAATACTTTTTGTGGAATGCGATGAACTCGCTAGAATCAATGGCTACATGGAACGGCAACACTGTGAGTGAGATTTATGCATGGGAACATTGCACAATTGCTATTTATAGAGCGTAACGCTTATATAAATATAGGCTAAACAAAATAGTTATTTTGTTACGTGAATGAATATATCATTCTGTTTGTGGCATACAATGAGAAAATACGTTCATAATTAGCCTCAGTTCTAGAGTATACGCGAGGATATGTTTATAATTTCATTTTAACCGCTTATGTAAACAATTATGTAAATTTTTATTCTCCAAAAGTATGCAACAGTTATTGGAATACGTTAAACCATTGTTTGAAGTTTGCATTCCCTAGAATTAGAAAATTTGCCCAATTCTATTGGCATTCAATTTTCCCGCTGCATAATTATCGCAAGAAATCTGGGTCAAAAGTGATCTTAGACAGCTACGCCGAAAAATCGCACCGTGTCAGGCTGTAACCGGTTTGATAGCATCACTGTAACAGTTATCTGTATTATGCAAATATGTAGAGAACGCTTATATGTCAATCCTACTGACCCACTTTTAAACACAAACTGGAAGGCACAAGTTCCGCTTTTACTGTATTTTAATCTCAAAATTTGCATCACTGTCCTACAGGCAAATTTGCTGCTAAGGAATTTGATAACAACGAGCAACACCTATATATTCATATACTGGAAAAACCATGTGACTCAACGATATATATGCGTGTATGTGTGTGTGTGTGTGCGTGTTTGTGTGTGTTTGTGTTTGCATTTTTCGCCGTATTCAACAGTATTTCAGTCATATAACGGCGGTCAGTTAACCTACTCACACTTTCCTGGGTAAGCTGGTTTACCAGTACTTAGTGCAGTACTTATGCCAGTAACTGACAACTGCCCTACTTGAATCAGAGGTAGGGGGAGAATGGCCGCAGAAATAATTTCATGACCAATCCCCACACAAGTTATGTGGCCGGGGTGGGAATCGAACCCGCGATCCTCGGATTTGTAGTACAGCGCTCTACCAACTGAGCTAGCCGGCCCGGCTTATATCTATATAACATATACACGCAAACATTATATATTTTGCATAACAATGAAAGATTATGTGCGCGATATCAGCTTTTTGAAGAGATTCTAGACATGTATCAACTTTCTGTGCAACATACCATGTAAAGATTGATGATAAACTTTGATGAGAAAGTAAAAAATGTTCAGTTATAAACAATGTTTTTTTAACAAGTTTCCGGGGGAGGGGCGCGTACGCCGCTTCCACCCCCTCTAAATCCGCCTATAACATCTACCAGTGCACACCCCCGAAACGTGGTACTACTTTCGACTTCAACCTGTGCACAATGTCATACTATATCCCCCCCCCCCCCCTTTCGAAAGCCATTTCAATTTTAATACGGCATTGAGTTATATTAACAAATTGCGTAGCAGTAGGAAACCCAGACACCTGTCGGGTACGGTGACCACTGACCAACCTCACGTGTGCCGGGACCTGGAATATAATCCCGATTGCATGTGTGTATTTCGAAATTCATGAGGTCGTTACGCACCGTAGCTGCATTATGTGAGGACCGGGATGTGTCCCAGCACCCCTGACTAATTTTACTTCTAGAGACACATCCAAAGTTGGGACGAATTTTGAATCATAACTGCAAAGTCCATCTATTTATTTTTACTGAAATATCTTTATTTTTTAATGTGGTCTTGCGCTGTGTGGTGGGGGGGGGGGGGGACCGCAGAACCCGGAGAAGACCCCACCGTCCCTGTTGCCTGTGTGTGTGTCGTGAGTTTTATCGAGTGCACCGGGATTCTGTCCCGTGTGGCCCCAGGAGACTTGTTACATGTAGTTAGGTTAAGGATAGTGCAAGATACAGAAAACGTCTCGTTTCATGCCCCGGGGTTCAATTCCAGGTTCCGGCGAATGTGAATTTGATTGGTGGTCACCGTACCGGACTGGTGGGGATTCATCCGGGTGCTCAGGTTTACCCGTACAGCACAAGACCACACAAATTTAAACATATTTAAGTAAGAAATACATGAATTTAACTTGCAGTTACGAATCATACTTCGTCCAAACTGTCGATGTGTCTCTAGCAAGTAAATAAGGCAGGTGCGTGTTGGGACACACCCCTGGTACTCACATAATGCTGCTTTGGCGCGGAATACACTTCGAAATACACACAAAAACTGAAAGCCAACCGAATCATACACTTTATAATTACATATGGAACCTGAAATGTTTAAATAAACGCAATGATTCTGTTGTTTTCATAACAATTATAGTAATCTCAAAAGAGCTGTCTCAGGACATCGCGCCCGACTATTCAAACCGCTTTGTCAGAGTTATGGGCGTTTGTCAGTACAAAATTGGGGCATAATTCTGCTAAAATGCTGGTCACAGTTATGGGCCTGTGCCAGTGATCTTATATAATGACCCTGAAGACATGTCTGAAGTTTTAATTGAATATCTGCAGTAGTTACAGAGATATGTACTAGTTGCACGCAAACCTCAACCACAGCATTACACCGACGCCGACGAACGGGGAGTAGTATAGGTCGAACTATTCGGCAAATAGTCGAGCTAATAATGATACTAATAATTATTCCATTAGAATATCATTTGTTTGTGCAGTATATCAGTACCATAGGCGGGTTACGGGGGGGGGGGGGGGGTGAAAATTACATTCTCATCGAAGGTTATGATCATTCTTTTTATGTTATTTTGCACAGAAGGTTGGTAAAAAAACTGAACTATGATATCGCGCACATAAACTTTAATTGTTATGCAAAATATATAATTACCGGTAATGCGTATATATGTTGGAAGATACTTAATATTCCTCCACCTCTAACTCTAAATCCTGTACCCGCACCTGAGTACCAATTGAAAAACATATTACAAAATCTACAAAACTTAACAAATTAATAACAGAAAATAAATATAGATAATAATTTAATATTATATTGACAAGATAACAAGCATTTGGTATAAAAGTCTACAAACGTAAAGATTTATTTCTTATATACAGTTTTCGTAACATATATGCAATAAATTTGAGTTCAGTACAAGTAGTGCATACATGTAAATTGAAGAATTAAGAATGCCTGTGACCGAATTTCGAAAGTTGCAGTCATGGACACAAATCCGTTGGATTTTTGACGGCTGTCGTGATACACGTATAATGTGAATGCATGATAGACTTTTATAAGTGTGTGCGTTTAATGTGGATATTTTGCGTCGTTAACAATTATGTGTCAGATACCAATTAATGTGAAATTGGCACATGCAGAAACATAAATTGTCATGCGTGTGACGGTGTACAATACACATTATGTCAGTGAGTATTGTATAAATAACATATATCATAATAAGCACTAACATGAAAACTTGTTTGAAAGGGCCATTTTGTAATCAAAGTTGACAATGGTAGTATATGTACAAGCGAAAACCTAAAAAAAACGGATATATTTGGCGTTGCTGACATTGGTTAACCTTCATGTCTGCAACATTATTTCAAATAAAATACTTGAGGCGCGTCGTTGCACACCCTGACTTAATGCATTCGCGTAAAGTGTCGTCCTGGATTGGCCTGTGCAGCCCGCACAGGCTAATCCAGGACGACACTTTCCGCTTTTATGTTTTTTTTCTGTTTCAAGGAAGTCTCTTCCAAACATGAATCCACTGTCGGCGGAAAGTGCCTTCATGGTTTAGCCATGGACGACACGTTACGCACATGCATTAAGCCCGGATTTCCCACGGGAAATAGAACGCGCGAATAGAATATTCCAACATGACATGCGCTAAATTTCCGTTGTTAAATTGCCAATAAACAACTTGAAAAAGTAGTGTCGAAACTGTAAAATATAGCTCGAACTGTAATTGCATATGTTGACTGGTCATGTTAGAATCGAAATATTTTTTCATTTATCGTTGTTTATCTGTAAATAAACAATGATTTTTCGTTCTGATGCGCGAATGCACCTATCAATGTTTTCCCCCGGGGGGGGGGGGGGGGGGGGGGGGGGGGGCGGCGGGCATATACGGAACTTTAAACTGACAGGCGGGAATTTGACACGCTAACGACTTTGGTCGGATTTTAGATCTCGGTAATATAAGACCCGCGGCAATTTGATAGATATATAGCATCGCCCACTGAGGGGATTTAGACAAATATACTTGGCTCTAGGGTGGAAAATTAGACCTCCAAAAATAACATTTGTCATATTCTCATCTGTCTGCCCGCCGCTCCGCCCCATGGGGGGAAATATTGATAGGTGCATATATTCAACTTCTCGGGCTAACGCCCTCGTGGTTAAATTCATACGCATCAGAGCTGAAAATCGTTGTTTATTTACAGTTAAACAACTCAAAATCGAAAATTCTTTCTTAAACAGTAGATACAACGACAAGAGCCGAAAGATGGTCAGGCGGGTATAAGCTACATGTATGATATTATAGAATAACGCAGGCGGGATATAATTAAGCCATATACGATCTATGGCAAACAGTTATACTTAAAAACAAAGCTTATCTAGAAGCTTTCGAAAATGTCGTACGTGTATCACGGCTTTCCTCTGACCCGAGCTCCCGGGTTTTGACGCGTGGAAATTTCAAAATACGCTTGTTTGACTCGCGAGGTAATTACTTCATGCGTCACTTTTGACCCGGGGCAATTTCCGGACTTGCGTCATACAGTATAATTCGGCTGGCTGATTATCCCAATCAGTCGAACAGCCATGTCAAAGCTGATAAAACACTCGGCGTCAATCCTTACAAAGACGCTGTCAATCAGCGGTCAAGTTATCGTGACCAATTAAAACGCAGTTATATACGCTTCCAATGACGTTAACAATCGACATATCGGCGGAATATACGTGTATCCACACTTAAGTTAATGTACACGAGTCCGTTAGAGTATGTTTATTCCCGACCGTTTAACGTTTAAAACACAATTTACTCACCGCTACCGTTGTTGATAATATCCACATTCCTGAATATAAAGGCATTGTTTTAAATTACTTTCCTTTATATTTCGGGGAAAATTATTTGATAGTTGAACTTCCGGTAATTTGTAAACAGTCGCCATTTTTTTCACTCGGACAATTAAAACTTTGTTTTCTTTACATAAGTACAAGTTAACAGACTCAAAATAACTCCAATCTGTAAGTATGGATCATCTAGACCGTTTTGATGGTTACAACAACGAAAATAAACAAGATGAACCTTTTGCTACACAGAACCGTTTTGTTATTCCACCGGCGGGAAATAGCACTAACAATGACAATAACAGAAAACGTTCTAGAGTAAACACAGGTGGTGAGTGTAGTAGTGGTGAATTCATAACTAACCAACAGGATTTTGAACATTTATCTCTGGATGGAAAAATGTCAGAAATGTTTAAACACCTGAAAAACTTTGAACACAAAGTTGATGAATGCCTACAGATGCATACAAAAATTCAATCCATCAAAGGAACATTAACTAAATACAATTCACGCCTCAAACTCTTGGAATACAAATCCATTGACATTGAGGCACGTAGTAGAAGGAACAATCTTATATTTGGCGGAATCATTGAACACAGAGAGGAAATTTGTCAAAATGTTATTGCCCAATTCCTCGCCGAACAACTTCACATAACCCCTTGTCCTCATATCCAGCGAGCACACCGCCTTGGAAAGTTCTCTAAATGCGTCACACGAGGCATCATTGTAAACTTCCTGGACTACCAAGGCACAGTAAATATCCTTTCACATGCAAACCGGCTAAGAGGGTCCAATTTCAGCATTAACAGAGGCTACCCGAAGGAAATAACTCAAGCACGGAAAGCTCTTTGACCCAAATACAAACAACTCCGTGAAAGCAATCCACGAAGTAAAATCGCAATAGTCTTCCCGGCCAAGATTGTAATGGACGGCAAGGTGGTCGAAGACATATTTCCTGACTGAAACTTGATCCTTCAAGGTAACAGAGTCTGTGATAATTCGCCAGTCTTCAACGCTAAGCAGACTCACTTTGAACAAGCACCACACACCAGAAGTAAGCCTGCAAGTCCTTCTTTCCCCAGCACAGCACCCAATATACACACTGTTAATCCTGGAACTACAACAGTGCACAAAACGGTTGTTCCTCCACCAGTGCAGAGTGCAAATCACATCTCTAGGAGTCCACAGTCGGCATCCCCGCATCCTCCAAGGGCATCACACACGCGCAACCATGCACCAATATCGCCAAGATCTCCCCTACACACGCAGTCTTCACAGATGGCAGCCCAAGGTATACAACGACCATGGGACACTCTTCATCCCAATAACACTAAAACTCCGCCGTCGACCAATACGCACAGGACCCCAGATGTCAACCGCCATTCTCGCTAGGCCAGTGGGGGGGTAAAATCACTATCCGACCTGGAAGAAAAGAACAATATCATAAACAATATAAAATTAGGAACATTAAATGTCAGTGGACTTAAGAAAAGACTAAATTACCCGGAATTTATTGAACTCGTCAACAATTATGACACATTTTGTTTCTCAGAAACTCACAATGATACCCATGATATTATCGAAATAAACAACTATGAATATTAAGCTTAACACAGAGAACAAGAATATAAGCGTAAATCTGGTGGCATTGGAATATTTGTTAAACTGACTTCTTCTGTTAATATCTTACAATCAAAATCTGAATATGTATTATGGATCTCCATTTGTAAAAATATTACAAAACTCGATGACAGTATTATAACAGGAGCTGTCTATGTTCCACCTGAAAACTCAAGATTCTTCAATGAGGATGAATTTATGGCCTTTGAAAATGAAATCTCCCAAAAATGCAATGAAATATGTATTACTCGCAGGTGATTTTAATAGCAGAGTTGGAAGCATGAAAGACTATATAATTTCAGATCCCCATTTAAGGGAATTTTTCAATATTGATGATGATCTACAGAGCCAACTTGACAAATACAAGATGCTTGAACAATTATCTATTCCACTAACTCATACTTCTAAGGACCATCGAACTAACACACATGGATTTCGACTTATGACCTATGCAAAAACAATAACATTTTTATTCTCAACAGAAGACTTTCCTCAGAGAAGGCACCCGACATGTTAACCTTTAGGAATAAAATCAACCATAGACTATGTTATTGCCTCATCTGACAGCTTTCACTTCCTTTCTGATTTCCATATCATTGAAACAGATTCACTCTTTTCAGATGGACACAATGCCCTCGCCCGGTCCATCCATATCCCACACAGAGAATGCCCCAATGTTAACACCAAAAACCCAACAAACATGAATAAGAAACCAAAATGGAAACCTGAATTGTCTAATAAATTTATCAATAATATTAACCGTAACAAAACAGACCAAATACTAACACAAATGAACACATACCGTCAGTCACAGCAAACAGCAGAATACATCACTTATGAACTTCAATCATTCAATCAGTCTTCCATCAAGCCTACACCAGCACATACCCTGAAAATAATAGAAAATTTCATCACATAGGTCATGAAATAATAAATCTTGGTTTGGCCCTCAATGCTCTAAAGCACGCAAAAATTATCACACTGCCAAAGATGATTACACAAAAAACAAAACTGCAGATAACAAACTAAAAATGATAAATGCCAGTAAACATTATAAACGCACAATGAACTACCATATTAATGCAAGCAAACAAAACATGTCTAATAAACGACGTTCCATGACTGATAAAAACCATAAACAGTACTGGTCCGTTTTAAATAAACTGAAACCTAAATCTAAAGTTAACAACACACCAACATTAAAAGAATTCTATGATCACTTCAAACAAATTAACACCAACACCATCGCTGACAATCGTTTCAATGACACAAATTCCCATTTCCAGACGACACAAGTAACAGACTAAACATCACAATCACTAAAGAAGAAACAGAAAAAAGTATCCAGAAGCTCAAAAATTTAAAAACACCAAGCCCATTTGATAACATCTTAAACGAATATATTAAGTCTACTAAACATCTCCTTATACCATTTACTGTAAATTATTTAATTGTGTCCTGGAAACTGGATTTATTCCACAAACCTGGCTGAATGGAGTCATTATACCCATATTTAAAAACAAAGGTAACCCAAAAGACCCAAACAACTACAGACCAATTACTATTCTTAGCTGTTTAGGTAAACTCTTCACATCCTTACTTAATGACAGATTAACCAAATTCCTAAATGAAAATAATAGTTTAGACGAAAATCAAGCTGGCTTCAGGAAAGGCTATTCATGCTCCGACCATATCTTTACGTTACACTCACTAATCGAAATACTGAAAAAAAGAAAAAAAAAAACTATTCTGCGCCTTCATAGATTTTTCTCAAGCATTTGACAAAGTCTGGCGAATCGGCCTAGGGCACAAACTTCTCAAACATGACATAAATGGCAAATTTTGCAATTAATTCAAAATATGTATAATAATATTAAATCTAGTGTCTCTGCTAATGGTTATAAATCAGAGTCCTTCATTTCAGAAATTGGTGTTAGACAAGGCGAAAATTTATCACTGTTGCTTTTTTCTCTTTTCTTCAATGACCTTCAAACACATATGCACCTCAATGGCTTGATTGGCATAGAATTAACAAATCCCCTGGATCTATCTCTTTGGCTTAAACTGCTTGTCCTACTCTATGCCGATGACACGGTGATTTTGTCAGACTCCAAATCAGATCTTCAAAATAGTTTAATAGACATCTTTCAAAATTACTGCGATAATTGGCATCTAAAATTAAATTTAAACAAAACAAAAATTGTAATATTTGGTGCAAGACAACTACAGAATTTTTATTTTAAACTAGGTAACAATCCTTTAGAAATTACTGACCGCTATCACTACCTAGGCATAACCTTATCTAACAATGGTTCTTTCCTTAATGCGAGAAAACATTTAGCTGAGCAAGCAACAAAAGCGATGCATCTCCTGTATATGCGGGCCAACAACGCAGAGCTGCTAATTGATCTTACTATGAAACTATTTGATCATACTGTCTTACCAATTTTAACCTATGGCTCTGAAATTTTCGGCTTTGAAAACATTGACATCTTGGAAAAAGTTCATAACAACTTCCTCAGAAAACTTACTAATGCTCGGAAATCAACTCCAATGGCTTTTTTATATGGTGAACTTGGCAGATACCCTATAGCAATTAACATCAAATGTCAAATGATCTCTTTCTGGAACAGACTCTTAATAGGCAATGATCAGAAACTTTCTCTCCAAATCTATAAATACATGATGAACTTGCCAAACTCAAATTTTAAATGGGCCAACGAAATTCTCACCTCAGTAAACCTAAGTCATTTATGGGACAACCAATTCCTGACAACCCAAAATAATATCCACCGCTTAGTCGAATCCAAATTATGAACCCAATTTAAAACCCAATGGCACACTCAACTACAACAAACACATAAAGGACAAATATACACAAGCTTCAAACAAGCACCATCCTTTGAAGACTACCTCATTAAACTTACAAAAACTGAATATACCAGGGACCTATAAACAAATATATATAATAAATAACTGATATACATACCTCTTTAAATTCAGAACTGCTAATCACTGGTTTCCAGTTAAAACCGGTCGATACGACGGAACCCCATTTGATGAAAGAACATGTAGACTTTGTAACGCTGGTCAAGTTGGCCCTGAACATCACTATCTACTTAACTGTGATTTCTTTAAATCTGAAAGAGAACAATTCCTAGGGCATGATCTTCATGACGCTACTCTTAACACAATCTTATCATCTGATTCCCTACAACAATTAAAAAATACAAGCAAATTTATTCGCTTCATATTTAGCAAGTTTAAGCGGTAGTTATTTTCCTGCATAACTACTTGAATTAACCAATGCCACCAGCTACAAATGTTTTCTTGAAACAATTAATAATGTTCTATTGATGTACTGACATATTTACTGGTTATACTAATTTAAGTGACTTTAGTCACTATTTGCATCTGTGTATCCAATAATTCCAAACATTTGACTCGTCACAAATGTATTTCTTGTACTGGCTATATACTATTCGCATTCTATATCATAATTTCAATATGAATTATGCATATATCAACCGAGCAATGTAAATTATTGTTGCTTTGTACGTTTGGTACTATTATGTGTCAATATAATCATAAGATTTGTATTTTGCAGTTTGTTTGTTGTTGTTGTTGTGTTTTTTTACTGTCACAATAAATCTTGGGTAATCCTCCAGTTTAGGTGCGTAAATTATTCAAAGTTATCCTCCTGTGTCCCTAGGGTTAGTAAACCCGTTGATATGATATAAATAATAAAATAATTTACGCACCTAAACTGGAGGATTACCAAATCTTGTGCAATACTTGTCAGCGCCTAGCTATATTTGTAATTAATAATAGGAAATGCTAAAATCGTCTTAATAATTATAATAATAATAATAAATAATAATAATAATAATAATAGATCTAGTAATAATAATAATAGATCTAATAATAATAATTATAATAGATCTAATTATTATAATACTGGATCTAATCATAATAATAATATAATAATAATAAGAAGAAGAAACTAAAATTAAATAAATTAAAAAGAAAATAATAAGTTAATAAAAAATAATAATTAATAAATTTAAAAAATATTATTAAATTATAATGTAATTAATACATTAATACAAATAATAATAAAAAGAAGGAAAACGAATGGAAACTACCTACAAATCATCGACTCTTGAGGGTTTATATCTGACTCTTGGCAAATTTGATTTTGACTCTTGAAAATTTGACCCAAAGAGTCATTGACTCTTGAAATTCAAAGTCTAAGGAAAGCCCTGTGTATAAATAATAACATACCAGTGATCGTTGTCTATAAAGAAATGACCACGGTCAAGTAGAAACAAACAATGTATGTATGGATTTACTGATTTCACTCATTCGGAGACGTATCAATAATATCAATATCAATATTGATATTATCAATAATATTATATTATAATAGTTATACAATAAATCTTTGTTTGAACTATGCTTAAGATAGCTTCATTGAATGGGTTCTAACAGACAGCAATATATCGTGAGGACTATTCGAGAACAAAATTAACGACAAGACGAACGATCTTACAGATATCGGACGAAAATCGCTATATACATTTCAAACTATTTGCCATTAACATTTTAAACTCCTTCCCAGCTTTCGTTAACGGATTACTTTGCATAAATCGAGCTTGACAAACACTTCACCAGCTTTATGCACCTATCAATGTTTTCCCCCGGGGGAGGGGGGGGGGGGGGAAGAGCGGCGCGCATATACGGGACTTTAGACTGAAAGCGATTACCGATTGGCGGGAATTTGACATTCCGAATGATTCCGGGTCCCGGGGTAATAGACTTTGGTCGGATTTAAGATCCCGGTAATAAAGGCCCCCGGGCCATTTGATGGTCATATAGCATCTCCCACTGATGGGATTTAGACAATTAGGCTTGGCTCTCGGGTGGGGAATTAGACCCCAAAAAATAAAATTTGTCTAGTGCCCGGGTCAGCCAACCGCTCCCCCCCCCCCCGGGGGGGAAATATTGATAGGTGCATTACCGCGTGTTCTTTTGTGAAAAATAGGTTAACCGTACAAAAAAGGCGTGGAACCCAAGTGCAATGCTTGGATAAAACAGTCTACTAGATAACTTTGCAGAGCAGATCAATGACATTAATTTAATTTTGTGGAAAAGTCGAGTAAAATACAATGTGTTTCATACAGCGAAGAGCCGTTTAATCGAGGCTGAAGAAACAATACAGATGTGAATGTGTCCACAGCAAATGTCATTGAAAAGGGCCTCAAGGGGGCAATTTCTTTTATTTTTAATCTGAAATTCGGATATTAATACTGGCATATAATAACGCTTAAAACAGGGTATAGAATATCTTGGGAAGAGTGTACACATTCTGCGATAAAAATCAATATATAATATGGGTCTTGTTTGTTTGGCCCTTTTCATTTTTACATTTTGACGGCAGAATTGTGAGTATTTTGTATAACCATAGTTAACACACGACTCCTTACCAAGCATGATAGCGCAGTTTGTTAAAGCGCTGTTTATTGTCATTACTTCGTATGACTCCTAAGTCGTGAGTTCGATCCCCGCTTGGAGTTTTAATTTTTAAGACTTTTTTGCTGACGTGTTTTCATCAAATATCTCACTGTGTCTCATATTATTTATTATTTATTAATGCACATGTCATAGTATAGTGCATTTCTATCAAATAATATAATTTATAGTGCAATTGGAATCCAATTTTTCGTCGACATAGTCACTTTAACTTACGGTACAAGACAGATTCGGTAAGTCATCCACAAACAAAAACAAACAAGCCATAATTACAAATATATAAACAGAGACCACTGAACATTATTTCTTTCGTGATTTAATTTTCAGTTTGCCATAGTCGTCGCAAGAGAAATTCCAAATGAAAAAAAAGAAGAGAAAATACAAAAACAACACACACGACAAAATAAAACAAACTAATAAAACCAGCACACAGAAACGTATAAACCCAAACAGACCTGGAAATAACTGGAAAGCAGATAGGATGTACCCGTATATACTTTTAACTGATTTAAGTATAAAGCACACTTATTTTTGCGACACATACATGTATATATGTATCTCACGGTCAGCAGTACATGTACACACAGCTTTTGATCCGTTAAATCACCACCTGGACTGGTATCATTGTGGACAGGAGTTATCAGAGCATTAACGATGACATAGTCAGTCCAGGCCCATGGTGTGGATTTGTAACTGGTTCAATCACTCAACGATCATTAGAATACTTGCCATCGAGGCTGATAAACGAAACCTTTCAAAAACGCGTTTTAAATTGACATCTACGGCAGCATAGAGGGACATGAGAAATGTTTTATTTATCACGTGCGCACGTTATGCTACCCCTTGCGCACGTAATAGCTATCAAGTACGCACGTAATATGCCCACGTAAAAACTAACCAATGAAACGAAGCGAAATATCTGCCATTTTAAAATAAGAAAAAGACACACATAGTTTACGCTATCTCATTGGTAAGTTATTACGTGTGCACTTTATAATTATTACATGCGCACTTGATAGCTATTACATGCGCTCTTGGTAGCTATTACGTGCGCACTTGATAGTTATTACGTATGCACTTGATAGTTATTACGTGCGCACTTGATAGCTATTTGATGCGCAATTGATAGCTATTACATGCGCTTTTGATAGCTATTACGTGCGCACTTGATAGCTAGTACGTGCGCAATTGATAACTATTAGTGCACTCTTGATAGTTATTACGTGCATACGTAGTAGCTATTACGCGATAAATAAATATTTCTCATGTCCCATCTATGCCGCCGTAGAAGTCCCAGGCAAACACTCCGATTCAAGTATCAAATTGTATGCGAAGTATTACGGCCAATTGCTATATCCTTTACCTTTCTATTCAATGTATTATGATCATGTGCAATTTGTTGTATGTTTTCTTATGTAAATAAAGTTCATGTATGGTGTATAAACATGAAGTTGAATATGAACGTAAGTGAGAAGCGTGACAACGGGACGCATAGAAAAGCTCCATTATATACAAACCAATGTATTTTCGCAACGGCACTGTAAAAACGGGCCTACATTCCAAAAAGAGTCAAACTGTTCCGGAAGTCAAGAGCTCGTACTAACAACGAGTCTTAGGAAAATCTTAAGTGATAGTGATTGTGATAGTGAAGTTCGCATAATTTAGGATCAAATTTTACATTTGATCAAACACTATTTAAATTAAACATGCCGTAAAATAAGAAACACATATTCATCATTTACTAGCACACAACTAGTTTATTTCAAATTTAACTATATATGAAACCGCCACATATATCAATTTAAATTGTATAATATTAATATATTTAATTCAAATAAACTATCGAGTTATATTATTAATAGTCAAGTCAATAATTGTTTATTGTCGGCACATATGATAACACATATAAAGATACGCTATGTGTACCGACAGATGTATAAGTAGGCCTTATCTGGGAAGACTGCATTCCAATACAGATGCTTTCCAGAAACGTAGAAAATACAATTAGCCATTTATATATTAGTAATAAAAAATACAATATATTAATTCATGGCCATAAGCATACATACGTTCCATTGGTATACGCATTATAATTCTTCCTCGCCATTTAGTTTATTGCTTATTTTTCTATTTGTTAGATTTGTGAAAACATTTCGAAAAAAACAACAACATTTCGACAAAAAAACCAACAACAATACAATCGTTACAAGTTATATGCGAGTGTTTTAATTTTTATATTATTTTAGCAGTATAAGTATACACATAATATAAATGATTGAATAATAAATAAATAATTTAAATAATTTTAATGTATAAATAAAAAATCAATAAATACATACTTAAATAAATAATATAAAATAAATAAATACATACATAAACAAGAAATGTCTTTACAAAAGACAATCGGCGTAGAAATTAATATTGAGATGTGATTTTTTTGCCCTAAATATAATACAAGAGGATCAAGCTGTGACTGCACGGACCCCATATTTTTCGTTCCCTACTAAGGATACTTCTCGCACACTAGATTTTTCGGACACTATAAGAAACCGTTCGGCCCCCAAAATTAATTTCATATAAACTCAATACTTATTAATATCTGTACCGTGAATAAACCGATCATATACCGCCGCATGTTTTCAGCAGTGATACATGAATAAGCCAAATACTAGTAATTTACGTGAACATAATGGACACATGAATTTGTCTGGCAAATTTAACAAATTAAAATTGTCAAAAATCAATAGCGGGAATGAATGAGAGGTAAGTTTATGAATTCCCTATTTATTGCAATTTTCGGGTTTAGGATTCTCCAGACGCTAATTAATGCGTGTTTATTAACACCGCTTTACCGCGCGCTATTTTTAGAATAATTCTCCTGCTGGAGTTGTACTCGCTAGAATTAATTTACGGGGACGACAGTCGGTTACAGCGTACAGTAATATTTTTACACAATGATAAAATAATAGGGAAAATAAGCTCAATCAAATTTGCTAAATTTTGTTTTGCTTATTTATCAGAAAAATACCAGAAATTGACCAATTTATATTTTGTGCTTGCGAGCTCAACAGGTAACATTGTGTGACCGACTGTCGTGCCCGTGAATTGTAGCATTGTAATTGCTATTTATAGAGCGCGCCGATTATGTAGGCTAAACAACATATATTTCATTATGTGAATGAATATAACAATCTGATCATGACATACAATGAGTAAAGTTGTTCATAATTATGTTTATTTCTGGAGTGTATGTCGAAGATATGTTTATAACTTTAATTTAACCGCTTCTGTAAACAATTCTGTAAATATTTAATCCCAAAAAGTATGCAACAGTTATTGGGATTCGTTAAACCATTGTTTGAAGTTTGCATTCCCTAAAATTAGAAAATTTGCAATTTTCTATTGGCATTCAATTTTCCCGCTGCATAATTATCGCAAGAAATCTAGGTCAAAAGTGATCTTAGACAGCTACGCCGAATAAATAAATAAATATTCACCGCTGGACGGGCCTCATAGGACTGTACAAAAAATGTATGTTTTGTAATATTCGCAAATCAAAAATGGCTGCTCCCATTAATTTTGACCATTTTCGAGATCGAACCCCTAGATATAAAGCAACTCTATTGAATCTAGATAAAAAAGACCAAAGTAATCATGACAACTTTTTACACGTGTTTGTTTCGAGAAAAGATGCCGACTTTCTTGGTATTCCTAGCTCCAAACAATCGTTTTGTTTGTCGATTTGGACAAACTCCAAAATCGAAAATAGACACCCACCCGGCCAGGGTAGCGTATTTCAGAGGTTCTTGTCCAACAGTCAGAATTTTCCAGAAATCTTAATACCAGACACGGGTGACACAGATGTTGACAACATAGAAAGCTTCGTGCATGGTTCAGATATTGAAATATTCATTGTTGCAGTAGTTCGAGAACCCCAGATCCAGCCGGAGATTGATAGTCAAAACAGAATTAAAATATATTGTTCGGCAGAATTTATGACTCACTATAATATTGCGTCTGAAAATGTATTTGTGAGATGCGTTCAGCTGCATCCTGTCAACAACATAGTGATAGGTGTTGGCTCACAAGAAACCTACAGATGGATTACGAAGAAAGAATTTACCCAAAATTTGTTAAAGATTATCAAGACCAGTCCTGTTCTAGCCAGAGCAAAGGATGTTTTCTTAGCACCATACGGCCCATTTCTTGATGATCCAGATTTTAAACGAGAATATTACACTGACATGTTTATCCTGGAATGTTCCCCAGTTCAACAAGGAATGTTAACTGAAAAGACTGAAATGGTGATTACGTTCCTGGGAGATATGCAAGCTGAAACAAGAAGATTTCAAGACAAAATTGAATCCCTTAAACATCCAGGCAAGGCCATGTACAGGCAATTCAGTTCTTTTATGTCAGATTTCACCCAATTTTCTCCATTATATAACTCTCCTGAACGGGAAGATGAAGATGACAGTGCCCCAAGCTTTGAAGACAACCCAGAAGATAAACTTGCAACAACTAAAGGTCAATCTGTTGAAGTAACAAGGCAAAGGAAAGTGTCAGATGTTATTGGCAGTTTCCCATTTGAAGTGGTTTCACAGGAATTTGTTTTCAGAGAGATGCTATTTCGTGAAGTAAAAAAACAAAACTTTGACTCATTCTATTTTATTGGGATGTCCAGAAAGCAAATGCTGAAGCTTGGTGTTTTTGATAGCAGTTATGTGCTTGTGACTCCGGAGAATGAAGAAGATGTTGATTTTAAGGACAAAGATCCTGCAATAGAGAGACTTTGTATGGTACGCTGTCTGAGCAAAGAGTTTGATAGATCCTTAAAGGTTTACATCTCCCCTCTGTGCTTGTTCAACATGCAGCAAAAACCTCCAGTTATATCACCTTCTAAGTTGAAATTAAAGGTATGTTGAAATATAAATTGCATTTAAACAGTTATCACCTTTAGATAGTTAAACAGGGTGCTCAGTAGACTGTAAATTTCAAGGGTCATTGACCCTTTGACCAAAATTGTCAAGGGTCAAAATTCAATTTTGAAGAGTCAAATTCAAATATTCAAAAGTCACTAAAACAAAACAGGCAAACTCAAGGTTCACATTATACTCATAAATAAAGTATATAAAAAAAATATTACTAAAATAACAAATCAACCTGGTGCTGATCATAACATAAAAAATTAGCCTTTGTAAGTTTGTTTAGGTGTTGTTTTGTTGTTTTTTTTCATTCAGTGCACAATTGTTTAAAAAGACCTAAGAAGGTAGATTTTGCAATAATTGATCAATATAAAATAAAGACAAAACATAATGCTATTTTTTTGTTTTATGAACAAATATCCGAAAGTGTTGTCCGAAATTATTGACAGTTGTAAATTTTCGGCCGATTTTTTCGTGCTTCTGGTGTTTTTATACAGTTTTGTTTTTAGATTTTTATTTATTATGTGAAATATTAATATCATTTAACATTTTAAACATCATGTCATCTACATTTGAACATGTAAACATCAGAATTATCCAGGTTGATAGTACACAAATGCCGTAACAAAAGGTGTAGCAAACAGAAAGTTCACAACGAGGCTAAAGGTGCATGATGGAAAATGTCTGTGTTTTCATTGGTGAAAGGGTCAAATACACACACTGATAACTTCCTGGCATGGAAGATCTTATCTGCAAAACGGATTAAGATAAGGTAGGCCTAATGTGTTAATTACAGACAGTGTCTTGGCTGGCTTCAGTTGTAGAAGTGATGACGCAATCCAGACATTTACCATGGTCAATATGACTCTTTGGGGGATTTTACCATGCGTCAATTTTATGATTTCCATGAAAATCACGGGTCAAAACCTGGGAGCTGGGGTTAAATGAACACCCTGGTTAAAGTTATTATGGACTCCTCCACACGCCCACACAGTGATCAATGGTTAACAATTTTGGGAGAGTCCAATATTTTAATGGTCACCTAGTAATTAAGTAGTTTTAATTGTTAAGTAGGCTCCTCGGTAGTGTTATGTTTTGTCGATCATGATGTAATGATTTTTTTTATAGATATAAACTAAATGAGAACATTTCCTTCTACTCTATATTCACTGACTTAGTTAAGTAACTTCTACCCCAAAACTATCTATCTGACCAATCTATGAACTAAAATCATGAATGCGTATAGAGGATAATAGAGTCTCACAACGTGTTGTATTTTTGCCACAGAAATATAACTTCACAGATGTATACAACTTGAATGTGAAGTCCTCCAAAAGCTTGTCCTGCACTGTGACCCCACCTGTGGCTACCGAGGTCACCATTTCTATAGTGCCGTCTCCCAACTACAGCCCCCGGTCTCCACATGATGAGGCATTGAAACAGTATTTCACATGCAGAAGGTAAAGTGATAGTCAATCATATAAATGAGTTAATCAAAATCTTATTTATGTTTAGGGGAACATATGTATTGTATTACACATTTGAATTTTGAAGGGATCTATTAAAACATAGTAAATTGACAATATTCCAATTTTTTGTCATAGATTCAAAAAATAAAATAATATTATAAGGAAAGAAGCAAAATAGCAATTCTGACACTGTTTAGAACAATATTGGAAATAACATGTCATTAATAAATAATCATCAGTTCAAATGAATCAAACAAGTGATGAAGCTCACCTTAGTTTATGAATCATACTGGCTTGTACTTGTGTAATACATGTAGCTTGTTCACAGATGAATTAAAGTATATGGTGAATAAGAGATGTAACATGGACTGAAAATAATACTACTAAAAGCTCTATCAACTTGTTTTCCAGCCCACCTGAACATACTATGTTATCTACGTTAATTATTTCCTATGATGTTTGCTACAATATTTACAACAATATATACAATTAAAACCATGACAAGATAAAGCATTCATTCATGTTCTTCCATGTCTACAAGTCTTGTAGGCGCATAATTGTATGCGCATAATACAAATCTGAATGTTTTTTCTTGCAGAGTTGTAGCAAAAGGTGATATTATTGCCATTAGAAGTTCAGGTAAATAAAATGATTGGGAAAATGTTCATTTATATTACTACATGTAGTTTTGTTGTACCTTTTATTGTAATATATAGTGTTTATTTAAGTCAATACCTTCATACTAGTTAGTAGTAGAGTGGATATTTTTGTTTAATTCTTTTGTCTGTCTAATTGATACCTTTTATTTGAGCCCCTTTTTGCATTTATAATTGTCATAAATTTCCTCTTAACTTAATGGCGAGACTCCTTATCCAACGTTTTTTGGTTTCAGATGATCCCCATTTCTGGCAGAACACTGGCGATGATACCGAGAACAGATTTCCGTGTATTTATTTCAAAGTGATCGGTATACAGGGCCAAGAAACGAAGCACAGGAATTTCGTAATGGACACTACCCACACCACTCTTATACAGGTCTGTAAACTGTGGACTGCTATTCACCCACACCACTCTTATACAGGTGTGTAAACTGTGGACTGCTATTCACCCACACCACTCTTATACAGGTGTGTAAACTGTGGACTGCTATTCACCCACACCACTCTTATACAGGTGTGTAAACTGTGGACTGCTATTCACCCACACCACTCTTATACAGGTGTGTAAACTGTGGACTGCTATTCAGTTAGTATAAATGTGCAAGTAATCTTTTCCAAAATACTTAATGAAGAGTACAAAAAATATTTGGGATTATACACAGTATTTTCTATTAACAGTATATTATGTTGTTGAATATTTTGACATTTTTGATCAGCCACTCTCTGGCAGCCTTAGCAGTAAAGGATTGTTGGCTCTTTATTTATCTTGGCTAGTTGAGTTTTGTTCAGAATCTTTTCTGTCTGTTGCAGAATCTGATAGGTCTGTTTGTAAAATGCAATTCATCACTTAACCTCGTAAAACAGCAACAGCAACAAATGAACAGCATGTAATAAACATGTCATTGCATTGATAAATATGCACTTTGACAATGTCGAACACAAATTATGTTGCTGATCATACTTCTTCAATGACAGCCATAGGAAATTGGTTGGCCACATGTCTTCCAAAACATTTTTGGGCACCAGCTAATGGTATATACCAATCAACCATTGACACACATGTGTATGTTTGCCTCTAGATTGGCACAGAACACAGTTACGTGCCAGTGATGATGCAGACGTACCTGAGTCCGCAGCCCCAGAGCCTCTGGGACCAGGACCACCTACCAGGTCTCGACACCTACGTGGAGCAGCTCGAGAACTTCATCCTGCCTCACATCACCACCAGGTAACCAAGCATTTCTTGTTTAAACAGTCTGGACTCAGTGGGTTTTTAGGGTCAGTTTGGGGCCAAAATTCGGCCCCGTTCCCTTTCTTAAAAAGTATTGATTTTTCCTCTATATTTGCCTTTAAATTCCTCTTAGAATAAAAGCTTTATTTTGAAAAAAAATATGACCACAATCCCAGCAATTTTTCATCAACTCAAGTTAGTGCATAATCTTAGTTATAGTGCATAATCTTAGTTATAGTGCATAATCTTAGTTATAGTGCATAATCTTAGTTATAGTGCATAATCTAATTATCATTTGTAGCTAAGCAATGGGTTAATGTTTTATAACCAAGTAGAATATACACATGTAACAATGCTCTTCTAAAAACAAATCCCCTTTTACCATGAAATTCCACAACTAAAGGACCCCGCCACCTTTCCCCCAAAGGTGAAAGAAAACACTGGGACTGGTATTTACAAAGCTCCTTTCGAAACATTTAATGTTTTGTTGTGATACGGTGTAAACTATATAGACATATAGAGGAATATTAGCAATAGTAAGTATATTTATTCAGTAAGAGGCAAGGAGTAAATTACATATCACTATGTTATCTGTACCAGTAGCCCAAATATTTCTTGGCTTATAAAGTTTCTAATTTGCTACTAAAACTTATGAAAATATTCGGTAATGAAGAATATATTCATACTTAATCAGGAAACTATTTCTACATGTAAATAACAGGTACCTTTGCAAAATCAAATTTGTTGGCTACTAATTCAGCTACAGGTTTGTTAGCGCCAGCCTTAAATAACAATGTATGAATTTGCTATCAGAAATTATTCTTGAGGCTAGAGGCCAGTTAGCTAGTATGAGCTTGTAAACATACCACCTGTTAATGTATATTTCAGCTCCGAAATGAAGATACTACAGTCGTTGCCACCGGCAATCCTGGTTGCGGGCCCAGTTGGGTGCGGGAAGACGTCTCTTGTGGTGGCGGTGGCGCGGCGTCTCGGATTACACGCCTTCAAGGTTCGTACTATGACTGTTCCGACATGTAGGCATGATTTTTATTATTTATGATAAACAGATGTGGGCAATAGTTGTTATGGATTGAATTGTAAAAAGTGTAATGATTTGTTTGAGATAATTTTATTATTCTGTCTCATTAAAATCAGATGTTATGTGCTACTATTTTTCCTGCTGACTGGATCTGATTACTTCGCATTAGAGGTCACATTCTGCTGACCTTTTCCAGAGACAATCAAATGGCTGCCGATATAATGCTGTGGTACAAGAATATTTAAGAAATAATTTTCGCTGCCGATATAATGCTGTGGTACAAGAATGTTTAAGAAATAATTTTCGATTTAGACTTGTCTATCAGCTAATAAACAACAAATAGATTTTTGATGCTTATGAATTAAACCATGAGGATTATAGAACTACAAATCAGTGTTTATTAGCCGATAAACAACGATAATGCAAAAATTATTTACCTGCTGAATTTTCTATAGACAAAGAACAAAATTATCGTTGTTAAACTACCAAATAAACAACGCAAAAAGAAGTCCCGCTTCGGAACGCAGCATATTAAAATGTCGTTCTTATTGCAATTGCAAAAATATTTCTCAGATCATGTTAGAATCAGAATAATTTTCGTATTATCGTTGTTAATGGGCCAATAAGCAACTCTTCACGTTATGTTGCATACAAGTCAGGCTAGCGCCGTCATGGTTTAATTCCTTTGCATCAGAACTCCAAATTGTTGTTTATTTGCCGATAAACAACGATAAATAAAAAATTATTTCTTAATTAAACCACTGAACCATATGCATGAAAATTAAGGTGCAGTCTGATGTCTGATCAGCTCAAATCACACTTTATCTATTGCAATGCCACATGAACATTAACTCTTAATTATTTGTTCTTGAGGTTCAGTGGAAAATTAACAAAGCTCCATATTTGAAAATCTGTTGACAAACTTTGCTGTGTAACAAGCTACTAGTATTTCATTGGGTGCAGTAGGGACTTGTGTTTATTTTTTGGAAGGTACAGACGAAAAGGGTTTTGAAAGAAAAGAGTTTGTTCCTTAAGTGAATTTGTTCTCATTTAGCAACTTGGCAATTACCAGGAACCTTGTACTAACAAATGAGGCATGTCATGGGAAAATCTGGCTTAATGCACATGTGAAAGTGTCCTCCCGGATCAGCCTGTAAAGTCTGCACAGTTGGATCTGGAACAACACTTTCTGCTTTTTATGGTATTTTTTGTTTCAAGGAAATCTCTTCTAAACATAAATCCACTGTAGGCAGAAAGTCCTGTCTTGGATTAGCCTGTGCAAACTACAGGACGAAACTACCCACATGCATTAAGCCTGGTTTTCTCACAACACGCCTCAAGTGCTTTTTTGTGTGTAAGGTGAACCATTTAATCCATACCTTTCACAGGTAAACTGCCACACTCTTGCTGGAGAATCTGCCTCAGCCACTGAAGCCAGAATGAGAAATGCTTTCACAGCAGGTGAAGATTTTTTTAATGTACAAGCTTTTAATGAATATAGTTTTAATAGTTGTAAAAGTACCAGACGTGTTTTTTGCTCACCTGAGCACAACATGCTCATGGTGAGCTTTTGTGATCACCTTTTGTCTGTCGTGTGTTGTCAACATTTACCTCGTTAACACTCTAGATGCCACATTTAATGGCCAATCTTCATGAAACTTGGTCAGAACAATGATCTCGGTTGAGTTCGAATCTGGGTCACTTGGGGTCAAAAACTAGGTCACTAGGTCAAATTGAAGAAAAAGCTTGTCTTGCGTCGTCAACATTTACCTTGTTAACACTCTAGAAGTCAAATTTTTTCCCCAATCTTCATGAAACTTGGTCAGAACATTTGACCCAATGATATCACGCCCGAGTTCGAATCTGGGTCATGTGGGGTCAAAAACTTGGTCACTAAGTCAAATTGAAGAAAAAGCTTGTTAACACTCTAGAAGTCACATTTTTTTCGCAATCTTCATGAAACTTGTTCAGAACATTTGTCCCAATGATTTCTTGGCTGAATTCGAATCTGGGTCTTGTGAGGTCAAAAAGTAGGTCACTAGGTCAGTTTGAAGAAAAAGCTTGTTAACACTCTAGAAGTCACATTTTTTGCCTGATCTTTAAACTTGGTCAGAACATTAGTCCCAATGATATCTTGGCCGAGTTCCAATCTGGGTTACGTGGAATCAAAAACTAGGTCACTAGGTCATATGAAGAAAAAGCTTGTTAACACTCTGAAAGTCACATTTTTTCCCAATCTTAATGAAACTTGGTCAGAACATTTGTCCAAGTGATATCTCAGCTGAGTTTCCAATCTGGGTCATGTGGGGTCAAAAACTAGGTCACTAAGTAAAATTGAAGAAAAAGCTTGTTAAAACTCTTGAAGTCACATTTGTTGCCCAATCTTCATGAAACTTGGTCAGAACATTTGTCCCAATGATATCTCGGCAGAGTTCGAATCTGGGTCATGTGGGGTCAAACACAAATTCACTTGGTTGAATTGAAGAAAGCTTGTTAACACTCTAGAAGTCACATTTTTTGCCCAATCTTCATGGAGCTTGGTCACAACATTTGTCTTAATGATGTCTCAGACGACTTCGAATCTGGGTCATGTGGGGTCTAAAACTAGGTCACTAGGTCAAGTTGAAGAAAAAGCTTGTTAACTCTCTAGATGTCACATTTTTTGCCCTATCTTCATGAAACTTGGTCAGAACGTTTGTCCCAATGATATCTCGTCAGAGTTCAAATCTGGGTCATGTGGGGTCAAACACTAGGTTACTAGGTCAAATTGAAGAAAAAGCTTGTTAACACTCTAGAAGTCACATTTTTTGCCCAATCTACATGAAACTTTGTCAGAAGATTTATCTTAATGATATCTCAGCGGAGTTCGAAACTGGGAAATGTGGGGTCAAAAACTAGGTCTCTAGGTCAAGTTGAAGAAAAAGCTTGTTAAATCTCTAGATGTCACATTTTTTGCCCAATCTTCATGAAAATTGCTCAGAACATTAGTTTCAATAATATCTTGGGACAAGTTCGAAACTGGGTCATGTGGGTAAAAAAACTAGGTCACAATGGCAAAATTGAACAAAAAGTTTTAAAACATTCTTCAGGCCACATTTATAGGCCAATCATCACAAAACTTGCTTTGAACAGTTTAGTTCCTTAGCCTCTCAGGTGAGCGACCTAGGTCCTTTTGGCCCTCTTGTTGATACTTTACTGGCAATTATAAATTATATTTCTTTTTACTGTACTTAATAAAATTTGATAAAGAATAGTATGTAACAAAAACATAACATTGCTTGAAAACTGCTTTTTATCTTGCGTTTAGCGAGACATTAAGAAGTGGTAAGGTGTGGTAGTGTTCAGTGTATAAAATTTGAACATGAACATCATTAGGCCAAACAAATAAATTGTGTGTTTCAGGCTACGGTCTCAAAAAAGTTAGGTAGGGTCGGGATTGAGTTTTTTTAACCTTTTTTTTTATAGACACTTTTGGTAAAAAAACTTTGAAAATTATCTAAAATCTGACGAATATGAATTTCACGGAAAACAATAGTTTGCTAAAAACTTTAGGGTCGCACAGGAGGTCGGGTTGCCTGAACCACAGACTTTCTTTTTTAGGCCTTTGTGTTGATTATATTATTAGTGATTGCTTTCAGCTGGCCTATACTCTCCATGCATCCTGTTACTGCAGAGCATGCACGCGCTGGGACGGGACAAGGACGGTAGTACGGAAGGTAAGAAAGACTGGTGTGGTGTTTGATGATAATAACATTATCTGTGAAACAGACTTTGATATGCTTTATTTGAGCATTTATTCTAGTTAAAGTAAATATTCACTTCCTTTTCTATCATGATTTGTTTTGATCAGATGACTAAATATTTTTGTTAGGCAACTCAAGTTCCCATTAAACACAGTTGCAATAAGTTATTAAATACAGTCATATCCCGATGGCTCCAAGTTGCAGGGACTGGAAAGGAAACTTCGAGCCAATCGAAGTCCGAGTTTGTTTACTAGCACAGGCGGAGATTTGTCTTCTTCATATTCCAATCAATAAATGAACAGTATTCAGATAGCATATACCCTGTAGTATTAAATACATATTAATTAACTAACACCAAATATTTATTTACAGGTTTTGTTAAGCTGTTGTTTTTTTTCATTTCGTTCTCGTACTTCCTACGGCTGACACTTTTGGTGTTGCCGATCTAGATATCCACCCGGGTTGGATACCGGGGCCTTCTCTAGATTGCTCAGCAACTGGTGATGCAGAAGTTTCTGCCATTTTTACTGTATTTGTATTTAAGCAATTATTTCTTCACAACAATGTAAAAATGCTGATTCTCGCTAAAACACTCGCTTTTATACAAAATATCAATGTCATATTTTACTACAACCATTGAGCAATTGTATCGCTACAAGTTTTCAACAGCAAATCGATTGACAGTTATTAAGCGCGTCTAATTGATTAGCGACTTGATGCGAACCAAAGCTAGTTCGAGCCAAACAAACAAATTAAGGTGTGAAAAATATGACTGGAACTGTGACAAACACTTCGAGCCATCAGAAAATTTGACCCTCGTGAATTCGAGCCAAACGACAGAAATTGATATGAATATATAGCAATGAAAAATCGGTCCCGCAAAGAAAGTTCTAGCAAACGAGAAATTCGAGACAAGCGAGTTCCAGCCATCGGGAGTCGCCTGTATATGTACATTTTTTTAGACTCATAAAATCCTTAAATAAAGGTATTTGTGTAAACTCTGCAAAAGTCTCCACACTAAGTTTTGCAAATTTTTACAAAAATGTGGGTTACTAGTATTTCAAAGACTGCTGTACCCAGTAAAAGTAGTAGCCATAGTGAACCTTCAATATAATAGGAAAAGATAGAGAGCGAAATAGCATTGCTCTGCACTGTGTTTCTTTTTGGCTCCCCTTGCTGCATCTCTGGGCTGATAACAGAGAAAAGGTGAAAATCTGTAGAAATTTAAAATCTGAGGCACGTCTTGTGGGAAAACCGGGCTTAATGTATGTGCGTAAAGTGTTGTCCCGGATTAGCCTGTGCAATCCGCAAAGGCTAATTCCGGATGGTACTTTACGCACATGCATTAAGGCCGGTTTTCCCACGATGCGCCTCATATATATTTTGGCAGATATGCAGTGACACATGAATAGAACATGTATAAAAAGGTTAATTAGACAAATTAAAATGATACAACTTGTTACCAATGTATTAGAAAATGTCAAAGACTTTGTCTGGCTCCCTCCCTTGCTACTTTTGAGTACCACCCTGTGTCTGTTCTAATCCTAGATAATAAGTTATTAAATATATGTTTATTTTTTTCAAACTCATACAATACTTACATAAAGGTCTTTGTGTTAAATCACATGTCTCCACAGTAAGTTTTTGGGAAGACTTGCCATATTTTGAACTTGCCTGGACAGATTTTTACAAGCATGTGTGTTTCAAGTATTTCAAAGACTGGTAGAAGCCATAGTGAACCCTAAAGATGTTTGGGAATAATCCAGAGTGAGAAAGAATTGTGCCACACCCAGTTCATTTTGGCTCTCCCCTGCTGCCCCACTGGGTTGGTCAACAGAGAAATGTTGCATATCTGTAGAAATGTAATATATATTTTTGCAAATATGCAGTGACACATGAATAATGCATGTTTAAAGTAGTTTAATTGGGTACATTTATATGATATAACCTATATATTTAGTTATTTACCAATTTATTAAAAACTGTCAAAGAATTGGACTGGCGTCCCCCCCTTGCTACTTGTAAGTAGCACTCTGTACCAATTCTAATCCTAGATCATTCCATAGACGACGTGTACACATATGCAACTAAAATTGAATTTTGAAATAGTTGTTCACCTGTTTGTGACTCTTACAGACCCCAGGGTGGCCAGCAGTTTTCTGTCCAACGTGATGCAGTTGAAGAACGACCTACAGATGTTCCCTATGGTGGTCGTGGCAACATGTCACAGGAACAAAGACTTGACCAATGATATTCAGGAATGCTTTCTGCATCACATTAAGATAGGGGTAAGATTTGATGTACAGTCTTCATAAGAGATAATTTCTAGAGCTAATGACACATTAAAGTAGCCAACATGGAAACCTTAAGACATGTTTGTTTAGTCATGTAGACATCTGGGCCCGTATTTGCCAAGCTCCTTAGGGAAAACTTAAGTATATTCCTTAAATTCATAAAATACCTTAAGTCTCTCGCTGTTTCATGTATAGGTCTTTTAACATTAAAATGTTGTTAACTTGTAAATATTGCATATATGTTAAGTATTGCAGCCTTCTTTATGCAGAAATCATTGGATTTCACATAGAAAATTGGATATGACATTTTCACTAAAGATTTCCCTTAGGAGCTTTGTGAATACCAGCCCTGGTTGTTGTTAAGAGTACTGTGGAATCACTAAGAGTACTGTGGAATCACTAAGAGTACTGTGGAATCACTAAGAGTACTGTGGAATCACTAATTTTCACAGAGGTCTAATTTTCGTGCTTCTCGCGCTCCTGCCATTGCACGAATTTATGACCACTGTGAATATTTACAGATTTCGCGGGAGTTTCCACGTTTGTTCAAATGTACGTCGGTGATCGTTCATAAATAAACGCAGGTATATGTGACCGTCCCTCTGTTTTTCATAAACAATTTAGTTAAATATTTCTTACTACATTGTAATTGATGAATGCATCATATTTCTTTTAATTGATATTGTGATCGTTTTCATATAATAAAGTGCTTCATACATGTACCTCTATGACAGTTTCGCATAGGCGCCATGTTGAACACTTGTAATATAATATGTAAAAATAAAATGCAAGTTTTATGTATAGATATATTTTAAATTTATTATACTTCAAAATGAACAATAATTGTAATGTATATGTAAGTTTTATTCATCAATGTACTGAACAAATACAATTTTGAGTGTATTTATGTGAAACAGTTCTTTCATTTGTCTTTGACATCACCCTGTTTGACATCACTTCTTCGTATGCAGGTTCCTACAGAGCACGACAGGGGCGACATTGTGGGAGCACTGCTACAGAACGTGAACCACAGCGCCAACATCTCCCTCTCCTACATCGCACAGAGGACCGCGGTAGGTGTCTCATAATTCCTCTGTAGCATTATCATCCTCCTCCTCCTTCTTACTCCTCCTCCTTCTTACTCCTCCTCCTTACTCCTGTTCTTAATCCTCTTCCTCATCATTATCATCCTCCTGCTCCTTCTTACTCCTCCTCCTTACTCCGCCTTCTTACTCCTCCTCCTCCTTACTCCTCCTTCTTACTCCTCCTCCTTACTCCTCCTCCTTACTCCTCCTCCTTCTAACTCCTCCTCCTTACTCCTCTTCTTATTCATCTTCCTCATCATTATCATCATCCTCTTCCTTCTTACTCTTCCTCCTTACTCCTCCTCCTTACTATTCCTCCTTACTCCTCCTCCTTCTTACTCCTCCTCCTTCTTACTCCTCCTCCTTCTTACTCCTCTTCTTATTCATCTTCCTCATCATTATCATCATCCTCTTCCTTCTTACTCCTCCTCCTCTTCAGTCTTTCACTTCCTTCTTCCTCTTTCTCCTATTCCGTTTCCTCATCATCATCTTCATCATCACCATCGTCATCTTCTTATAAATTATAATTATCATGTTGATTGCCGTCATCATTATCACCCTCATCATTATTACCATCATTATCATATTTATTATGACTATCCTCATCTTATTTACGATCAAAATCAGTATGATTGTTATCATGGTCACTATTATCATCATTATCAGTATCATAATCATTATAAATATCACTATCCTTATCATCATAATCATCATCAGCGTCGTTATGACTAAATTGCATCATCGTCACCACCACAGCCACCAACATCATCATCATAATTATCAGCACCATCATCATCTTCATCATCCTCATCAATTTTTATAACAAAACGATAGAAAATGCTGGTTAATGTGATTGGATTGCTTAAGAATTTACTTTTTTACAGTTTTGAAAAAAATAATTAAGATTAAGATCTTAACCAGTTACGGGGGTACTTTGCTCATATCTTAATGATTCTTGTTGATTTCAGGGTTTTGTGCTGGGAGATCTGGCCGCCTTGGTCGCTCATGCCAAACGGGAAGCCTTCAAGCGCATTGTTAAGCTTTGGTGAGATTTCACACTGAAATAGTTGATATTAAACTCAAATAATGTGTGTAAATAAGTATTTTTAAGTTCTTACCAAATATATTTTGTGTGAAACAATATTTTTTCTATGATCACAAGTGTTTCGAAAATCAATATTCTACTGAAACCAACTAATTTGCTTTTTATTTTATGCTTAAAAATGTGTTATGTTGGTATTTTTGCCAACATTCCAGTGAAAATGTAATTCCACTATCAAACTGGTTTTAAAACAGTGAATAAACAATGTTATTTCACTGATATTTTCCTATAAACCACAGGAAATAATAAAATAAAATTCTTTATTTTGTTGACTTATTTAATCACTTTAGAGGAAAACTTAATTATTTAATAGCTTTATCGTCTGTATTACCATTTTGCTGTGTTTAGAAAAGCAGTTGCATAGGAAAATAATTCCTGAAATATTATTTCAAGCTTATAAATGTGACTTTCATGTATCAGAAAGTCAAGAAAATTATTGGGTAGGCGTGCTGTGATCAAGTTTAAAGATAGAAACAAGATGTTTGGTGATGCTTCATTTCTTAGTGCTTCATGAACGATACCTTTCTGCCTTGAATTCGAAATGAAATTACTTATATGCAGTGTAGATCATGAATGACAAATCCAATGCCCGGAGCCCAAGGGCTACCAAACATTTCCACTGGGCTACTACAATTTTACATCACAAGCCCATGCGGCTACTAAAGCTCATTCAGTTATCTGTATTAATAATTATTTAATATGTACTTAAGCATTATGTATACTATAAAAACATATGTTTTAATAAATAAATGAATATTATTCTTATCATCCAAAACACTTTTTAGAAGATTATTTATATTGGTAAAATAATGGCAAACTATATTGCTTGTCTTCCTGTTTACTGCGCAATTCATGTAACAAGTATTGGGCTACAAATACAAAATTCTGGTAGCACACTTGGCTACCTGTAAATTAAAAAACTTGTCGGACACTGAGTGTAGATCATGCATACACGTTCTTTTAAAATATAGTTGACCGATATATTTCACATATTTGTTGTTTGTAACTATTCTGGATAGGTGTTACCTATTGGTGGAAAATATCAACAATACTTTGGAAAACCAGACCCACATTTAATTTTTATTTTTGTGGGGGGGGGGTGATATTAAAGACATTTTTCAAGCAGAATGACACTTTTAAATAGCCCCATATAAGGTAAAAAAAACTGGCAATTTAGTTCATGCTTGATAAAAAGACTTAATGTATTTCACCTATTTGATGTTTGTAGTTACTCTGGCAAGGTTCGTCCGACTGTGACAGAGGAGGACGACTTGCTGGCGGCAAGGATTGTTGTGCAGCAGACAGACTTCCAGACGGCCCTTGACCAGCTTCAGGCCGCACACTCCGATGCCATAGGGGCACCAAAGGTAGGGTGTAAAAGTTGAGAGAACTCCAGTTGCTAAATACAGAAATATACAAAACGAATATAATACCTGGTTTATGCTTTCGTTTCCTCTATCACGGTTCGCGCCACGTGGCCTTAATCTTGGACCAATCGTGGTTATCTTATCAGATCTTGAGGTCAGTCGTGGCAATCGTGCAATCGTCGAACAATTTTGAACGGTTCAAAAATTTGCTTTGATGAACACGATCAATTGTCCATCAGATCTTATTGTATTGTAACAAAGCGCGACAAATTGTATCTAATCGTGCATCCAAATCATGGTGATCTGGATTGATCGTAGATTAGAAAAAACACCACGCTCTGTTAAGATGTGTTGCAATCTCAAGAAACAATGAAGTCAATAGTCAGTCGGGCTGTATTTATATCATTTGGCTCAATTCGTGATCTCCATCGATCATGATCGTGAAAGACATCAAGACCACAATCATATCCTATTGTTATAGAGCGCATGGATTCGTGATAAGTGTATCAGAACTTATCTGTACGTACTAGAACATCCTAATTTAGGGAACCCTATCGTGATGATTGTGTCAGATCGAGACCCACTCGAGTACTCTATCGAAACAATACCAACGGAACGTATGTAATCCTAAACTGGAGATCAGACTGTGACAGATCGTGATACCTGTAATTGACAAATCGTTACCAGAGCGCAAAACATCGTATTAAAAAGTATGGACTCGCATCACATTGAATCCAAGCCTGAAATGCCAGAGAAATACCACGATCAGCTACGAGTGGCCAATCGCGGCATTCGTATTGGATCGCACGATAGTGGGAACCTAGCATTAGAGAAATACCACGATCAGCTACGAGTGGCCAATCGCGGCGTTCGTATTGGATCGCACGATAGTGGGAACCTAGCATTAGGAGCTATACGAAGTTGCCAGTATTTTTGCACTATGTATGGTGAAAATGATCAAACTCCAGCTGCATGAGCAGAAAAGAACATTATTCATTATTTATCATACTTATAAATTTGTAAGGCTTATCTTGATGGCCTTACAAAAATCTATATTGCTTAAAAATCTGGGCGCTTGTCACATGCGTAAAAATGATCAAACTCCAGCTGCATGAGCAGAAAAGAACATTATTCATTATTTATCATACTTATAAATTTGTAAGGCTTGTCTTGATGGCCTTACAAAAATCTATATTGCTTAAAAATCTGGGCGCTTGTCACATGCGTAAGAAATTCAAGTCGTCTAGTGGAAACTATTTTTCTTAGGGAAAATAGGTTTTGACATTTCATCATCCTTTCGACAATTTCGAGTTAGGTTGCTAAAGAATAAACCAGCTTAAATGCCCATTTCATAAATGTAGAAGTATCTTCAACAGCAGTTGCCTATTGGGACATAGAGCTTTGCAATACCATTTTCTGCTACCAGTCTTTTCTACAAAGTATGTGTGTGAATCTAGATCCCCAATGTGACGTGGGATGATGTTGGTGGCCTGACAGACGTTAAGAGTGAGATCCTGGACACAATCCAACTACCATTGCAGTATCCGGAACTGCTCGCAGCCGGACTTAGACGATCAGGTATGCGTCGCATACAGATAAACATGTCTTAACCGGATGACATTGGGACCATGTCAAATGTCGCAGCCGGACTTAGACGATCAGGTATGCTTCGCATACAGATAAACATGTCTAAACCGGATGACATTGGGACCATGTCAAATGTCGCAGCCGGACTTAGACGATCAGGTATACGTCGCATACAGATAAACATGTCTTAACCGGATGACATTGGGACCAGGTCAAATGTCGCAGCCGGACTTAGACGATCAGGTATGCGTCGCATACAGATAAACATGTCTTAACGGGATGACATTGGGACCATGTCAAATGTCGCAGCCGGACTTAGACGATCAGGTACGCGTCGCATACAGATAAACATGTCTTAACGGGATGACATTGGGACCATGTCAAATGTCGCAGCCGGACTTAGATGATCAGGTACGCGTCGCATACAGATAAACATGTCTTAACGGGATGACATTGGGACCATGTCAAATGTCGCAGCCGGACTTAGACGATCAGGTATGCGTCGCATACAGATAAACATGTCTTAACCGGATGACATTGGGACCATGTCAAATGTCGCAGCCGGACTTAGACGATCAGGTACGCGTCGCATACAGATAAACATGTCTTAACCGGATGACATTGGGACCATGTCAAATGTCGCAGCCGGACTTAGATGATCAGGTATGCGTCGCATACAGATAAACATGTCTTAACCGGATGACATTGGGACCATGTCAAATGTCGCAGCCGGACTTAGACGATCAGGTACGCGTCGCATACAGATAAACATGTCTTAACCGGATGACATTGGGACCATGTCAAATGTCCAGTCAGGAGAGGATTGAATGATTATTTGTTATATGCTTATGCTTGTAACTGTGATCGTACATTTTTCCATTTATTTAGAATTTAATTATAATTGCTGCAATACATGTACTGTTCATATTCTTTAGGGTCTTGGACACTTTTAAAAGCAAGTTTTTTGCTTCTAAAAACAAAAATTAAGATGTGAAAACTCTCATTGTTCTGCAAAATCTCTTTTATGTTATTTGTGCTTAGAGAAACTGTTCGTTTTGATTAATCATACTAAAGTATAATTGTAAATTCCTTCCATTACAGGAGTCCTGCTCTATGGGCCCCCAGGTACTGGTAAAACTCTTCTGGCAAAGGCCGTAGCCACAGAATGTTCCCTGAACTTCCTCAGGTTAGTTGCTGCAATCCAAATTTTAAATATACCATTCCAGTTTTTTGTCACTAAAAATTGAAGCTACTCCCAAGCTGTTGTTGATGCAGGAGGCATATAAATGATTGTCCTGTCCGTGCTTCCGTCCCTCCGTCCTTCCGTCCGTCTTACCTTACTTTGACCTTGACCTTGACTTAATTTGCACTTATAATAATTCAAATGGGCTGTTTCTTGGTTAACTAGATTTTACCGTTTCGTCTTGCACCAACAACACTTGGATATTTACACAGTTGTTACTTATGGAAGTTCCCAATCCACCCATATCACCCAACCGCACTTTGACCTTGACCTTGACCTAATTTGGACTAAGAAATGAGCTATCCAGCACCAACCGAGGGCATGTGTGTTTATCAAACACAGAATCTTGTTTTTTCTTTGTTTCATTTGGATACATGATGTACAAGTTTTGTGTCTGAAACATTTTGCCCAGCTTACATAGCTTCTGCAATGTGTACTAAGAGGTTGTAATATGTTGTACTTTACAGTGTGAAGGGTCCAGAGTTGATAAACATGTACGTGGGACAGAGTGAGCAGAATATTAGAGAAGGTATGTGTATCCTGTAATAAATGCTAGGTTTGTGGTTCAGGTTTTCTGTTCCAAGTGGATCTGTTCCCCCCAAGACTCAAGAATATTTAAGTGATTCAGTTTGAATTTAGGTACTAAGTTTGGTTTTGCCACCGTTTGCATTTGATAACTCAAAGCTGTGTCAGTGATGGGGCACTCAAAAGGCATTTCATCGTAGCATCTAAGTAGTTTACTACATGTAGCTTAAATAAAGGGGAAGGAAAAGATAAGAAATACAGATATGGTTTGTAATCATTAATTAGAGTATTGCCTGAAGCTATTGATCACTTCTGGTAATGACTGCATATGGTTACATCTAATGTTATATTTTATTATGTTATTTTATATCTTGCCGTGTTTACAGTGTTCCACCGAGCCAGGAGTGCCACCCCTTGTGTGATATTCTTTGATGAGTTGGACTCACTGGCCCCTCACAGAGGGAAGAGTGGAGACTCAGGAGGGGTCATGGACAGGTATGGGTCTAGGCAGGAGGGTGGGGTTATTTTACATGTGTGATATTCTTTGATGAGTTGGACTCGCTGGCCCCTCACAAGGGGAAGAGTGGGGACTCATGAGGGGTCATGGACAGGTATAGATCTGTGAGGGAGGGGGTTATGTTACATGTGTGATATTTTTTGATGAGATGAGTTGGACTCACTGGCCCCTCAAAGAGGGAGGAGTGGGGACTCCGGAAGGGTCATGGGCAGGTATGGATTTGGGTGGGGGTGGGGGGGGGGGTTATGTTACATGTTTGATATTCTTTGATGAGTTGGACTCACTGGCCCCTCAAAGAGGGAGGAGTGGGGACTCAGGAAGGGTCATGGGCAGGTATGGATTTGCGTGTGTGTGTGGGGGGGTTATGTTACATGTTTGATATTCTTTGATGAGTTGGACTCACTGGCCCCTCAAAGAGGGAGGAGTGGGGACTCAGGAAGGGTCATGTACAGGTATGGATTTGGGTGGGTGGGTGAGTGGGGGGGGGGGGGTTATGTTACATGTGTGATATTCTTTGATGAGATGAGTTGGACTCACTGGCCCCTCAAAGAGGGAGGAGTGGGGACTCAGGAAGGGTCATGGACAGGTATAGATTTACTGGGGCAACATGTTACTTGAATGATATTCTTTGATGAGTTGGACTTGCTTGTTAAGGGAAGAGTACAACTCAGGAAGGGTCATGGACAGGTAGTTTCTTGTGAAGGCTTCATAACACACATTTCTTTTTAGCCATTAATGTAAATCTTTCTGTATGCTGTTTTACATGCATTCAAGTAAAACATACCAAAATTATCTGATATTGTTGGATTAAAATTATTTTTAAACCTGGAAAGGATCTGGTATTATTTTCCTGCCAATGACAGTAAGAAAGTTTGTTATTTTCACTAGTTTGTAATTTTATAATTGAAACTACTCCTTTCAATTCCAGGGTGGTATCCCAGTTGTTGGCAGAAATGGACGGCCTGAACAAGGCATGTGACGTGTTTGTCATTGGAGCCACCAACAGACCTGACCTCTTGGATCCAGCCTTGCTTCGACCAGGAAGGTAGACAGGGTGGGGTGTTACCTTTAGGGGCCTGGTCGGGGACATGGGGACCAGCAATGCATTAGTTTTTCTAACAAATAAGCAAATCTAAATGCTCCAAAGATGCATTTACATGGCTCTATTGTGTAAATGCTAAACTCTGTGCTAGTACATGTATTAGATTATGTGTCAATAATATTATGCATATTAAAAAAGGGAAAAACCCATGCATATTTGTCGTGTTTTTACTATTATCCTGTGGAGTAAACGTGTATTGCCAGGGACTTGAGTATCAGCTGTTAATTGGCAACCGGGTACGGGGGTCCAACATTACTACCCATTGAGTCTCTAGTCACGTTAGATAAAACATGTTTGTTGAAGCTTGATGATATTAATTATCAGGCAGCTCATTACGCTACTCCCATGTCTGTTTCTCGGGTAGAGCCAATGTGCCGTGTTTCTCGGGTAGAGCCAATGTGCCGTGTTTCTCGGGTAGAGCCAATGTGCCGTGTTTCTCGGGTAGAGCCAATGTGCCGTGTTTCTTGGGTAGAGCCAATGTGCCGTGTTTCTCGGGTAGAGCCAATGTGCCGTGTTTCTCGGTAGAGCCAATGTGCCGTGTTTCTCGGGTAGAGCCAATGTGCCGTGTGTCTCGGGTAGAGCCAATGTGCCGTGTTTCTCGGGTAGAGCCAATGTGCCGTGTTTCTCGGGTAGAGCCAATGTGCCGTGTTTCTCGGGTAGAGCCAATGTGCCGTGTTTCTCGGGTAGAGCCAGTGTGCCGTGTTTCTCGGGTAGAGCCAATGTGCCGTGTTTTTGGGAAAGATAACTTGAATGCTGCCAGTTAAAGGACCAATCTCATGACCTGCTCGTCATAAGGGGAGCGTTATATTAGCCTTTTTCCTCTAGATTTTGCTGAAAGTGATAAAATTCCCTGTTTGGTTAAAAACGCTGCTAATTTTCCCAAATTGACTGGTACCAGTACCATTCGCAAAGTAGTGAGGAAAATCACTATATATCCATGCCACCACTGTGAACACTGCATTTTAAAGCACAGTCACGTCATGACTAACGAGTATACCTTCACAATGCAGGAGGAGAGCCAGTGTCATTTTACAAGTTGGAAGAAGCATGCTTGAGAAAGGTAGTTAGACTGGTGAGGTTCAATGATTATGTAATTCGGCTTCTCATTTCACACTCAGGAATTGTACCATAGTCCTGTGCAAATTGTCAGGTTTCTTTCCCCCCCCCCCCCCCACCAGGGCCCGAATTCACCAACACATAAGACTTAAGCCAGGAATAAAGAATATTCAGAAATTGTTCTGTTCCTTGAGCGCTTTAAATTTGAGTCTTATTCGGTATTCATCCACTCTAATTACAACATTCTTTATTTAGACCAATATGTTAATGACATAAGAAAAATTGTTACCCTGCATATTTGCAAACGAGAAGTTTATTTGCCTGAGTTTTAATCTTTTCTTTATTCTTAAGTCTAAGAATGGGTTGGTGAATAGGGACCCTGAACATCGAAGTACCACAATAGACTTGCTGCAGGCTTTTTTTGTCAGTGAACTAGTTTGTTAAAAAATTACTCCATACTATGGACTGGTTGCGTTTCAGGTTTGATAAGATGCTGTATCTCGGTGTGAGTGAAGACAACCAGTCTCAATACAGGATTCTGAAGGCACTGACCAGAAAGTAAGTCATGTACTAGAAGTTTGCAGGCAGTAAGCTATATATGGCAGTTACTTTCTAGTTTTAAAAATAGATAGTATAACAAGTACATGTATGTGTACCGTATGGTTTCAATTTAAATCTGCTAGAGAAAAATGGTTCTAATTAAAAAATATGTGGGTTATAATCCACTGTGAAAATATGATTTTTTTTACTTATAACTTATGTAATTGTTTATATATGTATGTTAAGTACTAAATGATTTTTCTTCTTCAGATTCAACCTAGATGAAAATTTCAATATGGAGCAGGTTGTAGAAAAATGTCCATTTATTCTGACTGGTGCAGATTTCTATGCTCTAGCTTCAGACGCCATGTTAAATGCTATCAAGAGGAAGATTGAACAAATTGATGCTGGTATGTATATTTCCTTTGTACCATTATTCTCATATTTTGGTTGTGGTAGCTCATGTCTTTATTGAAATGATTCGGCGTATTAAACAAATATAAAAAATCCCTACCAGGACTTCCATTAAAAAAACAAGAACTTTAAAAAAATCTGTTAACAGAAGTACATTTTCAGAGCTTGTTTTAGAGGTGTTTGTTTTTTTTAGTTCATCTTGTATGAAGTCTAAAAAGCAATTTTGTTGTGGTATAAATGTGGTAGAATAGATTGTAAACACATTTTCTTTGACTGACAATTAAACAAGGCTTTGAACTTAATTCTTCTGCATGAAAAACATTGATTAATAAATTCATTTATTTATTTATTATTTCATTCATTTATACATTCATCCATCCATCCATATGTCCAGTCATCATTCCATCTATTTATTAATACATTGAATCATCCATCCATCCAAAAATCCACCCATCCATGTTTCCCTCCCTTCATCCATCCATCCATTCTTTCATTAAAATAAAATATATAAATTTTCTGCTTGTACAGTTTTGGCAAGACATTAATTGTTTTCGTCTACCAAAGGTGAAACTGTAGAGGACAAAGTGGTTGTGGGAGAGAGTGACTTCATGCTCGCACTCGAGAACCTCTCGCCATCTGTCTCGGAGACAGAACTCTTGAGATACCAGAACAGCCGAGAACAACTCAACGCGGGCAACTCTGGAAGCGACGCGATACAGGACAGCGTGGAGCGACTTGACAAAATCGTTAGTAAATATACAGAGACTACGAATGAGGGTTCTGAGAGTCCAGGAGAAGAAATTGTTGATAAACTAAATGAAACTGGGAAAGATTAATCTAAGTGAGTCGTGAATTGTTTGTTGTAATATAAAACCAGCAGTTGTTGAAACTATGTGCTTATTCTGTCAGAGGTGTGATTCTATTTCCTGCCTTTGTATGGCAATTTTTTTTTTTGTCAAACAGTGCTTAAAATTGCAGTATGTGTTTGGAAATGAGTAGTTTGGGTGAACCCTTTGATTGGTTAGAATTCCAGTAGTTTCCTCCCCTTGAAGTGTTTCTGAATTCAAACCCTTGTATAGTATCACTAGTAAGAAAGGGTAAGTTTTTTAGAACTACATGTAATTGGGGGCCCTGAAAAACCAGAAAAAGAAATTGTAGATGAACGTGATGAGACTTGGAGAGAGGAATCTACTGGGTAGGGAACTCTTTGTACCTTTGTAATTAGTTTTTATATTGTTATTTATTGTGGTAAAAAACCATGTGCTTATAGTTCATCCCCCTTTATTACATAAAAGAAGGATAATTGTTTCACAGTTACATGAATATAATACTTACATGCGTTTTATATATGCTAAAGCTGTATAATATGTGTCTAGGCGATGCTTGAAGAAAACATATTAAATGTGTAACATCATTGAAAGGTATATTTTGTTTGCTGGAACATTATCATTATTGTGTTAATACATGAATAAGCAATTACAGACAATAACCAGAAAGACATCTTTGTATTTATCCAAGTTATATTGATTAAAAAGGCAATACAATTAATAACATGAGACATTACTCATAGAAAAAGACATATTTGAAAGCAAAACTTCATAAAATGATTTCATTCAAAATAATGTGTTTTTGTTGAAACCTTAGGCGTAAAAAAAATATGTTTGTTTCGGGTTACATGCCCCAAAAAATTAGGGTAGGTAGGTTTGGATTTATTTTGTTGTTTTTGTTTTTTTTATTTGGTAAGTGGTCAACTTGAAGATTCTAAAACTGAATAAATATTCAAACCACATCAGTAATATCCTTTAACATTGTTTATAAGTAGATACTATGAAAAAACAACACTTATTTATCCAAAAACACATTTAATTCTTGAAAAAGGTAAATAAAACAAAAATCAATCTGACAAACCCAATAAAATGTTCTAGGGTCGGGGCATTTTTTTAAGGGTAGGTCGGGTAGCCTGAAACAAACATTTTTTTTGTTAACGCCTAAGTGAAATGTATACAGTGTACATGTATTTTTAAGTACACTATCTTGGTGAACATGTTGTTACTGCTTTAGAAAGAATCAAAAGAGATTGTTGTGTTAATTTGATGTATATCAATTAGTGACCATTACTTCTAATGTAGGGAAAAATCTTGGAATTAGAAAACAGTCATTGAAATTAGCAGTTTAGCCAGGCAAGGTGTAATTCTTATATTATTACCTGAGAGCAAGAAAATGTTAAAAGCCTGCCTATATAAAACCTATATGAAACTGAGTATCTAAGCAACATTAGTTCGAAATTCACCAGTGCATATATTTTCCCCTAGGGGGGGGAGCGGCGGGCAATACCAGGGGAATTTGACTAATTGTATTTTTGGGGATCTAATTCCCAACCCTAGAGCCAAGCTTTTTGTCTAAATTCCCTCAAGGGGGGATGCTTAATTGGTGCATCAAATGGCCCGGGGGGCAATATTATCGGGATCTAAAATCCAAACAGTCTATTTCCCTGGACCCGGAATCATTTGGCGTGTCAAATTCACGCCTGTCGGGAATTGCTTTCAGTCTAAAGTCCCCTATATGTTCACCGCTCACCCCCTGGGGGAAAATATTGATAGGTGCATAATTTCAATCACTGAGAAAAGGTTATAAGTGCAGCCAGATTTGTTATCTGACAAGTTAATTCTATGCATTTTTTTGTTATTGATATTTTATTTAAAATACATGTGTTTAACACGTAAACATTGCAATTACTGAACAATTTAGATAGAAAAACACGACACAAATTGAGACATGCATGCAAAAGTAATATGTCAGCCAAGATAATACAAGTATCTATTTAGTTATATTATAATACTATGATTGTTCTACTTACATAATGCTTCATTGATGTCATGGTGTCTGATATCACAGCGTCTTCGTATTTCTTTTATAACGTTTATTAACTGATACTTTCTGATATTTATTCTTTTTAGCTCACCTGAGCAGAAAGTGCTAGGTGAGCTATTGGTGTAGGGGACCTCTCCTACGTCGGCCATCGTAGGTCGGCCTTGTTCCGTCAACAATTTGTTTTGTTCTCACGCTGAAGACTTCACTTTTTATCCAATCTTAACCAAACTTGCACAGTTTGTGTATGACCATAAAATCTCGGACGGGATTGTTATTGGGCCAGATCACACCAGTAACCACTAGAGTTATTGCTGCATTTTCATTAAAAAAAAGTGAAAAAATGCCCTTTTCCAACATACAGACTTTATTTTCCATCCAATCATAACCAAATTTTCATAGTTTGTGTATGACCATCAGATCTCAGCAGAATCAAAAAATGGGCCAGATCGTGTTTCAAACACCGGAGTTATTGCCCTTTGTTTTTGAAAAAATATACGGAAATGGACATTATTCAGGATTCAGGATAGAGGCTTCAATTTTCATCCAATCTTCACAATTTGTGCACAGTTTGTCTATGAATGTAAGATTACATGTGAAGTCGAATATTAGCATGTTTGGACCAGAAACACCAGAGTTATTGCCCCTTGTGTGTGGAAAACATCAACAAGTTAATGATTGGCTTACACAGTTTGTGTATGACCATAAAAAATGATTGATAAAATTTGATTTCCAACAGTTGCAAACCTTGCATGCAGTTATTTGTACATGCAACATTGATGGCTTCACAGCCTGCATTAACATCATTGATCATCATTGGACAGAAAATTATCAAAGAAAAAGCAAAACTTTACCTAATAGCACAGCCATCGCAATTACCGCATTGCAACTAGTTCTCCAAAACTGTTTGTGAAAAATATATAAAAATCTACTGTTTCTGCATTTTCCTGAATTGCCACTGACTTAATTCAAAAGGGTCAGGTAAGAATATCGAGAAAAATGATTTGAGAACCATTAGCAAAAACACGGCACATCCACTACCCAACTCGTACTATAGTAAGCTCATTGCACTAACCGATGTTTTAAATCAAATCGTTCCTATCTCCCTTTGTTCATATACCTTTTCTAACCTGTCACAACAGTATGGTCTTCATCTGTACCAGTTCTCAGGTGAGCGCTTTGGGCCATCATTGCTCTCTCGTTGAAAAAGACTGGTAGGAAACATGTACATCTTACCGAGCACAATATACGTGTACATGTTTCATAAATATTTGATTTTATCAAGGTTGTTGGTGGACAGAGTGCGCACTAAGAATTGTGAAAACACTGTCTCAATGATGACCATACACCCCTCCTAATATGTTGTTCTAGGACATTTCTTGTAAACAATTTATGATGCTCTGCATCTACATGTATCACTGTTAATTATAAATAGCCAGGGTGATAAATTGGTTATCTTATTGTTGTGCGTTTAAGGTTGAGTCTGTGATATTACTACTCATATTGACGTGTGCCATCAGTGTTTTTCTTCTATGTAAATTTTGTACTGGAAAACAGTACCATTCCCAATCTGATTTACCTACCAATTATCTAACTTTGGAGTTAAACAATTCACAAATCTTTGGGGGAAAAATCCAATAAGATCCTGAAAAGGTTGATGATACGCCTGTGTTTAACTTTCATTCTACGATCTGGAAACAATAAATACAAGTAAAAGAATTAATGAAACAAGTTTCTTAGAGTTTATTTATGGTAACTTTATTGTTTTTACATCCTTTTTCGGCAGTTTGGGCTGAAAACAAAGCTAATGATTCCAGTTTGACCTGTACTGGTACCAGTCCCAAAGTAGTGAGGAAAAACGAGGGCCATCTGTTTGCTGGTCAGTGTTCCCCATGAACCCTTTGCAAACTTTATATGAAGCACTGCCTATTTAAAGATAAAGAGACAAAATACGTGACAAGATTTGATTGACAATGTGTTTAGCCATTCAGAAAGCTAGGACTTAATTGTTTGACGGACATGTCTCGTAAAAACATTCATTTATTGTCAACGGTGTTTGTCGGACTTTATCCTAGGTAGGCGTGGTTATAAATCACATAGCGTATCGTCAATTATATTGCTGTTTTGTTCTATTGTTTTCGTCATGGTCATTATCATATTATTATTATTATAATGATTACTTTATTAAACTAACAATAATTATCATCAGTGGTGCACCTGGCACACTAATGACAACAAGAGCACCACAACCTGGCAATGCTACCCCTTGTCTGATTAACATCTTAAGATCAAGTGACGATAATAGCTGGAAATTTTGAAAGTAAACTTAGTCTGAAGGCTGTTTTTCCAATAATTATATACTAAGAAATTTGCACCTAAACAGAAAACTCTAGTTAAAAAAGGGCCATTAATTTTTCAAATCCATGACAGAGTTATGGTTACTGTAATACACATTCATCTCATCATACTGAATCAATATACTAAGTCTGAAGTCTAAGTTTGAAGGCTATGTCTGAAGTCTAAGTCAAAAGTTCTCAAGAGAAGTGGACTTAATTGAAAGACTTTACAAAGAAAAGTGAATTTTTTAAGTCGTAAAAAAGGTCATAAATCAATCAAAATCCATGAGAGAACTATGGTTCTTGTTCTACACACTAACATAATTAAATGAATAAATATACCAAGTCTGAAGGCCAGGTTCAATTGTTTTTAAGAAAAGGGGACCGAAACAAAAAACTCAGCTAAGCAAAATGAAGTTGCAAAGGGGCCATAAATTAATCACAATCCATGACAGAGTTATGGTTCTTGTTCCACACACTCGGCTCATCATACTCAGTAAGTATACCAAGTATAAGGGCTATAGATTTAATATAAGAGAAGTGGAGATTAACAACAAAACTGAACAGAAAAATCTAAATACGAAAAGGACCATAAATCAATTACATTCAATACACAGTTATCCTCAGCTGATCAACCTGAATAGATATACCAGGTTTGAAAGCTGTAGGCCAAATAGTTTTGAAGTAAAATGGACCTAAACAAAAAAAATAACCAAAAAGCCAATGTCAACGACGCTAAAATGACAACAAAAGCTTGTATTTTTTTTTTTATCGGACCAGTTAATAATACTACTAATATTATGTTTGATTGCAGTGTGTTGTGTGTAATTACACTGTATACTGTTTTGACATGCAGTTGTATATCAAGATTACTAACCATATTTTCAATTACATGTACATGCAAGCAGATCCTAATTGGAAAGGTTTTTTTGCTCCAGATCTGTAATTAAGACCTCCAGATTAATTGAACTGGGGCATCATTTCTCTGGAGTTATTGTTTTGTTTTTGTTTTGTCAATGGATAGTCCTTTTTTAACTTTCAAATCAATAAAATCGATATCAATTGTACTTTGCTGCCACAGTGGTCAACATATTGTTATATATGGTGTATTAAAAACAAATATGTGTCCTATTGTGATAATAAAATATATTAAAGTGATTATAGTTTTTGTTTTTAAATTATAAACAAGGTTTTTCACAGGATGTGACATTTTGCCACACAATTTCAGGAAGAGTACAACATATGCCCTGGACAAATATTGTGATCTTGAAGAGTGGCCTTGACCTTTCAGCAACAGACCTGGTCATTGTGGGTGACAGACCATCCCATAGTGATCATTATTCCAGCAGTTATTTTAAAATTCTTTCATGTTGACCAAAATTGTGCTTCCAAAAAAAGTTCATTTTTACATTTGACCTCCATGTGTGACCTTTGGACCTAAAACCTTTTTTCTTGCCTGGCACACATCCTCTCATGATGGTGATCAATTTGTTCAGATTTATAGCAAAATCCCGCTTTGCATTTACAATAAATGGTTCAGATACAAATATTAAATCTTATATTTAACCTTTTACCTCCAAGTGTGACCTTGATCTTTTTGCTGAATGTGACATACCATCGGATAATTTCTGCCAAGTTACTTGACAATTTCTCAATGCCTGCAAAAAATATGCACCTAACAAATATTTGACCTTGAATATTAACCTTGACCTTTGACAAAATCATGCATGCGACACATCATCTAGTTATGGGGAATAATAATCTAAGGTTGAAAGTAAATCCTTGCAAGCTTTCGGAAGTTATGGAGCGGAAACAAAATATAGATGGGTGTGTTTATGTTTGACCTTTGACCTCTAAGTGTGATCTTATTATACAGGCTTGGTTCTTGTGGGCAGCCAGGGATACAGATTAACATATTTTGGATACTAGCCACCTAGGCCCCTCACTTTTGCAGTCCAGGGGCCCACTTGTAAAAGTGTTCGTCCCAAAATGCATCTTCTTGAATTCATGAAACAAGGATATCAGTAATACTGAAGGATGCTCCAAAATGTGCTTTGTCAAGCGATGGAAATGCAATGATAAGGTCCCTGATACAACTAGACCTCCGCAAGTCGGATGTGTCGCCTGACGCCGTATAGCTTACATAAATCCAAATGAAGAAACATTTAAGGTTAATGCTCAAATTTTTTTAACAGATTTATTGAAATCTTCCAAAGCACTGCACTCAGGCTAATGGCAAAGAAAGACTAATTAAAACCAAAAATGCGACTCAAAAATAAGTATGAAAATTTTCAAAGGGCAATAACTCCGAAAGTATGAGGTGCAGAGTAATGGTTCTTGTGCACTGCACTTTTCCTCAATGAGATCTATCTACCTATGAAGTTTCAAGTTGAAAGCTTTCATAGTCTTAGAGTTATGCTCCGGACAAAAATTAAGTATGAAAATAAACAAAGGGCAATAACTCCAAAAGTATGTGATGCAGATTAACGGTTCTTATGCATTGCACTTCTCCTCAATAACTATCTACCTATGAAGTTTCAAGTTAATAGCTTTCTTAGTCTTAGAGTTATGCTCTGGACAAAAATTAAGTATGAAAATAAAGGGCAATAACTCCAAAAGTATGAGGTGCAGAGTAACAGTTCTTGTGCACTGCACTTCTCATAAATCAGATCTATCTACCTATAAACTTTCATGTTGATAGCTTTAATAGTCTAACAGTTATGCTCCGGACAAGCGAAGGGGACGCCGACACCGCGGCCGCCGACAACAGTAACACCTATATGTCGCCTATTCAGGCGACACAAAAATAACCAAAAATCTCTAGAACTGCAGGACCAAATATGTGGCTAAGAAATTAAACAAGAACAAGAATTGTGCAATACAAACTAATTTCAGCAAATTTTGAAGGTCCATCAAACCAAGAACAAGAAGGCCATGATGGCCCAAAGTGCTCACCTGAGAACTGGCACAGATGAAGACCATACTGTTGTGACAGGTTTGAAAATTAAGGTATCTGAACAATACACATGTTTCTGCAAAGGGTGATAGGATCGGTTGGATTTAAAACATTGGTAGTGCAATGGGCTAACTAAAGTACGAGTTGGGTAGTGGATGTGCCATGTTTTTACTAATGGTTCTAAAATCATTTTTCTCGATATTCTTACCTGACCGTTTTTCATTAAGTCAGTGACAATTCTGGAAAATGCAGAAACAGTAGATTTTGATGTCTTTTTCGCAGACAGTTTTGGAGACCTACTAGTAGTTGCAATGCGATAATTGCGATGGCTGTACTAGAAGGTCAAGTTTTGCTTTTTCTTTGATAATTTTTTTTCCAATGATGATAAATGATGTTAATGAAGGCTCTGAAGCCATCACTGTTGCATATACAAATAACTGCATGTAAGGTTTGCAATTGTTGGAAATCAAATTTTATCAATCACTTTTTATGGACATACACAAACTGGGTAAGTTTGGTCAACATTGAATAAAAAATCGTCTGTGCAAGCCAATCATTGATAACTTGTTGATGTTTTTTTCCACACACAAGGGGCAATAACTCTGGTGTTTCTGGCCTGATCATGCTTACAAGTATATTCGACTTCACCTGTAATCTTACATTCTAAACAAACTGTGCACTATTGGTGAAAATTGGATGAAAAATAAAGTCTCTATCCTGATTTTTTTTTTTTTCACAAATAAATCTGGTTATATTCAAATTCACCTTTAATCTTATGGTCATAGACAAACTGTGCAAGATTGGTGAATATTGGATCAAATATGAAGTCTCTATCCTGAATAATGTCTATTTTTGTATTTTTTTTCACAAACGGCAACAGCTCCGGTGTTTCTGGCCTGATTTTGCTTATATTCAACTTGACATGTAATCTCATGGTCATAGACAAACTGTGGAAGATTGATAAAGATTGGATGAAAAATGAAGGCTCTATCCTGACTAATGTCCATTTTTGCACAAATAACTCTGGTGTTTCTGGTCCGATCTTGCTTATATTCAACTTCAACTGTAATCTCATGGTCATAGACAAAGTGTGCAAGATTGGAGATTGGATTAAAAAAAAGTCTCTATCCTGAATAATGTCCATTTTTGTATATTTTTTCGTAAACAAAGGGCAAGAACTCTGGTTTTTGAAACACGATCTGACACATTTTTGGCGTCTGCTGAGATCTGATGGTCATACACATACTGTAAAAGTTTGTTTAAGATTGGATGGAAAATAAAGTCTATATGTTGGAAAAAGGCATTTTTGCAATTTTTGTGCGTGAAGAAGGCCCAATAACTAAACCGTCCGAGATGTTATGGTCATACACAAACTGTGCAAGTTCGGTTAAGATTGGATAAAAAGTGAAGTCTCTATTGTAAGAACAAAACAAATTGTTTACGGCACACGGATGACATACGACGTACGACGCACGAGAGGTTCCCAATACCATAGCTCACCGAGCACTTCATGCTCAGATGAGCTAAAAATCACTGAAGCGGAATGCCCTGATAGGGCTGCCTGGGCTGGTACCATGCACCCATGCTTTTGGTAATGTCAAGCTTCCCATGACGTTTCATTATATTTGAGCTTCACTTGTGACATGACCTTTGACAAATGAGCATGGGTATTGTACGCAACACATCATCTGGTCATTTAAATCTGAAGATATACACAAACCCTGCCAGGCATTTAGAAGTTTTGGAGCAGAACAAAAATCCTTGGCATTTGAACTTGAATTGTGACCTTGATCTTTGACAGACGAGCATAGGGGTACTAACACATAATCTGGTCATGGTGAATAATCTGAAATAATATTAAATTCTTCGTTTTGTATAATAAGATTTACCTCTATTGAGATTTCATCACGTTCACATATAGTTACACCAACTCTTGCTGTGTTCTCAATAAGTAAATTATTACGCCTCATACATTATTTATACCTTATTACTCATATTCAATAGATGCCAAGCTAAGAACTTATCTTCTGAACTGTGCTATCACCCACTAGAAACATCTCACTAACAAAGCTCATTTATTATGTAGATGTGGTTGTTTGGCAAGAACAACGAATAAATGAGGTTTTTATGGTACTTTCTGTTTCAAAGAAGTCTCTTCTAAACATAAATCCACTGTCCACTTTTATGGTATTTTGTGTTTCAAAGAAGTCTCTTCTACACATAAATCCACTATACTGGGGTAGACGGAAAGTGCCATCCCAGCTCAGTCTGTGCGGACTGCACAGGCTGATCTGGGACGACACTTAACGCACTTGCATTAAGCCTTGTTTTCCCATGACATGCCTCAAATATGCCACACAAGCAGGATTATAAGAAGATTTTTCTATCCATCAGCCTGAGGGCAAGTTACTTTGCGCTTTGACTTTCCCCCATCAATAACACGTTCCCAAACTCTAATTTGCTTTATGGTACTTAAAGACACATTCGACTGGAAAACAGTGAACTGCGAAAAAAACAAACTTGACGGGAAATTTTGAAAAGTTTGCAAAAATCTGGAAAATATCAGGGAATATTACCAAGTGAATAAAAATCTTAAGTGAACATTTGAAATATAGAATCTTGCAAATAATTACACTTTTGTGACAATAAAACAACAAAAAATATCATTATTTGTAAAGAAAACAATTAAACTGGTAGTAAAAATGGCTAGAAGAGATTGGAAGCTATTTATTTACTTACATTGTTACCACTTTTGCACATTATTGTACTGGTAACATGACAAGAAATAACAGGAAAGTTCACATTATGGTCAGGGAAATATAAGGGAATTTTATTTTTGAATTTCAGTGCCCACCCTGGCATGGAAAAGGAATAATGGACAATCAACAGAAAGCTGAGACAATGATATTTATTACAATACTATATGGTACCATGCACATATATACTGGTAACATCACATTCAACTGAGATACTACAACAGTTTATAACTTTTATATCTGGTAATACTTGTATTGTGACCATTTTCGATGTACAAAATAGGTGATGAGTACATATGAATGTCATTTAAAACGGTAAACTCAAGAAAATGAGGTGCTTTTGTAAATTTGTACAACTAATCAAATAAGGCATGATTATAAAATGGCAAGTAGATCTAGTTATTTTAGATATTGAGACATCAATTGTAGGAGACCATTAGTATGTAGATCTATATGAGGCGTGTTGTGGGAAAACCGTGTGCGTTGAGTGTCATCCAGGATCAGCCTGTGCAGTCCGCACAGGCTTATCTGGGACGGAACTTTCCGCCTACAGTGGATTTATATTTAGAAGACACTTCCTTGAAACAGAAAATGCCATAAAAGTGGACTGCACATGCTATGCATTAAACCTGGTTTTCCCACAATATGCCGCATATATTGGCTAATACAGTACATACTAGAAAACAAATAATCATAAATTATACATGTTAATGGATATTGTTGCTATAAAACAACACTTAAATACTGAAACTACATACTGGATCTGGCATTATTTCTCTATCTGAAAACACATAGGTAATAATACTATTATTATTGTATTTACTATGAACATACCAATCATACAAAATATTATATCCGAATACATGTGTGCATTACATAATTATACAGTGTAAGCTTGTTATATTAAATATAGCTCGACAACATTAACCTGACATTTAGCTTCATGCACGAATATATGAGGCGTGTCCGTGGGAAAACCGGGCGTAATGCATGTGCGTAAAGTGTCATCCCAGATTAGCCTGTGCAGTCCGCACAGGCTGATCTGGGACAACACTTACTGCTTTTATGGTACTTTCTGTTTCATGGAAGTCTTTTACAAACATAAATCCACTGTATGCGGAAAGTGCCATCCTGGATTAGCCTGTGCGGACTGCACAGGCGCGGACTGCACAGGCTGATCTGTTACGACACTACACACCTGTATTAAGCCCGGTTTTCCCACAACACGCCTTATATTAAAATATGCATGAATAACGGTATATTGGTTTCCATACAGGAAGAGAGTTAAATCGATGAAAGAGTATCCCACTAAAATAAAGTTATGGTACAATTAACTTGTGAAACTCGTGCGCAACAAAACCGAGTATAAAAATAGGCAGCAACTCGAGCGTATAATTAATGCTTACAGAGTTCATGAGTGTCAGGACAATGTGTCCGAGCTATACCAAGCTTTAGACTTCAACAAAAACTCCAAATGTGGCGCGTCGTGGGAAAACCGGTCTTAATGCATGTGCGTAAAGTGTCGTCCTGGATTAGCCTGTGCAGTCCGCACAGGCTAATCCGGGGCGGCACTTTCCCCCTACCGGTCTATTAAGACCGGTTTTCTCATGACGCGCCACAAATGACTTTTATGCAACAAAAAACATTAAAATATAAATGCTAGTAAAACAAGTCAATTTCAATAATACTTTTTCCTATACATTATATGTACACAAACATGCTAAAGAAACATAATTTAATTTAAAAGGAGAAATCAAACTAACTTCTGGCATATGAAACTCGCTATGAAACAAGACAATTAGTTTTAATTTATAATCCAGTAAAACTGCACGTTTTTACAACTGGCAGTCCGTTGTTCTGGCTCAGTGTTAAAAAAATCAGGATCAAATTTAGTTTTTGGTCAAATACATACTATACACCAATATGAACTCCCTATAAACGTACAATTGCTATCTAATATAAAGATTTTAATCAATGCCTTACAAAAAAATCATGTAATTTTATCAAGAAGAAAATAAATTTCACTAAATAAATATCTTTGATATTCCGCTCAGTTGAGCTAGAAGTCCAAGGTCAGCTAAAAATGATCTTGATCCTGCAGTTAATCCTTTGTGAACGCAGGGCCTGGTCAGAGTTGAGTCTAATTTAAGTGTACATGTCAACGCAGGGCCTGGTCAGAGTTGAGTCTAATTTAAGTGTACATGTAAACGCAGGGTCTGGTCAGAGTTGAGTCTAATTTAAGTGTACATGTGAACGCAGGGCCTGGTCAGAGTTGAGTCTAATTTAAGTGTACGTCAACGCAGGGCCTGGTCAGAGCTGAGTCTAATTTAAGTGTACATGTCAACGCAGGGTCTGGCCAGAGTTGAGTCTAATTTAAGTGTACATGTCAACACAGGGCCTGGTCAGAGTTGAGTCTAATTTAAGTGTACGTCAACGCAGGGCCTGGTCAGAGTTGAGTCTAATTTAAGTGTACATGTCAACGCAGGGTCTGGCCAGAGTTGAGTCTAATTTAAGTGTACATGTCAACACAGGGCCTGGTCAGAGTTGAGTCTAATTTAAGTGTACATGTGAACGCAGGGCCTGGTCAGAGTTGAGTCTAATTTTAGTGTACATGTGAACGCAGGGCCTGGTCGAAGTTGAGTCTAATTTAAGTGTACATGTGAACGCAGGGCCTGGTCAGAGTTGAGTCTAATTTAAGTGTACATGTGAATGCAGGCCTGGTCAGAGTTGAGTCTACTTTACGTGTACATGTGAACGCAAGGCCTGGTCAGAGTTGAGTCTAATTTAAGTGTGCATGTCAACGCAGGGCCTGGTCAGAGTTGAGTCTAATTTAAGTGTACATGTCAACGCAGGGCCTGGTCAGAGTTGAGTCTAATTCAAGTGTGCAATGTTACAGTAGCTGCAAGTACGCTTTATACATGCACAGAAACAGCAAACATACTGTACCCCAAAGTGGTGGCGTTTAATATCTGTCTATTTCGTGGGGTTTGGTCATATATATCTGTATCAGGAAAACATTATTATATGACTGTGTAGCTCAATGTGAAGACATTTTTTTCACAGATTACAAAAACAAGTGTCCTGCAGGCATTTCCATCGAGTGTTTGACACAAAGAATGGGGGGGGGTATTAGAGTGGGGGCATTTATTAGGTAAAATACAGTATGAGCTGTACAGTATGACATGAACAGTTTTGTTTGTTTGTTTGTTTGGATTTTTCACCGTTTTTAACAGTATTTCAGGCATATCACGGCGGTCATTTAACCTACTCACACTTTTCCTGGGCAAGCTTAGCCGATCTAAGCGGTGTACCAGTACTAAGTGCACATACCTATGCCAGTAACTGACAACTGCCCTACTTGAATCAAAGGTAGGGGAAGAATGGCCGTAAAAATAAGTTCATGACCAATCCCCACACAAGTTATGTGGCCGGGCTGGGGTTATGACACGAACAGACAAGGTAGACAGACAACATTGAAATAAATGGACAGCCAATATAAACCTATCACCTTACTGTTACAGCCACAGTCTTCATGAAACTTAATACTGCAAAACTAGGTACATTCATATACACTGTTTATTCAAGGTTTCGAAACCTGCATCATGATCTTTTATGTGAAAGTTTCCAAGGCATCAAAAAGTATACCGGTACATTTTCTGTGTATTTTTCCTATGTACGACATGTACATAAAATACAACGGTAGACAATTAAAATTACGTAACTTTTTAATAACCAGTAGTAAGAAATCTATGAATATAAAATGTAGTGATAAACCACTTTTAATACATTTACAATTTTAATTGTATCACAATTACTGAATATATATACAACATTTTTATCAGTATATACATGTATAATGGGATACAGTATTATGGCTTTATTCAAAATGACCAGCAGAAAGAAAGACTAGAACTACATTAATGTATTTAAAGTAAAAGTTAAAACACACCATAGGGAAACACATGGTTTTGTTTGATATGTCACAAGGAAAATGGTGCCTCAAAATCTTCAGCAAGTTCAACATTTTAAATAATTATTGCCTTACACTTGCCAAGAGGTATGTTACCTATCATATCCAGTGTCAAATTCCAAGTGCAATGATGCATAACTTGTACTGTCGACACAGTATTCTGTGCATGTATATCCTAAGCCATGCCTTTGATTTTGTTAACAGGGAATTTTTTTATGGATAATGTTGTTTTGTTTGTTTGGATTTTTCAACAGTATTTTAGTCATATAACGGCGGTCAGTTAACCTACTCACACTTTTCCTGGGCAAGCTTAGCCAATCCAAGCGGTTTACTAGTACCAAGTTCACATACTTCTGCCAGTAAGGGGGAGAATGGCCATAGAAATTATTTCATGACCAATCCCCACACAAGTTATGTGGCTGGGCTGTGAGCTCACGAACCCCGGATTGACAGTCCAGCCCTCTACCGAGCTAGCCGGGCCCAGCATTTTTTAAAAATAAGTTAACAAAAACAAAATCATAGAACCAGATTGAGCTGTTTGCAACTTGTGTATTGAAAGAAATTATTTATGTTTCAAAAGCAAATGTGTCTGATGCAAGGGTGTGTTAAGGTAAAAGGTGAAAAATACTAAACACTTGTCATACTAAATGAAAGAACATATGAGGGGCGTCGTGTGAAAACTGGACTTAATGCATGTGCGTAAAGTGTCGTCCTGGATTAGCCTGTGCAATCCGCACAGGCTAATCCGGGACGCCACTTTCCACCTACAGTGGATTTTTGTTTAGAAGAGACCTCCTTGAAACAGAAAATACCATAAAAGCGGAAAGTGCCGTACTGGATTAGCCTGTGTGGACTGCACAGGCTAATCCGGGACGGCACTTTACGCACATGCATTAAGTCCGGTTTTCCAACGACGCGCCTCATATCAAAATATTGCTTATGGTAATACTACCGGTATTTGGCAAGTTAAATAACAAAAAACAACATATAACAGTGAAATAAATATAGTGTTGAACATACTAATACTATTGCACACAAAAATGCGGAATTAATTGGTGTACAATTGAAAACATGAGAACAAATATCTGTAACTGGAAATCATCCGCAGCAACACAGCATGAGCAGCAAAATTGATGGAAATTTAAACATTTGGGCTAATTAAACTTCTGCTTGACACATATTTCTCCTAAAAAAAACACTTGCAAAATAGATGGAAATTTAAACATTTGGGCTAATTAAACTTCTGCTTGACCACATATCTTCCTCCTTAAAAAAAACAACACTTATACACAAATAACATTTACAAAGGATGGGCCTTGGCTTGCTGACAAACCTCTGGGCCGGTCAAGGAATGTTGTATTTCTTTCGAAATGTACATGTAACATAATTATTTTTACAAACATTTAATTGCAACTTATGTGGCAATATTTAAAATGTTTAAACACTTATTTTCTCGCATAAAACTGCAAGCTCAATGTTAATGTTTTGCATATTACTCTTCATCAGTTACAACATTTTTTTCATCCTTGTTTTATATTAGATGTGTCGACTAAAAGGAAACATTTCCCATTTCTAAAATGCTTAATTATATTTCTAACTGGATACAAAATCTGAATATCACAAGAAAAAATTCCTGTCTACACCTGTATTAAGGTAATCAGTATTGTTTGGAAAATCAAAATTGACATTAGATGTACAGGGTTTTCATTATTAAAAGATTGTCGATCAAACTCATCGTTTAAAATTGTCCGAAAATCTGTTGTGTTTTCATGAACTTAAAAATTGCGATTGGTTATATCGCAGGGGCGCCCTTAGACCCCTGGCCAAATTGCTTAGATTTACATAAAAATCGCTTGTTTCATTTGATAATGACAACCCTGGATGTACAAATGTACTTAGCTATAAAAAAAGCATGAACAGCTTCGACCAAAATGGGACAGGATTAGGTAAGTGATGCATCAAAGATTTCACAATATGAGGAGTTCTGAAAAAGCACCGAAAACAGCAAAACAATTGCCAAGTTACTGTTTAATGCTTAAGGACATGTAAAGGTTAAAGCCTATGGATTAAGAGATCCTCTCCCTAGCACTTACTCTTTATGTAAGCGCTACCAGTAGACACATGAACCAATGGTTCTTAAAATGTTCGAAATTATTTGAAAAATAAGCATAATATTATTTAAGACAGTCTGTTAAAATATTTCAAAATGACAGGTAGTTTTGTAATAACAAAAAACAACTAACTGGCTACTAATATTGATTTCTTAGCACCATCCTGGCACACTGAACACATATCCAAAGAGACATTATGATTACTATTCTTTTATTAATGACAACTATTCCAGTCTTTTATCTACCCTTTATGTACTGATAAATCTATCTCCTTTCTTAAGCTAGAATTAAACAATAAATAAAGTTTTTAATGTGAAATATTTTAACTCAATGGTTTATATTAACTTAATTTTATTAGTATTTATGCCTTCCCAAACAGTATATTCCATATTATATAACTCAGTTTGTGACCGAGACACTCTGATGGAAATTTCTGTCTTTTAGTTATCACAATATGGCTGCAGAGATCGGACCAGGTTTTCCACTCAGAACAGAATGTTCTACCCCAACCACCCACAGAAAACGGTACATTCAATTTTGCCAAGAGATCCAGATTGTAGTTACCTTTGGTTAGACCTTCATAATTTCCTCGAGAATCAAGCGTTTGGTGTAAACATAACACCGTCTCTGAGGCATCTATCACAGTCAGGTTTGAGTATCGAGAAAATGCAACAACCCAATTATCATAGCCTCGTCTGCCTACGGCAACAGGCTGGAAACTTTCCCAGGGGTATTTAGAATCTGATATGAAATAGTCTTCAGCATCAGTCTGGAACAGCTCCCCTTGGCTGCTGGCTAGTGAATGCAGTTTCGACCACGAGATTGCATTGCTGTCAGTGATACTTGCAGCTGGTATGTTTGTTCGCCTGCCCACGATTAAAATTCCACTGGGTACCTCTGATTTAAAATATTCATGACTACACAAAACAGTCCTTAGTGTTGTGATTAACGAATCTGTAAATAAGAGATCCCCATTGGCAAAAGCATAAAAATAGCTCTTAAATGTTTTCTTTGCCTCTATGAACATTTCTGGTAGAATGGGTGCTCCAGAGGCAGTGTTTCGTATTTGCAGCACAGACCATCCAGCCACCTTGCTGAGGCGTTTTACATCTTCTGAGTCACTGAAGACAATCAAGTTCACATCGGGCAATGTTCTCCAGTTGAAAAGGGTCTTGTTGTTGATGGGAAACTTGTCTTTATCATACACCCAAGTTGTAAAAATTGTGAGTATTTTATCTTTTTGATTTTGAAACTTGCTTTCACATGATCTTACTTCATCTTTTTGCTGCTGACAATTTAACATAAGATTCTGAACTTGATCTTGCACTTTCTTCATTAAAAATATCTTTTGCTGATCGCTTACATCTTCAAAGCCTTCCAAATCGTCCAAATGAGTATTTCTGTGACCAATTATGAGTTGATAGAAAGGACCTAATTTGTCTTCAATATCTGTTCTTGGCGATGGAGACCATTTAAATGTAAGAGCATACAATGCCATGCCAAGGACAGTCAGTATGATAAACTTGAATACACCTCTTAACCCCCATTTTCGAAACATTCCTGTTAGGTACTTTGTACCATTGGAGCAAACTAACATCACGCAGGAATTAGTTGCTAGGCAACCATATTCCAGTTTTCTCTACTAATGTCTTGATACATTACAGAACCTCTGTGCTCATCACATCCTTGAAAGCGTCAAACTTGTCCACCTAAAAACAAAATGTTGACATAATGATAAATTAGAAAGTAAACATGTATCTTACACTCCAATAACCAATAAATCAACTAAAAACTACCGGTATATCTAAATTAAAATAAGTTTTTTAATGATAAACAGAACTAGTTTTGTGCCGAAAATACTCAAAATCGTGCATGAAACTGCACGACTGTAGCAATTTATCTGTTGGTAGAAGTTTAAAACGTCCACTGAAAAATGCTGAGGACACCTTCTGGCTTTCAAGGGAAGATAGCAATGTGTTTATTTGCTGCAGAAATAGACTGAATAAAATTGTTTTCAATTTCACACAGTACGGTATTCACGTGATTATTATCATGTAACAGAATCATGAGATTGGGTAACAGATGGGATAAACAGTGTTAAGAGAATTGTGCATAATTGACATTACGAGATCTGACTGAAAATATATTTACCAGTCGCCATTCAGAAAGGTAGGATTGTTTGACAAAGCTGTCTTGAAAAAACATTTGAGGCACGTCGTGGGAAAACCGGACTTAATGCATGTGCGTAAAGTGTCGTCCCGGATTAGCCTGTGCAGTCTGCACAGGCTAATCCAGGACAGCACTTTCCGCATACAGTGTATTTATGTTTAGAAGAGACTTCCTTGAAACAGAAAATACCATAAAAGCGGAAAGTGCCGTCCTGGATTAGCCTATGCGGACTGCACAGGCTAATCCGGGATGACACTTTACGCACATGCATTAAGAACGCTTTTCCCACAACGCGCCTCATTTTTTGTTAGTGGGTAACGAAAGAGACATGAAATAAATCTATAAAAATCAGACAGTCCCTCTTAAACTGACATGAGAAATATTAAGAATGATTTTGCTTGGTTCTTTCTAGTTGAAAAAAAATACTGACACAGATTCTATTTTTGTTCAGTAATACATGTTTTGTTAGACATTTACTTTTGACAGAAAAGACTGTGGTCAATCTTACGCTAATATATCTTGACACAGGCACAGGCTAAACAAACCGGGACGGCACTTTCCGCTTTTATGATATTTTCTATTTCAAGGAAGTCTCTTCTAACCATAAATCCACTTTAGGCGGAAAGTGCCGACACTTTTCGCACATGCATTAAGACCGGTTTTCTCACGACGCGCCACATTTGTGTACTGTAAGCAGTGTTTGTTGGAGTTTGACCTAAGTAGGCGTGGTTATAAATCCCTTACCGTATTGTTAATTGGACTGCAGTTGTGAAAATATGTACTTCTCTATACTTATTCAATTAGGGGAGAAGCTATGCATTGGCCAATAGGCATGTGCGTATAAATTGTAATGCTTACACTTGAAAATAAACATTTAACATGGAGGCCAAAAGAGGTTCGACACACTATCAGCACTATCCTTTTGATGTAATTGTATTTTTTTATCTGAAAGGATTTTATTGGATCTGAGCTATTCACTGTAAGCTGATTAGCCAAAGTAAATGTAACAGATATTTATGACATCTTTAGGCGTCTTTTTCTAAATTTTCGAGCGTGCATAAAAAATTGGGCCTCAAGCATTCCCCTAATATTATATACATCTATTTCTGTTTTATAATATAAATGGGCCAAGTTCCTCGCTACTAACATTTGTAGTCAAAGTGCCGAATACAATTCTGACAGTGACACTATCTCAGTATCTGAATACGTTTATCCGTTTTATATTACACTTCTATAAATATAGCATATCTTACACTTTAGGCTAGGCAGTCTAGTTTGTAATGTTGGCATGTACTAGAGAATTCATTTCAAATCTACGGACAACACAATGACCTTAAGCTTAATTAGCAGCTTGATAATACACCCATTTTATATCCTCACAACGTCAACACACAAGTTTTACTGTCAGTTACTGTGCGGTGTTGGCTTTACACCGAGCATGCGCACCTGAAACAGTTTTACTTCCTGAAAATGGTGACAGCATGAAAAGAAAAACGTAAAAGTTGTTTTGTCTTTCTGCTTTTACGGTGAACTTAAAATGTAGCACGATCCTTGATATACAACAAAGCAATGTATATTTTAATGTCGTTATATTTTTTATAACTCATTAAGATCTGGTAGTGCAGTTTCATAATAAAGTTCACATTATTCAGTTTTTTTTTACCACTACATTAAAATCATCTTCTTTTCCCATCACGAATGAGTCATTGTTGTTTCTGGTTTATTTTATGTTCATTTTAATAATTTAGTAATGAAATACTCAGTTAAATATAAGTTCATTGTTTTTTCTTTACTCTTATGTCTCGTTTCGTAATGTGTTCAACTTTTTTTTTTTATTCCAATCAAATCCATAGTGAATTCAATGTTTCCTGATTTTCAGCATGACTCATTGACAGTGAACCATAGGACAGCATGGCAGAGTCAGAGTCTTACCACAGCCCTAGTAAGGCTAACGGTTCATCCGTAAACACAGAAGTGTACAGAGTGGAAGAACGACCCGAGCATGGAATGAGAATTCTTCACGCCTTGAATAAGCTAAAAAATGACAAAATATTATGTGATGTCATCTTAATTGCAGAAAGTATGATGAATGAGTCAAACATTGAACAAATTATTCCGTCAGTCTTTTTTTCACTTCAAAAATATTGTTTGTATAATTTAATATAATTATCATAACAAAGTTTGCTTGAAATGAATTCAGATTTCTCCGAATAATTCTTACATAACAACATAAAAATAAACATGATAAAATCAAACCCATATTTTGTAACAAGCGTTTGCTGTCACGTACAACTTAAAATAAAATATTAATTAATATATTGTTGTAAAGAAACTACTGTAACATTCTAGCAAATTAAACACTTTTGTCCAAAATCAAGTCATTACCAACATTTTTGTTTGTGGTAAAAGATTTTACGGTAATGTAAGTTAATTTTGCCACATGCTTTTTTTGTTAACTTAAGTATTAATTCTTGTTATAGACAAGAAGTATGAAGCACACCGAGTCATCCTCGTGTCAGCGTCAGACTACTTCCGTTCGATGTTCACATCTGGAATGCGTGAAAGTCATCAAAGAGAGATAGAGCTGAAGGGCATTACTAGCAAAGGACTGGAAAAGGTTCTAGAAATCATCTACACATCAACAACTACTCTTGAAGGCGATGATATCTTCGATGTGATTGCAGCAGCCACTCATTTGCAGGTTACCCCTGTGATTGAGTTCTGTGAACGTAACTTCCTTAGTGGAATGACTACCACAAACTTCTATGATTTCATCAATACTGCAAAATTGTACAGTATGAACAATGCCCTAAGACAAATTGATGTTTTCATAGCAAAAAACCTAATGCAGATTTCAAAAGATGGAACTTTGTACTTGTTAACATACGATCAAATGATAAATTGTTTGAAAAATGACAAGCTGTGTATACGAGAAATTGATATCTTTAGAATAACTTGGGATTGGCTAAAACAGGAAGGGTATCGTGAGGATCATGCAATCTTTCTCATGAAGCTGATCCGATTCCCATTAATCAACCCTCGAGACCTCGTGCAACATGTGCAGCAAGTGGAGACGATGATGACGGTACCTGACCTGCGGGAGATGGTTCTCTCAGCTTTGAACTACCACGTTGTGCCCCACTCTCAGCCACTTCTCAACACACTCTCCACCCAGCTGCGTTCTTTCACAGAGAGGCTGATCAGTGTTGGCGGCCGTGAAATTCACCCAAATCCTTGTTTACATGATGAAATTCTAGTTTTTGACAGTAAAATCACTGCAAACAGTCTTCTGAACAGAAGTGAAGTTGCTACGCTACCAAGTGCTTTAAGTCATATGCAAGTTGTAGTATTTAATAACTTTCTGTATGTGCTAGGTGGGTGCACAACACAATGTGCCCATGGAGAATCTGCAGTGAATTCAGTGTTACGATATGACCCAAGGTTTGATACCTGGTTTCAGGTGTCATCAATGATTAACAAAAGGGCATATTTCTTTGGGGGAGTTCTCAGAAACAAAGTGTATGCTGTTGGAGGCAAGTTCAAGGATGGGAGTCTAGCAACAGCTGAGGTGTATGATCCAGCAGAAAACACATGGGAACCCATAGCCTCGATGCCCATGTCTTATCATGCGCATGCAGGGGCAGTTTATGCAGATCATATATTTGTATCTGGGGGTTACAGCAATAATCACTTCACGCCAGATATGCAGCGCTACGACCCGGAAACCAACCAATGGGAGGACATGGCCCCCATGCTAACACCAAGGGGCTGGCATGTCATGTGCACTGCCCAGGATAAACTGTTTGTATTCGGCGGTTGCAACCTGAACGTCAACCAGCAGGCCCAACCGGTTGTACAGTCGGAGTGCTACGACCCCGAGGTTGACCAGTGGACGATTATAGCCCCGTTATCCATATCTCACAAAGAAGCTTCATGTGTTGTGTACAGTGATCAAATCTATGTGCTGGGAGGCTATAATGTTCAGACAAAGACTGGCCAGAAGTTAGTCTCCAGGTATGATGTTTACAGCGGCATCTGGGAGACCATAGGGGGCTTGCCACGTAGTCTGACTGGCGTTGGATATTGCACACTGCAGCTACCAACATTCAATATAGAAGATGATGATTAGGTCCTCTTTCTTAGACATTAACACGGGAATGTTAAAACTGATTGGTTGATTTAGTTTACGGGCTTTATAAACTGTCAAGACGTATTTGTCTTGAAAATAATGTTAGGTTATAGTTTTTTATGAATTTCAAGAAATTGTGATTGATGCACAAGTTGTTCTCATTGGGAAAAATGATCATCATTAGAATGATTGCCAGTTGCATTATGGTCACTATAAAATAGTACCAACATTTATTTTGTGCACACATTTTATGCTGACATTAAATCTTTTTCATAATTAAATTTGAAGTTCTAATTTCATGCATGAACTGTTTTCAAAAGATTTTGGCCATATTATTATAACCAATTGGACTGGTACATGTACAACTTCACTAATTGGGTGGGCTCTGAATCACCTGAAGTACCTGTATTCATTATTTTCCTTAAATACAAACACAAACTGCATGTACCCAGTTTCTGATGTTTTGTAAAAATTGGCACTCATCAAAAAGCCCGGTCTGGCAACATCTCTGTCAACACAATGCAACCCCTGTTGCATCTATCTAAGCTGTTTGAATCCATACATTTTATGTAGTCTTGCAAAATACAGTGACTGGGAAAGGATTTTTCTATATGAGATAATTTCTCATCTTCACAAAAATCCTAGGGCTTTTTCAAAAATCTATAAGATTTCCTATGATTTTATGGGATTTACAGCAATTACTTTTTGTGAACGTCTAACTGGTTTCCATCAATAAAAATACACAACACAGACGCTCGTGCTTCCCGTTCAGGGTGTAATGAGCGTCTGTTGATATTGATTTTACAGAATGCTGAAATAATTTTATGGATAAAATCTCACCACATAGTGACAAAACTGCAAACTAGACCGAGCATTGGGTATTGAACGGCAGCGTATCTCGATTCGTTCTAAAAAATGTCAAAACGTAAAATCACATTGGTGAGATTTTTCTCAAATTTATGCGCAAATATCGCATTTCGCTCGGGTTTCCCAGTCACTGAAAATAATGTTAAAAGTTCAGTGACATAGCATGGCAACCCATGTAATGATTTTCTACCCAGGTAGTTGGGCTTCTTAACTTGGGTCCGTATTCACCAACTCATTCTTAGACTTAACACTTCATAATAAAGAATTTTCTTAAAAACTATTCGGTTCTAAAAGAGTCGTTAATCAGAATCTTACTTGGTTTTCTACTCCTTACAACATAACATTCATTATTTAGATTGAGTTGTGAATGACATAGGCAACATTGGTACCATTTTTAGCTCGACTTTTCATAGAAAAGGCAAGCTATTCTACTCGCCCCGGCGTCGGCGTCCGAGCTAGGTTTAAGTTGTTCGCTAAGCTAGTTTCTCAGGAAAAGCTTGAGGGATTTCATTCAAACTTAAAACATTTATTCCCCACATTAAAATTAACCTAAAGGCCAAGTTTGGTAACTCTGGTTTGAAATTTGTCAAAACTATGGGCCTTTTTACACTAAATTTTTTTTACATAAGCTATATGGACCGGTTAAAGTTTTTCGGTAAGCTCTTTTCTCAGGAGTGGCTGAAGGGATTTCATTCAAACTTAGAACACTTATTCCCTATATTAAAATGAACTCATAGGCCAATTTTGATAACTCTAGTTTGATATTTGTCAAAATTATGGGCCTTTTTACACTTAGACATTTTACATATAATCTATATGGACAGGTTAAAGTTTTTCGGTAAGTTAGTTTTTCAACTTTTCATTCTCACTCTCTAACTCGAGAATGGATTAAGCTATTGTAATGAAACTGCAAACACAGATACCTTATAGCGAGACTGCGCTAAGGATTTCATATGGGGTGGGTGGGGTCAAGGTCGCTGTTACTAAAAATAGAAAAACGGTTTCCGCTCAATAACTTGAAAACAAATTGAGACATTTTAATAAAATTTAATACATAGCGAGGGTTCAGCGCAACACTGTTCTAACTCTATTTCACACAAGTTTTCAGGAAGTGAAAAAAACTGTGTGTTAAGTTTACTCTTTGAGATTTAACACATATTTTGTTTTATATTACTATAATATTTCAATACATTATGTTATATAATGTAGATGAAAACATATGATAAATTATAAAAGAGATTTTAATCATTATTGGAGTTAGAACAGTTTTCCCACTATAAATTGTATGGATAAGTTATTTTATTTTGATGCAGCACTGTTCTAACTCGAGTTAGAACAGTATTCCAACTACAAAATATTCTGTTTGGTAATAACATTTCAGTGCAACACTGCTTCTTAATAATGTTGAATACTTTTCTTTATATAAAGAACAACAAACATTGTTTATGAATATGCTTAAAAAATACAAAATATCAACGCCAATTCAGAAATCCAAACACTATGCCAGATTATGGTGTAATGTGTATACTTTGAACAATTTACATAACTTAAAAAATGCAATTTTATAACAATCTATTTTAATGACACTGCTTTATTTTATGATTAATCACAATAGTTATACCTTTATATACAAATGTATTCAAGGGAGAGGTTTATTTTAACATGCAGTGCTGAAATTAGAAATTGAATATATTCAAAATATAATAGTTTAAGTTACTTAATAAACCAATAGTTTTGGCTGTCACATAATAATTTTAAGTTATGTTATTGAAATACCACTAACCTTTGTAAAAGTAAGTGAATAATGATGATATTCAATATTCCCATAAAAAAACACCGAATTGGGCAACAGAATGTGGGTCTAGAAGAAGCTGAATTTCCAATACCCTGTTGATTTTCCAAAATCTTTCCATTGTACAAGTATATTTCTTTGTTATGGCTGCTAAACTGCAAATGGTCGACTTGATGTAACGTATTGAAGCATGTAACTTTTTTTGGCTTAAAATTAAATGCTTCTATTAAGTTATTAATTTATTGTTGTTTTTTTTAAACTTGATACAACTTTTGTATTTATCATTTATTTATACATTTAAATTTATGTTGTGTATTTACAGCAAAGCATCTTTAGCTTGTGCATTGATAACTTTAATACATTTTGTACCTACAATAACTACAATAGCAAATCAAAGTCTTAGCCCCATTCTCACTGTCATGACACTAGTCCTGGTTACGCCCAGTGATGAAGCTGGACATTTTCCTACAAAAAAACATGAATTGCGTTTTCACATTAGCAAGGGTGCCCGGGTGTATCATTGATCTAGAAGTCAGTTTGGCCCTGGAGAAGCTGGGTTAATTCCAGGTGTTTACCCAGGTTGGCACCGTTTGGTGTCCCGATGACTACCGGGACTGTCCCTTGATACTACGGTTGGGTGCCGGTGTCATGCCATATCCTCATCACACCGGAACGCTGTGGTTTATATCGGTAGAGAGAGGGTGGAGACCCGGACCATCCCCAGAATGTACCGGCATTGGCCCGGAAATACATGGATTGTGGGGGTTATTGATTTATTTCCCAGTGACTCCCAGTTTTGTTGAACATTTTAAAACATCTGGGGCTTTTAGCCAGATTATCCGGGTTCATCCCAGATTGTCAAGGATTGTTCAGGATGTTCATGGTGCCACCAGTGTTGTCTTAAGTTTGATGCATAACATCCTGGTACTGGCACACCTCTTGGTCTGAAGCTTTCCATTTAGTGTAATTTAAATCAGGCTAGTAGTTGCGGGAGAAATAACCAGGACAAGAATTGATGTTCAATGAATGCTATTTTCAGCTATCTTCAAAGGCTCGTAACTCCAAAAAAATTACTGAAGTGAAACATCTTGGTATAGTACACACCTCTTGGTATTGAAGCTTCATTGATTTTTGGCAAGTTTTTGCAGAGAAATAGCCCGGACAAGAATTGTGCACTAAACTGGCGCAGTGCCTAAATCCACCACTCCATCCGAGTAAGCGTTTTTTTACAGGCGATTCCTATTTTGTTGATCTCGCTCAATCAGATACTTTCCCTAAACAATGCTGACGAGTTTTCATTTCGATTTGTGCATAAATGAATATTTTATCCAATTATTTTGTACAGAACCCCTAAATGCAAACAAGCTACATGCGGGGAATCTATTTTATACTGCGCATGAGCAATTTTGAGGCTCCGCATGGTGTCCATGATAAAATTAATTTATCGTGTTTTAATATTATGTCAATGGGAGCATGTGCAGCATAAAAATAACCATTATTCATTAGCATTACATACAATAAAATGCGGAAAGAACTGCATATTAAGAGCGCAAATGTCTCGCAACTCAAAACCCTAATTATTTGTCGCACGTGTTAGAAATACAACAAGCTGCTTAATATGGAAAATTAAATTAAAAAATTAAATAAGAACAATAGTCAAATGTGAAATAAGCATGTCACAGTTCCTGATCTACGATTTTCACCAAGCAACTTCGGATCACCGTGTTTATTTTAAATACTTGAAAAAGAACCTTAAAGAAACAAAAGTAGGAGTTTTGTCAATAGAAGTCAATAGAAGTTGCTTTGAAAACATGATTCATAAAAGAATATTATTTTCGAGTAATTTGAACATTTTAAAGAGGGGTGGCGGATTTCGGCACTCCGACGCTCCTTTTTTTTTACACTGTTTAGGCCTTCAGTTTCAATAAATATTTTTCATTTGCTTAGCAATTTAAATGTAACCAAAACACGCCAGTAAATGCACATTAAACCTAACTTGATTTATGTGAATTTTTATGTCAATCGGTAAACAACTTGCAAATATCGTAAAAATACCCCCCAAATGTGGCGGATTTATGCACTGCGCCAGTATAGTTACTAACTTCAGAAATCTTCAAAGACACATAACTCCAAGAAAAATCATTGAAGTCGAAAGTCCTGGTTCAATGCACATTCCTCTTGGTAATGAAGCATCCCATAAAGAAGGACAGACAGACAAGGCGGCAACTATATGCTCCCTCTAAATGTTTGAGGGATCATAATTAACCTCTTGAAATGATACAGAATTATTTGCTTTTGACTTAATGAATTTTGTGTTTACTAGTAATTGCAAATCGATTATTGTGCATGGATTTTATCTGTTTTTGCTTGTCTGTGCAAAAGCAAAGTGCAGTGTCCTGTCAATGCAATTAGTATAAAATAAATAACTGCTAAATGACGAAAATGCTACATGTCACAAATTAATACTTAACATAAGGAGATTACATTACTGTCATTCTTCCCTAAAGATGCGATACTACGAAATACTTGATATTCTGTACAAATCCATGTTACTTGTGCCTATTCTTAATATCAGAGTTTTCATTATTAATGTTGCGGTCTGAATTGTGTTTTGTAAATCTTAAGATTCTTCATCGAAGTTTTAATAATTGCATACGGGGCATTTAGGAATTGCACATTTTTGCAAATACACACCTTAACTGTTGCTCTGTTAAAATCATTTTTATGATTAATTATTATTATTATTTACATTTATATTTCTTGCTTCAAAAGTAAATCAATAAGGTGATTGTACCCGGATAACCATACAAAAAATTCTCCATATAAGGGTAAACAAAGAGTAATCAGCTTTAAACATTTTTCTATGAATATTAGTGTGTACTGAATAAAATAATGACATCATAGTTATAGTATGATGTCATCTTTACTCAAGTTTTACTGTAATTATTAAATCTAGGACAGTGTTGCACAGAAGGTATTAGTGATCCTTGTCATTTTTTGTGTGTGCAACACTGGTCCAACTCCAATTAGAACAGTGTTGCGCAGATCAAAGCATACCAACTGAGCTAGAACAAAATGCCAACTGGCCCTTTTTGGCCCCAAATTTAAGAAAATTGTTGAAATAAATTTTTAATACTGTGTATCTATTCAAACCAGTTACAAAAATGTAATTTTTGTAAAAAATTTGAGTTAGAACAGTGTTGCGCTGAACCATCGATAGATACCTTATATCAAGACTTCACTTGGGATTGTATATGGGGTGGGTGGGGTCAAGATCACTGTTACTATAAATCGAAAAACGGTTACCGCTCAATAACTTGATAATGCATTGAGATATTTTAATGAAACTTTATACATACATACCTTATATAGAGACCTCACTTGGAATTGCATATAGGGACAAGGTCACTGTTACTAAAATAGAAAAATAGTTTCTGCTCAATATCTTGAGAATGCATTGAGATATTTTAATGAAACTTTATACATAGATACCTTATATCAAGACCTCGCTTGGGATTACGTAAGGGGTGGGTGGGGTCAAGGTAACTATTACTAAAATAGAAAAACGGTTTCTGATCAATAACTTGAGAATGCATTTAGATATTTTAATGAAACTTAATACATAGATACCTTATATTGAGACCTCGCTCGGGATTGCATATGGGGTGGGTGGGTTCAAGGTCACTATTACATGTACTAAAGATAGAAAAATGGTTTCCGATCAATAACTTAGAATGCATTGAGATATTTTAATGAAACTTGATACATAGATACTTTATATCGAGACCTCCCTTGGGATTGCATATGGGGTGGGTGGGGTCAAGGTCACTTTTTCTAAAAATTTGATTGATGTGCTGACTTTAATGCATTTTGTTATAAAAAAAAAATTTGTGTGGATTTCCATATTTCTTGTTATAGAAAAACAATGCCAGTAACTCTGACAAGCACAAGAAAAGTCTAGCGCGCTGTCCTCCGACAGCTCTTGTTATACACCCGCCGTTTGAAAAACAGGTCGTATTATGGGAACGCCCAAGCTGGCTGGCAGGCGGGTGGTGGGAGATCTTTGTCCAGAGCATATCTTTGTCCAGCATGATGGATTTTCAGATATCTTGGGAGAAGAGATAAGCATGATGAGACGAAGTATCGCGCGCAATAACCAGGTCTCTATGTCCATGGTAAAGTTAAAATATAGGAAATCAATCCTTTACACCATGTCCGGAGCATAACTTTGTCCAGCATGGATGGATTTTTTTTAATTACTTTGCCAAAGTGATGAGCATGATGAGACGGACTGTGGCGCGTAAGAACTAGGTCAAAGGTCAAGGACACAATTCAAGGCCAAAGGTCAAATATAAGAAAAAAATCCTTACCACTTTGTCCGCAGCATATCTTTGTCCAGCATGTATAGATTTTCAAATAACTTGGCAGAAGTAGTAAGCAAACTTGGCAGAAGTAATAAACATGGTGAGATGGAGTGTCACGCGCAAGAACCAGCCCCCTAGGGCCAAAGTCAAGGTCACAATTCAAGGTCAAAAGTCAAATAAAAGAAATCCTTACCATTTAGTCTGGAGCATATCTTATCAAGCATCGTTGGATTTTCAAATAACTTGGCATAAGTGATTAGCATGGTGAGACAGTGTCGCGCACAAAAACTAGGTCCAGGTCAAGGTCACAATTCAAGGTCAAAGATAAGAAATCAATCCTTACCACTTTGTCCGGAGCATACCTGTGTCCAGCATGGATGGATTTTCAAATTACTTGGCAGAAGTGATAAGCATGGCGAGACGAAGTGTTGTTTGCAAAAACTAGGTCCAAGGTCACAATTCAAGGTCAAAGGTCAAATATAAGAAATCAATCCTGAACACTTTGTGCAGAGCATATATTTTTCCAGCATCGATGGAGTTTTCTCTCAGTAGTCGAATCTTTACCCCTAAAAATTCTCCTTTGTCAGGCGTATCTTTGTGACAATAGCACTCTTTTTAGTATATTTGAGTCTAAATTTTTCTTTGTTCAAGGCTAAGAATGGGTCGGTGAATACCGGACCCCGCACCTCAATTATCGCCCCAGTCGTAATTAACCAACAGTTACAGCTCGGACAACTGGACCTGACATTCAGGACGGTGGTGACCTTTATATGCATAATTATTTCCGATATTTATACTCTGTTTTGTTCATGAATGTGCTTTACTTACGAAATTAATTTTAATTTCAAGTTGTTTATCTGTAAATAAAGAATGATTTTGAGTTCTGATTCGTATATCAATACACGCATCAGAATGAAAAATTGTTGTTTACTTACAGATAAACAAGGATAAAGCATAAGTTATTTCAATTCCAACATGACAAGACAACATATTCTGCAATTACAATGCGACCTACATTTGACAGTTTTGGAACTACTTTTGCGAGTTGTTTTTAGGCAGTTTAACAACAGAAATTTAGTGTGTGTCATGTTAGAATTGTTTATTTATACCATAACTACTCCAACTTTGATTTTAAAAAATCCAGTGTGTAAACTAATAGATCTATATTGATCGTAACACATTCGTAACATGTTAAGAGGTCTTGGTCAGGTTAATGTACCCGAGCTTATCATATATTGGATAATGTATTTTGTCACATGTATCACCTTGTTTAATAGCATTTAAGGTTTCAACATTTTTGAGAAACTGCAGTCATAATTTTAAGATAAGAGTTGTTGTGAAATGTTCATAATACTGTGATTCTAAACATTTCTACAAAGGTATATAGTTATTATTTATCGATGTTAAATTATAATATCGGTAATTCTTAATTTAGTACACACATTTTGAGAAAGATCTGGATTATGGTTTGTTACCCATATCTAGCAGCTGTATACATGTTTGTAAATTACAATATATATCTTACAGTGTACATGTACATCATGTTTTCAAGCCAATTAATGTTCTAATTCATGCCTATTTTAAGAAAAACTGAATTTTAAATGTATAAGAAGCTATTTTATTTGGAGAGATTATACAAACGTTATTGGAATGTTATTCTGAGGAAGATCAACAGTGAACTTGCACGAAAAAAGAAACTTACATTAGTTTAGTTCTTGTATGAATCAAGGCTAAACAATGAAATACTCTTGTTTTCATTTGAACTTCATTTGATTTGAACTTCGATAGTTCCTGCATCTTATCGTTAAAGTAACTGGTACGTACACAGTGTCCATTTTGGTTAGGGAAACATTGGTCTTGCAGTCCAAACGTCATTGTAATGGTTGTGCTATAAGGTAGTTTTGCTTTTTCTTTGATAATTTTATTTTCAATGATGATAAATGATGTTAATGCTGGCTCTGAAGACATCATAGTTGCATGTACAAATAACTGCATGCAACTCCATTAAATGAGATTTAAGATTCAGTTTAAAATTGACAATTCTTGCTCATGCAGATTTATCCATTGTTGTCCACATTTAATTATTACTACCAGTTCTAAGCCTGATTCTCTGTGGAAACTACCCAATACAAATTGTGAAGTTCAGTTGCTTCTAATTGGTAAACATTGTCAAGACTTCATTGGAATATGTAATATAGATACAAATTAAATAGTTTATAGCTATCTTGCCTTTGATGTCTTTAATAGTTACATTTTAACTTTTAAAAGTGTTGAAAATTGTACAATTATACGATTTTGTAAGAGTATGTGTGTGTTTAACTACTTCAATGCCTTTGAAATTCTGAAATATGCATTTTGTCACATTTTGCCGGCATTGGTAAAGAGTGGGGTATACCCGGTAGATGGCTGGCAATGCTTTCATTAACTTTTGAAAACTGAAGTTTGAACTTCCTGACCACGCTGCTTGTACACACTGATGACAAAACACACGATTATGTGAAGTTAGAATAAGACATCAAACATAGAATAAATTATTGTATTATGCCAATGTTTAATATGCAGTTAACATTTGCAATTTTAAAAACTTTGCCGAGTTATTAGTGTAATATACACCTGCATATATAATTGAATCAGTAAAATTGATTTTACTACAAAACAGTATACTTGTATGCATTTAAAAAAATTCACTAAAACATAGAACTGTCCATGCATGCATGAACACAGTTTTTTAAATATAATAAAAACGATCAAAGACACAATCAGATTTACTGAAAGTGTTATGGATAATGTAAAAGTACCATAATATTGACAGAATATAACAAACATAAACTAACACCACCAAATACACAGTTTTATGTGAAAAAAGAAATATTGCATGTCCATTCTATGTTTGATGTCTTATTCTAACTTCACATAATAGAGTGTTACAAGCATTATTTTTTCAGATCAGACTAAAAACGGCATTAACAAAAAAATCTGGATCGAATAACATCTTATATATTATTATGAAATCCATTCATTGTTCATTTGCAATGCGATATTGTGATTTAAAACCCTACAAAAACTTGTGTTATTTTATCTTGATCAAGAGTTATTTCAAAACAGAATAGATTTTGAGATTTGGCTCAGTTGATCTGGAAGTTCAAGATCCACTAAGACTGACTTGATCCTAAAGCGAATCCTTTGTGAACATTGGGCATTTTGAATTGACAACAGGAAATTATTTACGAAGATACTAATTTTAATGTCATGATTTTGTGTCAAGCACAGAGATTAATTTTCTTGCAAAATTGTGGGCAACATTTCATAACAAAGTCAATTCTGTTTATGAAAATGTATGTTTGTAGTTCTTACACTGACAACATATAAATAATGTGAAAATGCAAATATTTATATTATACTTTAGCTTCATTCATTTGCAATAAGCAATGAGTTATTAATCCAAAATTTCATAAAATCTCCCCCAAAGTAGCACATGTGATGCAATCATCTCAGTGTTGTAAAGAACAGACTATTTTTATTGTTTAACATAACATTCACATAACAAGCACTATCACTATAATGCCTTTGATATTTCAGCTCTTTGACACCCTTTCTGTTTTTATTAACTTACTCAGTAATTTTATTCAGCCCCCCCCCCCCCCCCCCCCCCCCGAGACCTAAAAGACTACCCATCTGCACATCAATAAGTAATAGTCTGCTTTTCCACCAGTTTTCGGAATATTCCTTCCTGCATTGCTGTGAGTTCATTGTAAGTGCCCAGCTCGGCCACGAGACCTTGGTCTAACACAGCTATCTGGTTGGCCGTTCGTATTGTTGAAAGACGGTGAGCGATCACTATGACTGTTCGTCCAACCATGAGGCGATTCAATGCCTGCTTCACGAAAAACTCACTCTCCGAGTCTAAAGCACTTGTTGCTTCGTCCAGTAACAAAATTTTTGGGTTCTGAAAGTGTATTTATCAATGAAAATATATATACCGGTGCAACTTGTATGTGGCTGAAAACAAGAAAATGTAAACAAGTAGCAAATGCGTCTTTTATACCGATAGGACCTACAGTCCGGAAAATATGGTACAAAAGGTCTAGTTATCTCTTAGCATATTATTATATAATGTAATGACATACTACTACATAAATCAGTTTATTTGCCAGATTACAAATAAACCTATCACCTATTAGAATGCAAAGAAATACTTCTACCAACTCAATTATTTGATTTATGATCTAATGAATCTTAAAATAAACTTCATTATTCACAGTTATTAATAATTTCAGAGATTCAGTAAATCAAACCAAATGTTTTCGAGCTTTCTAATACAAATGAGGCACGTCATGGGAAAACCACAGGCTAATCCAGGACGGCACTTTCCGCTTTTATGGTATTTTCTGTTTCAAGGAAGTCTCTTCTAAACATAAACCCACTGTAGGCGGAAAGTGCCGTCCCGGATTAGCCTGAGCAGACTGCACAGGATAATCCAGGACGACACTACACACATGCATTAAGTCCGCTTTTCCCATGCGCCTCAAATTGATAATCTTCCCACGACACGCCTCAAATTGATTATCTTCATGTCACGAGAAGTTGTAACAGTAAACCATTCGATTTCAGTAACAACTATTGAGTTACTGTACTGACATTTAATAATAAAAACAATAATCTAACATGACAAAGAACAAACTTCACTGTTGTTAAACTACCAATAAACAACCCGAAAAAATAGTACGGAAACTGTAAAATACAGATAGCACTGTAATTGAAGAAAATATTGTCAGGTCGTGTTAGAATCGAAATAATTTTCGCATTATCGTTGTTTATCGGTTAATAAACAACAGTTTGTCATTTTGATGCAGTATATTAAACAACTCGGGCTAACGCCCTCGTGCTTTAATTCATACACATCAGAACTCCAAATCGTTTACTAGCTGGTAAACAACACTAAATTGACAATTAGTTCTTAAACAAAATATAATATACCTATCTATCAGAATAAAGAACAAATACCTTAATAATGGCTCTAGCCAATGCGATTCTTTGCTTCTGACCACCTGAAAAGGTTTAAAACAAAATAACTAACAATGCAACAATGTTGACTGATAAACAATATTGTATAGCACAATATTTCTGGGTGCCAAATGTTGGCGTTTTTTTAAGTGTTTTGAATTGGTGTCGTAAATTGGAGCAATCGGCAAAAACCGCCAAATAAAAATCATTACCAATCAATTGTTGTGAAAATAATGCTGAGAAAAGAGGTGATAATGTCGCGCACCTTTGCTAATGTCCAGGTTAGAGAGTTTTCGCACCTTTTAAAGTTGCTATATACCTAGTATTACTTGTTCTTATATACACTGTATGAGAAGTTTTATGTTATCATCAAGTTCATTATAGTCTGCCATAGTTATGACAGAATGTTTAATACAAAAGATAGTTAAATAGCCTGTACATGATACAGGGATTGCTAAGTGTTATTTTCTCATAAATCTTTTATGTTTCACTAATTCTAATATTGTTCAATGTAAGTATTTAGGCACTTTGTTAAATTACTATTATTTTGACGAAGAATTTAAGAATTGCTCATATGCAGGTTTTGTATTGGCCGTGTTTAGAATTGGCGCTCTCCTGGCTGACCGCCAATATAGTCAAAATTACTGTACTGTATTGAGCACATGTAAACTGGTGGATTACTTGGGAGGTTTAATAATCTCATAAAACTAAACTCATAAATCAAGTACTTTCATGGTTAAACACCACAAACTAATTGACGGTACGATATGGGAATTATAAAACACCTCCTTAGGTCAATCACTGTTGACAGTATACAAATGAGGTGCGTCGTGTGAAAACCGGACTTAATGCATGTGCGTAAAGTGTCGTCCCGGATTAGCCTGTGCAGTCTGCACAGGCTAATCCGGGATGGCACTTTCCGCTTTTATGGTATTTTCTGTTTCAAGGAGGTCTCTTCTAAACATAAATCCACTGTAGGCGGAAAGTGCCATCCCGGATAATCCGGGACAACACTTTACGCACATGCATTACGTACGGTTTTTCCACGACGTGCCACAAATGTTTTTACAGACGTCTCCATAAAAAAATTAAGTCCTTGCTTTCTGACTGGCTAACACATTGTCAAGGACGTGTGTAGTAGCTACATAAATTTAAACTAACGTCTATTAAACTCTTTAAAACGTCATGCTTCCGTATTTGTTTCAAAGCTTTTTTTTATTAAATCATTTGATAAAGTGGTTTTATTCTGATATAAATTACGCATCTGATAATTTATTTTGTTTTCTAATATAGCTTAAATAAAGTTGTAAAGCATTTCTCCGTATATTTCAGTAAAAAAAAAAACGTCCGGAAAATACTACAGTCAACATGAAAAAGACCGTGTTTTATGTACCCTTTCTGGGCCTCTATTGTTGCGCATGCGCATAAGTGACACTGATTTTGTTTACATAGGCATATACGGGTGATGAACCCAGGATGTAACCGGCGAATTTTCATCGTTGAGTATGTTCGTGAATTAAAACTGTCCCAAAATAAATGCATATTTCGTCCGACAAATACTCGCCCACCAGTACACTATGAAAATGATAAAACATCTCCTTAAGTCAAACTCAGACAAACACTGTGGACAGTAAAAAAATGTTTGTACAACACATCTCCATCAAACAATTAAGTTCTGGCTTTCTCACTGGCTGACACATTATCATTTCACTTTCAATGCTTACCTGACAACATATGGCCTTTTTCTCCCACCATGGTGTCATACTTCTGAGGAAAGTTACGTATAAACATGTCTGCAAATGCCTCCCGCGCTGCCTCCTCTATCATCTCCATGGTTACGCTGGAAGGATCTTCCGCCCCATATCGAATATTGTCTGCTATCGAACACGAAAACAGTGCTGGCTCCTATAAAAATTAAGATACCTGCTGCGCTATATAACAATGAATAAAGTAACAAACCTAAAATGAAAGCTGGTATTTTCATCTTGAAGCTGGATTATGGCAATGTGAGCATTACCAGAACTGGTAGTCAAAATCGCCAATGGCTACTTACACTAACATTTCTGAAATGATTAGCAAAATAAGCCGATTTTCACATTTTTTTTGAGGAAAATTATCCTAATGACAAATACGCTATACTTGAAAATCAACAATACTGGCGAATAATATTTTAACTTCTGTCAATCAATAGAATGCATTATTATTGCAAAACGTCATAAAATCGGACACAAAACAAATAAATTAAACTACCTGACTAACAACACCAACTTGGTTTCGCAGCCATTCTGGATCCAAATTTTTTATATTTTCTCCATCCAGCAATATGTTTCCTACGAGACAGAATGTTAGAAGTTATGTAATTAAGAAAAAATTGTAAGTTTAGAGTTGTTTATTGGCTAATAAACAATGATTTGGAGTTCTGATGTGTGGGAATTAAACAACGAGGGTGCTAGCCTGAGTGGTTTAATATGCCACGTCAGAACGACAAATAATTGTTTATTAACAGATAAACAACTATAATGCAAACATTAATTTTGATTCTAACATGACCTGACAATATATTCTGCATTTGCAATGAGAACTATATTTTACAGTTTCAAAACTATTTTTTTTCGGTTTGTTTATTGGTAGTTTAACAATGGAAAATTGTTTTCTTTGTCTATAGAAAACACCGCGCATGTCATGTTAGAATATTCAATACATATTCAGTTACATGTATAACTTTGAGCTGGCATTGTAATTGTGAAAAGTGAAGATTTTAATCATTGTATATTGGTATGTAAACAACTAAACGTAATATAGCATACTGGTAATACATGTAATATAATTAACAATGCTTGTCACAGGGTATGATGTATGCCCCAGAAGCATATGCTTGTCAGATGAAGGCAACACAATGTCAAGAATACAATATAATGCCCTGGACAAATATTTTGAGATTTCAGCAACAAAGCTGTTTGTTGTGTGTGACACACTGCCTCATAATGGTCTTCATTCCCACCATATTATTACATTCCTACATGCTGGCCAAAATGATGCTTCCAACAAAAAGTTCATTCTGATATTTGACCTTTAAGTGTAACCTTGGACCCACAAACCTTGAACGAGGAGCATGTAAGTGGTATGCGACACATCGTCTGGACATAGTAAAAAAAAATAATCTGAAATAATATTAAAATCCTTCCAGGCTTTTGGAAGTTATAGAGCAAAAAGAAAACTCCTTGACCTTTGACCTTGACTGGTGACCTTGACCTTTGACCTTTTATAGGACCATGGGAGTTGTACACAACACATCGCCTGGTCAAGGGAAATACAGTTATATTAAAATCCTTCCAGACTTTTAGATGTTTTGGTGGAGAAACAGAAATCCTTGACCTCTGACCTTGAATTGTGACCTTGACCTTTGACAGACGAGCATGGGAGTAGTATGCAACACATTGTCTGGTCATGGAGAAAATAATAATCTGGAGTAATATTTATATCCCTCCAGACGTTTACAAGCTATGGAGTGGGAACAAAAATAATTGACCTTGAATTGTGACCTTGAGCTTTGACCGATGATCATAGGAGTTGTTCGTGACACATTGTCTGGTCATGGGGAATAACAATCTGAAGTTATATTAAAATCATTTCAGGCGTTAACAAGTTACAGAGCGGAAACAAAAAGTCCTTGACCTTTGACCTTGAATTGTGATCTTGACCTTGGACCGATGAGCATGGGAGTAGTACGCGATACATCGTCTGGTCATTGGGAATAATAAACTAAAGTTATATAAAAATCCTTCCAGGCGTACAGAAGTTATGGTGTGGAAACGAACATTCATGACTTTTGACTTTGAATTGTGACCTTGACCTTTGACGGACGAGCATGGGAGTTGTACGCGACACATCATCTGGTCATAGGGAATAATAATCTAAGTTATATTAAAATCTTTCCAGGTGTTTAGAAGTTATGGAGCGGAAATGAAAATTCATGACCTTTAACCTTGAATTGTGACCTTGACCTTTGAACGAAGAGCATAGGAGTGGTATGCAACACATTGTCTGGTCATGTGGAATAATAATCTGAAGATTTATTAAAATCTATCAAGGCATTAAAAAGTGACACAGCTGAAACCCATTCCGGACGGACGGACCCACCTAACCGCCCAGACCCACGGACGGACTGTGCGACTACTATATGCCCTCCTTCGGGGGCATAAAATGTAATTACAGGATCTAATTTTCAAAACATGAACAAATTGAATAAACTGTCATATTGTTTGATAAAATAATTCTTTAAGTATTCTTAGCTATATAATATGAAATAACATTACGTTAATACTAATAATAATATTGAATATATCTAATATTTGCTATTTAAAGGAATTCAGCAATTTTTAGTTAAAAGAAAAATGCAATAGTTAGTACATTAATGTCATAGTTAAGTTTTCAAAGAAAACGTTATATTTACATTTCAGATGCTGTTTGTTTCCCAAGGAAGTTATTTTTAAATGCCTGCCAATATCGTATAACACAACAACTCCACTGAAAATGCAAACAAGGCCCCTGCTGCATCTTCAAAACATACAATCGAGAATACAAAGGGTACAACACTTTGTTAACTTCTGATATTTTACACAAACGTTATCTTAGCCAAAGGTGAAATTTCAGAAAGCCTTCAGGTGAGTAAATTATTGCCTAAAAGGTTTTCTTTAAACACTTTATCTTAATAAATTGTCTTGTCTTAATTTACACACATTTCCAGCCAATATTTGTTTGACTTTTGGTAAATTTGGCCATTTGAATGGTTTTACCAAGTAATTAAAATTGAGAGTTATGAGAATTAGGAGGTAATTAGAATTGAGAGGTAATCAAAATTGGAGGTAATCAGAATTGGGACGTAAACAGACTTGGAAGGGTTTGGAATTGGGAGGTAATCAGAATTGGGAGGTTATCAGAATAGGGAGGGGTTAGGATTGGGATGTAATCAGAATTGAGAGGTAATCAGAACTGAGAGGTAATCAAAATTGGGAGGTAATCAAAATTTAGAGGTAATCAGAATTAGGAGGTTATCAGAATTGGGAGGTTTTCAGATGTAATCAGAATTGAGAGGTAATGAGAACTGAGAGGTAATAAAAATTGGGAGGTAATCAAAATTGAGAGGTTATCAGAATTAGGAAGTTATCAGAATTGGGAGGTAATCAGAATTGGGTAATTAGAATTGGGAGGTAATCAGAATAGAGTGGAGTTAGATTTGGGAGGTAATCAGAATTGAGAAGTTATCAGAACTGAGAGGTAATCAAAATTGGGAGGTAATCAGAACTGACAGGTAATCAGAATTGGGAGGTTATCAGAACTGAGAGGTAATCAGAATTGGGAGGTTATCAGAATTGGGAGGTAATCACAATTGGGAGGTAATCAGAATTGGGATGGGAGGTATCATAATTGGGAGGTAATCAGAATTGGGAGGTAATCAGAATTGAGAGGTTATCAGAATTGAGAGGTAATCAGAATAGGGCGGGGTTAGAATTGGGATGTAATCAGAATTGAGAGATAATCAGAACTGAGAGGTAATCAAAATTGGGAGGTAATCAGAACTGAGAGGTAATCAGAATTGGGAGGTTATCAGAACTGGGAGGTAATCAGAATTGGGAGGTAATCAGAATTGGGATGGGAGGTATCATAATTGGGGGGGAATCAGAATTGGGAGGTAATCAGAATAGGGTGAGGTTAGAATTGGGAGGTTTTCGGAATAGTAATGGATTAGATTGGGAAGGGCCAAAATCACACCCCTGATTGTAATTGTTGCATGTTTTACCTTCATTTGGATCATAAAACCTCAAGAGGAGGCTCCCGATAGTAGACTTCCCTGACCCGCTGGCACCAACCACTGCGGTAACACTTCCAGCAGGCATGCTGAGGTTCAGACCAGACAGTATTGGAGCCTCTTCCCTCATGGGGTACGTGAAGAATACGTCCTGGAAGTCTATCCTGCCTACGAGAGGCGTAGCTGGAATGAGTCCTCCTAGAACAGAACATGCATTTTGGAAACTATGTGATTTACTGATTTTTTACGACTGTATACGGTATTCAAACCTGGAGACACCATGTGGTCTAGCATAAACAGGTGATGCTATGGATGTATTAGAATGGACTAAAGAAAACAGAGAGGACGTGCATATAGCAAAGTCTAGCCGGCACAATAGCTATAGAAGAGTTCTCTTTCAACCTTCAAATAAGATACAAATCATACGATACTTTATTAAGCGATACTTTTTTAAGTTACAATTAAGCATAAAAAAATTAAGGTGAGTGCACTCCGACCTGAGAAAGCTTACAGTGGTGTAGTGGATATGGTGTCCGCCTAGCGACTGGGAGGTCCTGGATTCGATCACCACTCCTGATCTCCATCAAAGACGCCAAGTACTGGTTCTACCCAGCCGGGCCAGCTAGCTAGCTCAGTTGGTAGAGCGCTGGACTACAAATATGAGGATCGCGGGTTCGATTCCCAGCCCGGCCACATAACTTGTGTGGGCATTGGTCATGAAATTATTTATACGGCCATTCTTCCCCTACCTCTGATCCAAGTAGGGCAGTTGTCAGTTACTGGCATAAGTATGTGCACTTAGTACTGGTAAACCAGCTTACCCAGGAAAAGTGTGAGTAGGTTAACCGACCGCCATTATATGACTGAAATACTGTTGAATACGGCGAAAAATCCAAACAAACAAAACAAACAAACTGGTTCCACGCAGGAAATGGACTCGACTCAATAAGCCTTAGGCTTTCGAAACAATCGAGCCATGATAAATAGTTTAAACTAAAGTAACCTGAGAAAGGAATGGTAGGTTTTCTGTCAATGAGCTGCCATATCCTGGTGCTGGCTCCGAGACCTTGGTTGATTTCCGAGTAAAACGTTGTCATCCCTGTAACATATTCATGCAAACACAGAACTGTGACTGCAATACTTCTGATAAATAAAATGACGCAGTCCGCACAGGCTGATCCGGGACGACACTTTACGCACATACATTTAGGCCGGTTTTCCCATGACAAGCCTCAAAGCACTAACAAAATACATGAAAGAGTTCATCTTACATCTAGGGTGGCAACCTCTCAACTGCATCACTTGTCCGTTTTTGACATAATATATTCAGATTTAAAGCAAAAACTGAGTATGGGGCTATATCACTGAATCAAAGATACTTGCAGTTTTGGTTTAAATCCATTGAATTAATGCGGGTTGCAACTTGTCTGCACATTAATTATATAATATAGTAAGTTCTGGCAAAAAGTATTCCTAACATGCCCTGGGATACCCTGGGCATTACAGAGAACTGATTTCACAAATTCTGCACTTACTAACCAAAAAAGTACAACGGAAGTATATCTACCTGAGAGTGAGACGCCAATGTATGCAGCGTACATGAGGAAGGCAGATAACTCCCCGATCGTAATCATGGACTCGTTCATCATGTAACCACCGCCGTAGAACACAGATAGAATTATCAGGTTGCCTGAGAATCCAGTCTGAAAATGAAAGAATATGATAATAAACATGATTGCATAATACAATGTTGTTTTCTAAAACAATACTGGTACACTACTATGTAACACAACTGTGGGTGTAAAGATCTTTATTTTATGCTTTTCAGTGATTTTTAGGGAAATATCAGTGACATAAAATTTGTCAGTTATAGTTTTAAAACAGTGAAAACTACCATTCTGGTAAATAGATAATTCAGGGGCCATAACTCCTTATTTCCAAGGGAGATTTTGCTGATAATAAAACTTGGCCGAGATATTATGCCCAAAAACAATTTCAGGAATTCTGGAGAAGATTGGATGAAACAGTAGGACTCAGAGTGAAAACAGCTAAAAATGCCAATTTTAAATAATTCAAGGGCCATAACTCCTAACTTCCTGGGGTGATTTGGCTGATTCTGGAACTTGACTGAGATATTATGCTAAAAAATACAAGTTTGCATTTTTGTTTGTACCAGACTGGCTAAGATCAGAATCAGGAATAATTCCTAAAATAACAAGAGTTGTTTGTTAAACAGATATGCCCCCTCTAGGTTAAAAGAAATCTTTAAAATATCAACTACACAAGTTTGGTGAAGATGTAATGAAAACTAAATGATGGAAACGGCTCAAAAGGTCAATTAAAGGTCATCTAACTCAACTTAGATATTATGCCCTCAAACAGTTACATCAAGTTTAGTGAATACCGGTATCGGATGAAAACTGTTAGACATAAAGAGAAGAAACGGCTAAAAAGGCTAATTCAAAATAATTCAAGGGCCAAAACTCCGCAGTTCCTGGGGGCAATTAGGTACATAATCGAACTTGACCGTGATATTATGCCAATGAAGATTTTCATCAAGTTTAAGAAAAGATCGGATAAAAATTGATGGACTTACAGAACGGAAACAGCTATAAAACGCAATTTGGCAGATTATCAAATTTGGTTGAAATATAATAAACATTTTCATGAAGTTTGGGTGAAGAATGGATGAACTGTTGGACTTAGAGAGCAGAAACAAACGTTGTCTACAGACCGACAGACAGTCGAAAACCAATTTACCAACATAATAATTTCATATTTTATCCACAAACATACCAGGCCCCAAAATATTCCACTGGCCAATGCCTGCTTATATCCAAGTGCCAGCACCTTCATCAGTGCTGACTTGTACGTATCCATCTCTATTTGCTCCTTGGTAAAGACCCGAACTGTGCGAATATTGCTGATCTTCTCGTCTGCTATCTGCAAAAATTATCGACATCATTGTATGTCATGAAATAACTACTCTGGTGAAAAATGTACTTCAATAACTACTCTAGTGAACAATGTACTTCAATAAAGTAATGGAATATTTATTAACTGTCTTTAAACTAAATCAGTTGGAGGACAACATTCTATTTTGATTTCTTGTCACTTTTGACTACATTCAGGTATATCAAATACACATGGAATTCTAGGCTACTTGGTCAAGTCAGTATGTTGACGTTCGACTGTGGAAGGAAGCCATGGGCCTATGTTCTAAACACAGGTTACGTTTGATATTTAGAATTATAGGACATGTGTCCAAAGGACATGGGTGCCCCCACACTCCGCTGGTTGTCACAAAACCCTATGCAATTACTATACCAAGGTGCACAAGTTCACATGCAGATGAATATTTCTATAAAGTTTCATCACTCTAGTGGTTATTCTTTTCAAGTTACATGCGACACTAGTCCAAAAATGTAAATGTTTGCTTAAAAAAGGGTCATAGCTCTAATGATCCCTGACAAATCTGCATCAAGATACCAACATCCACAAGTACATATGCTGATGAATATGTTTATAACGTTTTATCACTATAGCAGTTATTCTTTTCGAGTTACACGCGACTTAAGTTCAAAAATGTCATTTTTTTCTAAAAAAAGAAGCAATAATTCCACTGATTTTGGAAAAAAAAATGCATCAAAGTTTCATCAATCTAGCACTTATACTTTTTGAGTTACGTGCAAAACAAAAATCTGAGGTACAGGACGGCTGGCCGGACAACAGCAAATCTATATGCCCCCCTCTAAAAGCTGGGGCATAAAAATGAAAACGAGTCAGATATTTTATTATAAGAATCAAAATTGGTATTTTCAAAACTTTACAAACTTAATTGATTATCAAAAACATTTTATAATTGGATCAAAACCTATCACAGGTACATTTGAAGTGTAAATTCAGTTCTTATTGGAACCTTAATGTAATTTTGTGATATTTGTATCCACATAAAGTTAATTTATTTATTACTTTGCTCAGTTTATCCATAAGATTCAAATCCGCTAAGACTGATAGTGGTCCTACTATAAATACTTTTAGTGATATTTCAGAAACAGGATTCTCCTAATTTAACTATTACATTTTAGTAACCATTTATGTCAAGTAATATTTCTAGAATGTCATATTTACAACCAAAACTAGGCTGCTTCCCCCAGCAAAAACAGTGTCATTTTTCCCCTTAAAGGTTAGAAATTCCCCCACAAGTTAACATTTTAAACAAAAACTAACATAATTGTTTCACATGTAAATAGAGTGACTGTATTTTCCAAACAATAATATTTTAGTAACTGATATATCTAGAATGGTTTATTGAATGAAACAGACTATTGAAAGTAATATATTATGTTATTAAAAAAATTCCTCGTTGTTAGAAAATGACGCAAAAATTCACCCAAAAATTCCCCCATCTGAGGGCACTGCGGTTTATAATATTTCATCAATTGCATGTACTATGTTGGGATAACAGATTTTAATTAAGATGTTTTTTTTGACCTTTGGGGGAAAGGTGGCGGAGCCCTTCCGACGGGGAATTTTATAGCAAAAGGGAAAATGTTTTTGTAGAAAAGCATTATTACATTTTTATATTCTACTTTGTTATAAAACATTAATAAATTGTTTTGCTACAAATGACAACTTAGATTATGCACAAACTTGGTTTGATAAACAAAATGCTGGGATTGTTTACGAAAATACCTCTATCTTGGTCATTTTTGTCTGATTTTGGTCAAGTTTTTTTTTCAAAATAAAGCTTACATTCCAAGCGGAGGGGAATTTTAAGGTAAATATAGGTGGAAAATATATACTTTTTAAGCAGGGGAATGGGGCAGAATTCCATCCCCAAATTGGTCCTAAATAAAACACTGGTTTCTGGAATATGGCCCCTGATGTACTCACAGAGGTGGCTTCAGCCAAGGAGTCCTGGACGCTGGCGGTGATCTTCCTCACATAAACACCGTAGATTTTAGACATTATTACTAAAGGTGGAACTATACTCATGGCAATAAGGGCAAGTTTTGGTGATGTATAAACCTGAAATAAATATGATTTATTAATACAGGCACATTTCATTTTTGAGAGACAATCAAAATTTCTTGAACTAAAAAGTGACAGTGTTGCTACATCCCGTCAAATGTCTAGATTTCCGCAGCAGAACTGCTGAAGGGATACTGTTACGCACTTGTGATTTTTTAATTCAGAAGCTTTTTATCGAGGGGATTTTGAAATTTTGCACCAAAAACACTTGGACATAGATCAGTTTTTAACCAAGAATTTATGGATTAATTCTGCAATGAGATAAAAAGGAAATAACTTTTGTGCTGAATATGACACAAAGTCATGACCATGCATTAATATGACGAAAAACAAAAAGAAAAAAATATCATGGATCAAACACATCACTACATAACCTTTGATACCTTTCCCGTAACCTTACCATCATTCCTGTAGAGCCCACTGCCTGAGCAACAGCCCGCAGTCCATCGGAAATATTGAATGTGACTGAATTCCCCACCAACGAGGCATCAGATGAAAGGCGACTGATAAGTTCTCCAGTCTTATTCTTGTCATAGAATGCTATATCTTGTTTCATGATCGATGAAAACAGTTTGTCTCTGATGCCAAGGACAATTCTTTGACCTGAAAAAGGTTAAGTACATTACATATCAAATAATTCAGAGATTTGTTTGTATTAACAATCTACATTAGAGACACTTTTTAATGCTAGGATGCAACGATATCAATCTACACAATATAATTCTCATTCTAAGGATGTAGCAATATATCTTCACTTTGAACAAATATATGTATAATACATATATATGAGGCGTGTCGTGGAAAAACTGGGCCTAATGCATGTGCATAAAGCTTCATCCCAGTTTAGCCTCTGCGGTCCGCACAGGCTAATTCAGGACAATACTTTCCGCATTTATGGTATTTTCCGTTTCAAGGAAGTCACTTACAGATAGTGAACATGATATTCTAAAAATATAAAACACATTTCATATAACAAAAATACTATATATACTATAATACTATATTACTTAAAGTGTGTATGTACAATTATTTTTTAAATAAGCATATGAAAAAGGTAATACAACTTGAAAGCAAACAGAAAAAAAATATATAAAGACAGAGGAAACACTTCAATATGAAATAAATCAACAAGTACTAGTGTCGACTTTTGCATTTTTTGTTAGTGTTGCGTAACCTAAACCAATTGTCAAGTCAACGTACATACATGTATTTGAGTTTCCGCTTCTACAGACAAAAACTATTTGATGCTTAAAAAACTAGCGTTTTGTGCACTTAAAACCATTCTTTTTTCTTAACTTTTATTCCATTTTAAATAGAAGTATATATTAATTAACTTTATTTTGTTAATTGTATTTATGCCACTATATCTGTTGAAAGATCGTGCATACACACTTTAAGTTTTACTTTGTAAAGAAGAATTACAAGATATTTCCATGAGGTAGTATCGTCCAAAGTTTGCAAGTGCCCCTAAAGCGAAGACGACTATCAGCACGGAACAGATTGTGGTCAGCTTTTCCATCAATGTGCCATCGTGTGAAGACTCGTTGATGACATCAATGATCCTTCCCATGCAGTAAGGAACCGACAAAGACACTGTGCTCGATATTGTCAGCAGACAGACGGCTCCTTAGAAGTATATTCATCATGCATGTATTAGTATAAAATAATTGGTTAAGTTTAAAAATAACTTAAAAGTGAGTTCAACCTGTGTTATTTCTTTATAAAACTCTTAACTGTAAAGAACCAGTACCTGATGTAAACTATCTATCTTCCATTAAGTGAAACCCTTTGGAGGACTTAGACTCTGGCTGCGCTTGAGTAAACCAACAAATTGTTAGTATGTCATAAAAGAATAAGTTAATAAAGGCTTTAATATAAAGCTGGAGGAGTATGAACAATGATAAAAGCTAAAAATAGATCTGGTTTGCTATCACATAGGTCACCAATCACACACCCTACAACACGTCACACACATCTACACAAATAAGTAAATCATCATCGGATACCCACGTTCGACCCATTGCGCTCCTCTCCCTTCAATCTAATGCTGGAGTGTAATGGAATGATTAGTCATGGGTATCTGACGATGTAAGTAAATTGGCCGATTTGATAGATACTGTAAAATTTGACATAATTACAAAAGTTGACAAATAAATCATCGTCGGATACCCACGTTCGACCCATTCCGCTCCTCTCCATTCAATCTAATGCTGGAGTGTAATGGAATGATTAGTCATGGGTATCTGACGATGTAAGTAAATTGGCCAATTCGATAGATACTGTAAAATTGGACATAATTACAAAAGTTGACAACTTGAAACTTGTAAACTTGATACTTGTTTATTTGATTATTTGCAATGTACACATGAAAAATGTGAGCGCCAAGGCCAACAAACACAAAACCTCACTATCAATAACTGTACATCATTGGTACATGATACTAAACATAAGATAAGTAACAATACAAATAAATAATGGTTATTAAACTGTCAAAAAATGCACTTGTCACCCCTGTTATGCACCTATCAGTATTTTCCCCAAGAGTGGGATAGGTGGGCAGACCTAGGGGAATTTGACAAATGTCATTTTGGGGGGTCTAATTCTCAAACCTAGAACCAAGCATATTTGCCTAAAAGCCCTCAGTGGGAGAGCTATATATCTATCAAATAGCCCGGGGTCATATATTACCGGGATCTAAAATCTGACCAGTCTATTTCCCCGGGACCCAGAACCATTATAGCGTGTCCAATTCACCTGTTGGGAATCGCTTGCAGTCTTAAGTCCCGTATAGGCCGGCCGCTCCCCCCCCCTCGGGGAAAAAACATTGATAGGGGCATAACTGTTACAAGAATAAATGTCAAGTACAGTAACATGATTACCTCCAATTTTCCATCTTTCATTATATGATGATTTCATCAGTCTTTTGAACTCAGATACTGATATTCCATTATTTTTTTCATTTTGTTTTAGTGGCTGTACTACTAGGTCTTTATTTTTGGGAAGTCGAGCAGGTGTAACAGAGAACTGTCTTGTATTATTGTATCGTGTAAACGGAGGTTGTACTCGATGCACTCTTGAACACTTTGTCATAAAGGTCCTTTTCAAAGGACGCAATAATGCTGTATAGCCGAACACACATTTGCGATTGATGCATGGATACATGTTAGCATACACAGTTTTGTAACTGAACACTGATTCTAGTATTCAAACTTAAAATTTAAAAGAAAATTCTCTGAGTCTGACTCGTGCCTGTGCAATGCATATTAATATTTGCAGGTTTTTAATTCACATACATGAACAATTCTGCATTTACGTAAACACTTCAATGTAACTTCAACAAATGATAGTAATACTTTGCACAATGTACGACACTAGCTATTTCACAAGCATTCACTGAACATTGACTTCGTGACAATATGTGACACTGCTGCAATGCTGGCCAGCTGCAATGTTGAAGAAAAATAATAAAATTCCAGAAGTACGTCTGCTGATTTTGGCAAGAAGGATGTGATTTCATTACCATTGAACCATTCTGTGTTTTACATTTAACAAAAACAAACCGATATCACGGCAGTTTATTTGTAAGCGTGTTGGCAATATGACATTGATAAACTAGAATACACGAATTCGTCTTACGCAATATAAGTCGTATGCAATATAAGCTTGTTATCCAAAGTCATCCGCATCATGTTTATTTCGAGTGGTTTCCGACTCGTATGTTTCATAAGAAAGCCAGCCGAAAACCAACTTCTTCCACTCGTTATGGGAGCTTGATTTCTTAATAAGAGTTCCATAGCGGAAAAGTCTAAGCATCTGTCTGATACGCCGGTTCGATCAAGGAAGTTTCCACGAAACAGACATTTCGTTTTGTAAGATAAATACCAATTATGCTTATTCTGATCAGTCCCTTCACCAAAAAACTTGAAATAATCAGTTCCTTTGATGATTTAACATTGTTTAGCAAATGCCAGTGACAAATATCTTTGTAATAAATTGCAGTGTATTTTCATGTTACCAATATCCAATGCCAAAGGCATAACTGAATCTGACTCTATCGTCGAAGTGCCAATTTTGGAGTCCAAGTTAGTTTTGTTGAAAGTACATTACGCATAGAAATTATCTATTTACTTAGGAATTTATTGAATGAAGAATATTATTTATTTGCAACTTACAAAATAAACATGAAATAATAAAGAAAATACAATATTAAGGCCAATAATATCAATTTAAACGCATCACTGTCATATTTTATCGAATTCCTGAATGGCAGAGGTGAGGCTTACTATCTACTAGACTACTATCGACACAAATGGCCAGGAGTTTTTATTAAAAAAAAATATCTAAGGGTTTAATATCTCAGCTTTTTCAGACTCGAAGTCACATACCTGTCAAGGCCATTATGTGAGTCAGTGTAAGAATTTGGTTAAATGAAGGAGGTAGGGATGTAAATGGATCCAAAACAGGATACTCTTGGTTTCTGTAGTTGATTTTGAAACTATTAAAGGGACTTGTTTACTGATTTTTTAATTGTGCATTTTAGATTTTGTCAAGATATTTTAAGAAATTCTCTGAAATCACGACACACAATGCGTATAACCCAGAAATTTTTGTAAACATTCATTTCAAACTGTAATTTTGTGTTTGTTTGGCGTAAAAAAAATATGTGTAACATGCCCCAAACAAATAGGGTAGGTAGGAAGGGAATGATTATTTTTTATTTTATTTGGTAAATTGTCAACTTGAAGATTCTAAAACTGAATGACTATTCAAAACATGTATTTAATATTACAAAACATTGTTTTGAAGTGGATGCTATCAAAACAAAACACTTAGTTATAAAAAAAAACATTGAATTATTGGAAGAAAGTAAAATAAACAAAAAAATATCTGACCCATTCAATAAAATGTTCTAGGGTTTTTAGGCCTTAGTCTAATACAGTATGCTTTCAATAAATTTAATTTTAATTAGATCAAAGTTATTACACAGTGTAAGTGCTTTTCTATCAAAATGAAGACTGAACAAAATGATGAGAAACATCTCAAAAATTCATGGTTGCTAGGGTGCCTTCCTAGAATTGGTCAGTAACTAAGTCAATGTTTGATCTCAAAATTATTCGTTTTCCTCAAAGTTTTATTGGGTTGAAGTTTTCTTGTTGGTCCCTGCAACTTTGAGCCATCAGGAGTTGACTGTATATCACAAAACTGTTTATTCGCCAAAAAAAACATGTTTGTATATGTACCATATTAATAAGAAATCACAAAAATAACAAAACAACAACAAAAACAGCAACAAACACGAAGTTTTTTCAGCTCACCTGAGCACAAAGTGCTCATGGTGAGCTTTTGTGATCGCCCGTTGTCCGTCGTCCGTGCGTGCATGCGTGCGTCCAACAGTCATCAACTTTTCATTCAAACAACATCTCCTCCTAAACCACTTGGCAGATTTTCACCAAACTTCACAGGAATGATCATTGGGTGACCCTCTTTCAAAGTTGTTCAAATCCTTACGGTCTGCTGCATATGTAGGTCACCAGAGCTAAAAATATATTTAAAAAGTGTAAACTTAAACAATCTTCTCTGAAACCACAAGGCCCAGAGGTTTCATATTTGGTATGTAACATCCTATAGTGGTCCTCTACAAAGAATGTTCAAATTATGCCCCTGTGGTCAGAACTGGCCACGCCCCGGGGGTCACATGGTTTATATAGAATATATAGCAAAATGACTTTAAAAATCTCCTCTGAAACTGCAAGGCCCAGAGGTTTCATATTTGGTATGCAACATCCTTAAGTGGTCCTCTACAAAGATTGTTCAAATTATGCCCCTGGGGTCAAAACGGGCCATGCCCCGGGGGTCACATAATTTACTGTGGAATCATTTAATTTCGTTGACATGAAATTTCGTGGATTCGTAAAATCGGGAATATTCGTTGGATCTTAAATGCGTGGATTTCGAATTTTGCCAACAACCTAAAAGAAATACTGTATCTATGTGTTTTTTGTTTATTCTAACAACCCTTGCACTCAGTTGACATCCGCTAAAACAACAACGTGTCAATTACCCGCATTGTCCGTATCTTATCGTCTCAACCTTGCGATAATGTGGTCCCTAGTGTAACAACACCATACCAATTAGCGGGATTTAACATAGGTGCAATATACCGGTATCGCAATAAACAGTCAAATTAATAGTGGTACCCATAGTGTCTTGTATAATTGTAATAAAACAGTGGGTCCTATTAATTGCAGTTTGACACGAAGCCAGTTAAGCGCATGACAATTAACAAGTGACAAACTGCAGATATCGATACGTTCGTGACAATTGAGCAATCTGTACCTTTCACTTATTCTGTCAGTATCATCTGTTTTTTCAAAAAGGAAACATCATACAATTATTTATTTTTTTAAACATAGTAAAAGTATAATTTAACATCATGTCAGTATTCTCAGTAAATAATTATCAAGGGAGGTAACACAATCACCCAAACATAGGTCAAAAGTAGTTGCACCCCTTTAGTCTGATGTCACAGTAGTGCAGATACTAATAATTTCGGATATAAGACTTTGGACATAAACGTTCGTCGTACATTTGAATACGTGGTTGAGCTGACCCACGAAAATCCACGAAAATTAGTGTCCGACGAATAATAATGGTTTTACAGTATATAGACTTAAATAGCAAAATGACTTTAAAAATCTTCTCCTCTGAAATTGCAAGGCCCAGAGGTTTCATATTTGGTATGTAACATTCTTTCGTGGTCCTCTACAAAGATTGTTCAAATTATGCCCCTGGGGTCAAAACGGGCCACACCCCGGGGGGCACATGGTTTATATAGAATATATAGCAAAATGACTTTAAAAATCTTCTCCTCTGATACCACAAGGCCCAGAGGTTTCATATTTGGTATGTAACATCCTATAGTGGTCCTCTACAAAGATTTTCAAATTATGCCCCTGGGGTCAAAACTGGCCACACCCCGGGGGTCTCATGGTTTATATAGAATATATAGCAAAATGACTTAAAATCTTCACCTCTGAAACCACAAGGCCCAGCGGTTTCATATTTGGTATGTAACATTCTTTAGTGGTCCTCTACAAAGATTGTTCAAATTATGCCCCAGGGTCAAAACTGGCCAAAACTGGCCACGCCCCAGGGGTCACATGATTTTTATAGATTTAAATAGCAAAATGACTTTAAAAATCTTCTCCTCAGAAACCCCAAAGCCCAGAGGTTTCGTATTTGGTATGTAACATCCTATAGTGGTCCTCTACAAAGATTGTTCAAATTATGCCCCACAACCCAGGAGTCATATGGAGCAAAATGACTTTAAAAGTTATCTCCTCTGAAACCGCAAGGCCTAGAGGTTTCATATTTGGTATGTAACATTGTATAGTGGTCCTCTACAAAGATTGTTCAAATTATGCCCCTGGTGTCAAAACTGGTTACGCCCAGGGCGTCACAAGGTTTATATAGACTTAAAAAGCAATATGACTTTAAAAATCCTCCTCTGAAACGGCAAGGCCCACAGCTTTCCTATATTTGGTATGTAAAATTGCATAGTGGTCCTCTCCAAAGATTGTTCAAATTATGCCCCTGGGGTCAAATCTGGCCACACCCCGAGGGGTCACATGGTTTATATAGACTTAAATAGCAAAATGACTTTAAAAATCTTTACCTGAAACCGCAAGGCCCAGAGGTTTGTTCAAGATTGTTCAACTTATGCCCCTGGGATAAAAATAAGCCACGCCTCGGGGATGAAAATTCCAATTGGGTTACAAGGTCTCAAAAAGCAGGCAAGGAATTATACAAATTACCTTATTAGTGTAAATTATAATGACTACACTAATTTCATATTTTGTGTACTTAACCATGCAAGGATAGAGATCATAATTGTAACTTGCCTGGATGGAGTTTTACTTGTAGCATGCTTCTGGCAATTGGGTTTTTTTATAGACTAAAAGAACAAATTGCACTTTCTCACAATGCAAAGACTTTTACATTTACAACATACAAAAACTAAAACTACTGAAAGTAATTTTTAGAAATGTCACATTTTAAAAATCTAAACAGTTACTCTATGAAAAAATTAAAATAAACAACGTATTCTGGTGTTTTATTGGTTGAATTGGGTATTTTAATGGTGTTTTTACCTATATGCATACAAGTATGTTCTTGATATACAGCTTAAATCATATTTCCTAAGTATTTACCATTTTGTTACTTCCGATTTCGAATTTGTTCTTCTTTCTTGGGAAAAATAAACCATATTTGGCATTGGGATGGGGTCCGTTTATCAGACCCTGTTATATAAGGTTAAAATATCACTGGTTTTAGTGTGTCATAATTTGTTGTTTTAGTTGTGAAGATGGCAGATATTTCCCAGTACACTCTCCCCAACTCTACAGGGGTATGTCTACTGGACTGCACAACAGCATTCAAGAACCTGACAGAACGGGAGAAGCTGTATGCACATTACATCTCCCAGGCGTCCTGGTATGGGGGCCTTATAGTGCTTGTGCAGGTATGGAAGTAGGATCCATAGGATCCTGATCATGTATCTCACCCAATCTCATACTGTTACATATTTCCGCAATGTTTTTCATTATAGATTTGCCTGTATTTTTCAGGGTACTTAATGGTTTTACTCATCTTCACGTAGGTATTTCCAGTGTTTGCAGTCACCTTTTTCTCTCCTTTACATTGGAATATTCCTTTAGTTGATGCATTATGGTATTTTGCATTACCAAATAATATGTAACCTGGTGTAAGCAACTAAGCATAGTTATGGTGCTATAAAGCACCATATTTACTATAATTTCTTTATAAACCACCCTTGACTCGTAAGCTCTTTTTACAAAAAAAGTATTTTTTTACTTAGATACTTTTTAATTTCTTTCGTAACATACAAACTCGGGTTTGACTGGGGCAACCCTGCCACTACTGTTTAGTTTTTGAACATTATTGCAGCTGTTGCATCCAATATGTATGCTTCACTTGTCAATTACTTTACAGACGTCACCTGAGTCGCCCGGGATCTTCCTGCTTCTGCAGAAGGTGTTTAGATCTCAGCCAATCAGTGAGCTGGAGAGACTTGCCACGGAACTCGGGCTCTCCAATGAAGAGTTTGAGGTATATGCCTTGATGCAATAGCGATTAATTCGAATTAACAGTGTTTGAAATAGCGGTGTTCAACTGTATACACTAATCATTTGACTGTATAATTTTCCTGTAGAAATATTCTACAGAAAAGATAGGTAAATGAAACATATCACTTCAGTTTAACATTAAGATGTTGCAGATTTTAAGCCACATGCCTAATCAGATTTATAAATTATTACAGTCTTTATCATTGACCAATATTAGGTGTACATGTAATATATTATAGCATAGTAAAACATATTTCAAAATCAGCACTATTTCATTGATTCTCACTCAAAGTCAATGTCCACATTCTGTTTATGTTGTAGGCTTTCCTGGTGTATGCTGCTGGTTTTTACTCCAACATGGGCAACTACAAGTCATTTGGGGACACAAAGTTCATTCCAAATTTACCTAAGGTAACTTACTGAAGGGCTTGATGGAAGAAGGTAAGTGAAGGAAATAAAGTGTAAGTCAGAGTCAATTTCAAGTTTTGTTAAATATGTTTAACATTTGCCTGCATTCTGACCAAACATTAGCTTTGAAATGCTTGAAGATTATTTTGCCATATTTTTCAAAATACGCTTAATTATTAATTATTTTTATTCACACATTTTTAGCTCTTTGATATATCCTCTTTTCTTACCAGTTTGTATTCTGTATGCAGGAGAAGTTTGAGAGTGTAGTCCTGGAGAGTGCGGCGGGGAAGGCAGACCCAGATGGTATGCGTGCCGTGTGGAACGTGGTGTCCGACAGAATGTTCTCGCTGGTTGACAGGCAGAGGGAACTAGGGCTTGGAGAGAAGGTACTTACAGTAGTACACATTTTTATGCTCCCGAAGTAGGGCATATAGTGGTCGCACCATCCATCTGTGGGTGGGTGCGTGCGTGCGTGGGTGGGTGTGTCCGTCCGTCCAGTTTTAGTTTTTGCTCCACAACTTCTAAATGCCTGGATGGATTTTAATATAACTTCAGGTTATTATTCCCCATGACCAGACGATGTGCTCGTTGGTCAAAGGTCCTGGTCACAATTTAAGGTCAAAGGTCATGATATTTCGGGTGGTAAAAGCCCCTTGCCCAAAAGCCCCTTGGTCTGAAAATGCACACATGGACATAAGCCCCTTGGTATATTTGTCAGAGTGGACATAAGCCCCTTGGTAGATTTAACAGGGTGAAAAAAGCCCCTTGGTAAATATGACAGAGTGGACAAAAGCCCCTTGATGAATTTAATGTTAATTATCATGTTTTGCAAGGTTTTTCGTCTGTTTGTCAACAGTTAATTGCAATTAATATTTCGTTCAATTTGATGGAATGGAATTTCCTATTGAAATGCATACACACTATACAATATCAGAAAGGGGCTTTTGTCCACCAATTCATAATCATCAAGGGGCTTTTGTCCACTCTGTTAAATCTACCAGGGGGCTTATGTGCACTCTGTCAAATATATTGAGGGGCTTATGTCCATGTGTGCATTTTTATACCAAGGGGCTTTTGGGCAAGAGGCTTTTGTACTACACCCGATTTTTTGTTTCCGCTCTGTAACTTCTTAACGCCTGGAAGGATTTTAATATAACTTCAGATTATTATTCCCCATGACCAGACAATGTGTCACGTACAACTCCCATGATGGTCGGTCAAAGGTCAAGGTCACAATTCAAGGTCAAAGGTCAAATATTTTTGTTTCCACTTCATAACTTCTAAGCTTCTATAGGAATTAAAATGTAACTTCAGATTATTATTCTCTATGACCAGACAATGTGTCGCACAACTCCCATGCTCGTCTGTCAAAGGTCAAGGTCACAATTCAAGGTCAAAGGTTAAGGATTTCTGTTTCTCCACCGTAACTTCTTAACATTTGGAAGGATTTTAATATTACTTCATATTATTATTTCCCATGACCAGGCAATGTGTCGTGTACAATTCCCATTGGTCCTCAGTCAAAGGTCAAGGTCACAATTCAAGGTCAAATGTCAAGGGATTTTCTTTCTGCTGTATAACTTCCAAAAGCCTTGAAGGATTTTAATATTACTTCAGATTATATTTTCCCATGACCAGATGATGTGTCACATACCACTTACATGTTCCTCGGTCAAGGTCTGTGGGTCCACGGTTACACTTAAAAGGTCAAATATTAGAATGAACTTTTTTTAGGAAGCATCATTTTTGCCAACATGTAAGAAATGGAAAGATTGGTGGGAATGAAGATCATTATGAGGCAGTGTGTCTCAACAACAAACAGCTGTCTTGCTGAAATCTCAAGATATTTGTCCAGGGCATAATATTGTACTCTGACATTGTTTTGCCTTCTTCTGACAAGCATATGCTATGGGGGCATATGTCACATCCTGTGACAAGACTTGTTTTTACTATGTCCCCGGCATCTTGATGCGGGAGGCATATAGTGATCGTCCTGTCCGTCTTTCCGTCCGTCCTTCCGTCTGTGACAAGGTTAAGTAGATTTTCGTTCAGCACAAACACCGCTTACTACAACACTTGGATACATGCACAGTTGTTGCTTATGACCATTCCCAATCCACCCATATCACCTAACCTCGCTTTGACCTTGACTTTGACCTAATTTGGACTTATAATAATTCAAAAGTGCCATTGCTACCCAGCACCAACCGGGGGCATGTGTGTTTATCAAACACAGAATCTTGTTCAACAGTGTTTTTCTTTTGTGTGTCATTTTATGTACATGTATCATTTATATACCTGTATATCCCAATACTCGATAGCATCACTTGGACAATAGCATTTACCATTTTGTGTATCGTTTTGTTATGTCTTAACTTTCATTGTGTTTATCATTGTGTATGCAGGGCACCACGACCTACTTCTCAAGTAACTGTGATACCCGGGATGCTGAGATTGCCGGTGAGTTCATGACGGCAAAGGACTTGAGTCCGTACAACACCCGCCTGTTCAAGAAAATGGGCGATCCAGGCAGCCCTGTGGAGTATGAAGTCAGACTGGCATCTTCAGAATCCTCTAGTATGTTACCTGTGCAATTAATCTTAGTGTGCATCTGTGAATGGTCTGCATTTGTTGATGCTCTTGAGCTTACTAGTTTTAAGTGTTTGTCTTTGATACTGAGGATTTTAATAATTCATCTGGATTTTAATAATGCATTATTAATGAACTGTGTACACTTATCTTATATTTATTCTGAATGCTACACCTTAGGATTTGACCGTTAGAAGGTTATGTTCTGGTGACTTTTCAGCCAACCAGAGCGTTATGTTCTTGGTCTTGCAAGTTTAAGTAGAGAAATTATATTTTGTGTCGCAGCTTGTATAAAATAGCAGTTTCATGATTTATAGATCTTGACTCGGCATAGGGTACAATTTGAACAATCTTTGTAGAGGACCACAATACAATGTTTCATACCAAATAATAAACCTTTGATCCGTGCGGTTCCAGAGAAGATTTTTAAAGCCATCTTGCTATCTAAGTCTATATAAACCATGTGACCCCCCGGGAGTGGCCAGGTTTGACCTCAGGGGCATAATTTGAAGATTCTTTGTAGAGGACCACTATACAATGTTACTTACTGAATACGAAACCTCTGGACCTTGTTATTTATCCACATTTATCCACTATTGATATTTTTAACAATTTGGAATAAGCCGACTTGGTGGTTTATGTGAATAAATATTATCTAAAGCTATCGGACAGTGTTGAAGTTGAATTGGAGATGTATCTCTGTGTTTCAGAGGGAGAGGTTACTGGTTGTGCGGCTGGATTGCTTGGCACACATCAGTTTACACTCAAGGGCGGGTCAAGCCCAATAACGTTCCACGTAACCAGGGGGGACTATTCTGGGCTTATGGTGCTAGTGTCACAGAACCTGGCAAAGGCAAAGGTAATAGTGCATGTTGGTGTTCATAAATTTGTCTGGAACCAGTTTAGCTGGAAGAAGATATTACGGTCTTTTAAAGGCCTAGTTTAAGGAATGCCTGGCATCTCCATGGGGTATTCCACTCGGTGTATTGGTCCACTATAAAATTCTCTTATCAATTTCCTTAATCTTTTCTCTCAGCTAACTTAGCAATGGCTAAGTGCACTGTTTCCTCTGCAATAGTGTATTGATATTAGCTGATAAGGGTTGCCACACTGTAATCACAGCAGGGTGCAAATACACAGGGGTACACCCAGATTTGGGGGTGGATGGGGTCAAATAAATAACAAACTAGGCGTTTAAGTTCAGAGCTGTTTTGAGGATGGGAATTTCACATAAGACTTTAAATAGAAATTTCATGATTTGGACAATGCATGTAAGTTTATATAATTTTATTTGATGACATCACAAATACTATAAAGGCAGATCAACATATATGGCTATTAATTAACTTTAAAAGAAATTTTAAAAAAAATAAAGCAAAATTATGTTACAATTCTTCAAATGAAACTTTTTTACAAGCTAGTGTTTAGAACAATCTTAAATTTTAGGCATACTTACGCATGACATTAAGTTACTTGGCAGTGTGCTGGTCCAGAGCTTAATCCGGAACATCGTGTTTTCTCATGATCTTTCATTAAGATGGCGAAATCTAGATGCTACATATAGATATACATACAGACCTGCAGCAATAAGTGTGTACCTGTATATGTATTTATGTACTTAAAGGCAAGTGCAGCGAATGAAAATGAAGCGAAAATGCTGGATGAGTACATTGTCAGCTTCACAGCAGGCTCGATCCCCGCACACAAGAACGGCTCGAGATTCTGGATCAAAAACAAGGGACCAGTTGTGGAGATGTAAGAGATACATGTACATCATGGAGTTTGCCTAATTTTTTAACGGAAACTTTTAATAATACCGCTATTTTGAAGTCGTTGGGACCGACGAAAATAGTTTGAAATAGGAAAGTTCAAAATAGCGATGTTCCAACCTTGGCACAGAGATTTGACTGGTTCCGACCATGGCTCTAATCAAATCCCTGCCATCAAAACAAACCACGTGATGATGCGGTTAAATAACACCATGTGTACATACGATGGTGACATTTATAATGAACCAAGGGCATTGAGTATTGAAAGTATTGAAGGGATTCAAATGATACTTCATATTATGATAGAGAGTTTTAAGAGGATTGTAGAGTACAAGGACCATAACTCTTTCTTTAATATTTACGGAGTCATTGCCAATGGCTTATTTTTTTTGGCAGAGCATAACTACATAGTGTAATTGTTTTGTGCAGAACATAACTCGAAAAGTATTGAAGGTTTTCAATGATACTTCATATAATGATAGAGTCCATTGCGAGGAAGTGCACAGTACTAGGACCATAACTCGTTCTGTCAAAACACATCTTCGGGGACATTCGTCACTTACATTGACAAAGCTTGTTAATACTATTGTTCATGTCTTTCAGATACATAGGCTTCATCGAATCCTATAGAGATCCATCAGGAGTGAGGGGAGAATTTGAAGGTAAGAACACATTTGAAGAAAGGGTAAGACTTCTATGTCATTGTTAATGGTTGTGGTCAAAGAAGGAAACTCACTGTGTAACTTTGGTTTGTTCTAAATCTTGTTACTGGATTTAATTGTCAAATGTACGCTTTTTACTAAAGAAAACAAATAAGGTTGTTTGAACATTTTTAAAGCTTCAAAACAACATTATAAATACAGTGACTTAGTTTGGCAATATGACTGTTGTTTCTTGTTGCTTGTTGATAATGACAAAGGTTGAAGTATTACCATGAAATATTTGAGAAATTTCCAATCTGCAAGATGAAAAAATTATTTGCAATCTCTAAATATGATATTCTTTTTTTCGATCATGACATGGCAGCTTTTAATGGGATACTGCCCGTAGCTTTAATTCCTCCACATGTAACTCCAAACCACTCTAAACTCTAGATTACCGTAAAACGTGTATAACCTGCAGTTATGTATCATGCGCACCCATTTTTTAAGTGGAAAATTGAGTCCAAATTGGGTTGAAATAAGGTGCTGTGGATTTTTTTTTAAACATTTCTGAACATTAAAACAACAACATAGAAATGGTATTAAATTTGGAAAAAAATCAAATAAATTTGATTGGGTATTTCTTAATTGAAAACTCCAGGCTTCGTTGCCGTGGTAAACAAGGAGATGAGTGCAAAGTTCGGAGATCTTGTGGAGAACGCGGAGCACCTGCTGGCCTTGCTCCCGTGGCCCGCAGCCTACGAGAAAGATAAGTTCCTGCAACCTGATTTCACCTCCCTCGACGTGCTGACGTTCGGAGGATCGGGAATTCCTGCTGGGATAAATATTCCTAATTGTATGACTGATTCAGGGCTAGTATTGATTAAGAGTCTGAGTTGAAAACTTAGAAAAATCTTAACATTCTGGAGTTTTATAATTAGATTTTCTGAAAAAGAAATGAGGCGCGTTGTGGGAAAACCGTTCTTAATGCATGTGCGTAAAGTGTCATCCCGGATTAGCTTGTGCAGTCCGCACAGGCTAATCCGGGACGGCACTTTCCACTTTTATGGTATTTTCTGTTTCAATGAAGTGTCTTCTAACCATAAATCCACTTTAGGCGGAAAGTGTTGTCCCGGATTAGTTTGTGCGGACTGCACAGGCTAATCCGGGATGACACTGTACGCACATGCATTAAGTCCGGTTTTCCCACGACGTGCCACAATGTATTGTTTTAAGATTTTGATAAAGGAGTTGGAATATAATTCCAAATGTACAAATATTTTTCATTTGTCATGTACATGTTCTCAAGCATAGTGTTTCGACCAAAAATTGTAATTGTGGCTTGTTTTCAACTTCAGTTTAGAAGAACTTAAGAATATTTATAAATATGTGCCCAGGGCTGGTATTTATTAAAAAATATGTCATAAACATGGTCCAAAAGTAGTGTTTTTAATAAAAATTCTTATTTTGACTTATTATACCACCACATACAAAGTTTAGGGTGAGTATATAGGAGTTAGCTTGTCGGTCTGTCTGTCTATCTGTCTGTTGGTTTCCGGATGATAACTCAAGAAGGGCTTGACATATTCGAATAATTTTGGTACACATGTGTAACATCATAGAATACAGGTCATGTTCGATGTTGGTTACAAACAACTAAATTTTGACAGAGTAATGGCCCCTTTTCAAATTAAAATTCTCTAAAAACATGGTTTCCGGATGATAACTCAAGAAAGGCTTGAAATATTCAAATAATTCTTGGTATACATGTGTAGCATCATAAAATATGAGTCAAGTTCGACTTTGTTACAAACCACTAAATTTTGATAGAGTTATGGCCCTTTATTTGACTTAAATTACCTAAAAACATGGTTTCCTGACGATAACTCAACACTGGCTTGACATATTCAAATAATTATTGGTACACATGTGTAGCATCATAAAATACAGGTCAAGTTCGACTTTGGTTACAAACCTTGTGGCCCCTTTTTGACTTCAATTCCCGAAAAACATGGACAATAACTCATAAAAGGCTTCACATATTTAAATTATCTTTGGTACATAGGTGTAACATCATAAAATACAGATCAAGTTCAACTTTGGTTACAAACCACTAAATGTTGACAGAGTTATGGCTCCTATTGAAATTACATTTTTCCAAATACACTGTTGCCCATTCACAAATTAAAGCATTCTCTCTGTCTATTTCTTTCGAATGGATGCCATAGTTTTGTGACAAGGCCATATTGTGGGTGTATATATGTCACTCATTTGACAATTCTAGTTTTCAACTTAAGTTAAGACATGCTTAAGTATCAGTATAAATATTGGCATAGAGCCTGTTACAGGACTGTGATTTTTCCTCTTCTCAGCTGTTTTCCTCCTTTTTACTTTATTTTATATACATCTAGTGCTTTTATTCTCTGGATCTGTTTAAAAATGCAGAGATTTTTTTATGTGCTTTGAGTTGAATTAACACTGTTCAAACATGATAAACATTTAGACCTTGAGTTAAATGTATGATTTAAGGGCACATTATTCATAAAAATGATTTGTTAAGTACATATATTTAACACAGACACTGTAACTTTGAAGAAAAAAATATGTTTTATGGAAATTATGGTACCATAACAGCGCTAATTGAGAGCATAAAATATTCTTTGAAGACGTGAATGTTTTTTCACGACCACAGAGTCTGGTTACACAGCAACACATTTCAGATAATGAAATCCGTCAAGATGAAGGATTCAAGAATGTTTCCCTTGGTAACGTTCTCACTGCCGGCTACAAGGACACAAAAATCACTTTTCTTTCGGAACAGGACAAGGTATTTGCTTACACACGCAATGTTTGTATTTTTACAAACTTATGCGCACCCTTATTTAAAACTCATTTTACCCCACTCATACTGGTAGTTATTGTTGATTAAATTATGCAGACAAAAACATTTAAGTTTTTGTCAAAACCATTACAATACTTGGTCAAATAAAACTTGCATTTTGCTAGTTAACCTTGAAATTCTAAGGTTACTAAAACACAATGTCATATTAAGAGAAATATAATGTTTTGGCTAAAAACATTTCATGGTAGACAACTTCCGAAGTACCTCTGTACAATGTGTCATCAAACAATTAAGAATAGAAATGTTAGCAGCGTTATTTAGCAGCCTGTTTGTTTTTAGCTTGTCTATTCACCAAATAGTTCAGGGTTTACTACTCGCCCATTCGTCGATGGCTGCGTAATGCTCTGGTTAAGGTTTACGTGCTACAAGTCCATATTTCTGTAACTACTACAGATATTTGATTGAAACTAAAGACATGTCTTTGGGATCATTTTGTGAGGTGACAGACCAATAACAATTTAGCAGAATTATGCCCCTTTTTGTACATAGAAAATCAGGTTCAAGTTTGTGTGCAACTACTCCATATCTCTATATCTACTACAGATATTCAATTGAAACTTCACACATGCCTTTGGGGTCATTATATCAGGTCACTGGCCAAGACCCATAACTGTGACCAGCATTTTAGCAGAATTATGCCCCTGTTTGAACTTAGAAATTCAGTTTAAAGTTTGCATGCAACAACTCCATATCTCTATAACTACTACAGATATTCAATTGAAACTTCACACATGTCTTTAGGGTCATTATAGAAGGTCACTGACCAAGGCCCATAACTCTGACCTGCAATTTAGCAGAGTTATGCCCCTATTTGTACTTAAAAATTTCAGGTTAAAGTTTGCGTGCAACAACTTAACATCTCTATATCAGCTACAGATATTCTATTAAAACTTCACACATGTCTTCAAGGTCATTATATAAGGTCACTGGCCAAGGCACATAACTTTTTTGTTCTTTGTAATAGAATTTTTTGTTCTCATGGTAAATTAACATACATACATGCATACATACACGCAATTACTATTTTAAATTCATTTTATAATACATATACAACAAAAATATGCATAGGCACATAACTGTGACCAGCATTTTAGCAGAATTATGCCCCTTTTTTGTAGTGATGAAGGCCACTAACTCCGACAAAGCAATTGCATAGTCGAGTGCGCTGTTCTGAGACAGCTCTTTTTATGCCAAAAGTATCAATAAATATGCCCATAAGTAATTTATTTACAATATAATTAACAACGGGTTGACGTTATCTGGACTATTCCGGTCCATGTTTCAGGAACTGTACACGAAACTCAAGGTGCCAGCTTTCGAGGTACAAGTGGGGCTGCATGAACTGCTCGGCCATGGAAGTGGGAAACTCTTCTCGAGGGTGAGTCACACCAAGGCATCATGGTTTTGTTGCCGTTTGTCTGAACACTTGAAGCATTAAGATATACACTGGGTACTTAAAAAAATCACATTGATACATTTGGTGTGGTCTGTATATGACACATACTTTATACTTAAACTAATAAACAGTCATTTACATCTGATAACAGGACCAGTAGCTCAAGTTGATTTATTTTATTTATATACAGTTCATGCATGGTCTGTTTATCCGTCCATATTTCATAACTTCTAAATGCCTGGAAGGACTTTGAAGTGTCGGTTATGTGCAACTGAATTGGTACATGCCAAATGGTGTCATAATTGCAAAAGTCATGATGCTGCCCGAAAAAATTGTGTTGCTTTGTGCGTCTGTGTGTCCGTCTGTCCCATTTTCTTGTCCGGAGTATTTCTCAGCAACTACTGAGAAGCTTCATGACCAAGCAGAGGTGCACTGAACCAGGACGTTCCTCTTCAATGATTTTTCTCAGAGATTTGGGATTTTGCAGATTTCTGAAATAAGCATTTAGTGCACAATTCTTGTCCGGTCTATTTCTACGCAACTACTGGTCTGAATTCAATGAAACTTTATAGGAAGCTTCATTATCAAGAGAATGTGTGCACTGAACCATGGCGTTCTGCTTCAATGATTTTTCTCAGAGTTATGTGACTTTGAAGATTTCGGAAGTAAGCATTTAGTGCACAATTCTTTTCGGGTCTATTTAAACGCAACTGCTGGCCATAATTAAAACAAAATTTATAGGAAGCTTCATGACCAAGAGGAGGTGTGCACTGAACCAGGACGTTCTGCTTTAATGATTTTTCTAAGAGTTATGGGACTTTGAAGATTTCTAAAATAAGTTTTTAGTGTTCACTTTTTGTCCAATCTGTTTCTACACAACTACTAGCCAGATTTCAAATAAACTTTTTGGGAAGCTTTATTATACCCCCACAAACAAAGTTTAGAGGGGGGGGGTATATAGGAGTGAGCTTGTCTGTCTGTTGGTTTTTGGTTTCTGGATGATAACTCAAGAAAGGCTTGACATATTCAAATAATTTTTGGTACACAATTGTAACATCATAAAATACAGGTCAAGTTCGATGTTGATGACAAACCACTAAATTTTGACAGAGTAATGGCCCCTTTTCGACCTAAAATTTTTTCGGGATGATAACTTAAGAAAGGCTTGACATATTCAAATAATATTTGGTACACATGTGTAACATCATAGAATACAGGTCAATGTCAATGTTGGTTACAAACCACTAAATTTTGACAGAGTTATGGCCCCTTTTCGACTTACAATTCCCTAAAAACACGATTTTTAGACAATAACTCAAGAATGGCTTGACATTTTCAAATAATTCTAGGTATACACGTGCATGTGTAGCATCATAAACTGCGGGTCAAGTTCGACTTTGGTTACAAACTACTAAATTTTGATAGAGTTATGGCCCTTTATTTGACTTAAATTCCCTAAAACCATGGTTTCCTGACGATAACTCAACAATGGCTTGACATATTTAAATAATTATGGGTACACATGTGTAGCATCATAAAATACAGGTCAAGTTTGACTTTGGTTACAAACCACTAAATTTTGACACAGTTATGGCCCCTTTCTGACTTAAATTCCCGAAAAACATGGACAATAACTCATGACAGGCTTCACATATTTAAATTATTTTTGGTACATGGGAGTAACATTATAAAATACAGATCAAGTTCAACTCTGGTTACAAACCACTAAATGCTGACAGAGTTATGGCTCCTATTGAAATTAACTTTTTCCAAATACACTGTTGACCATTCACAAATTAAAGCATTCTCTCTCTGTACATTTCTTTCGAATGGATGCCATAGTTTTGTGACAAGGCCATATTGTGGGGGTATATCCGTCACTCATGTGACAATTCTAGTTACCAAAAGGAGGTGTGCACTGAACCAGGATGTTCCGCTTCAATGATTTTTCTAAGAGTTGTGCGACTTTGAAGATTTCTGAAATTAGTGCACAATTCTTATCCGGGCTATTTCTCCGCAACTACTGGCCAGAATGCAATGAAACTGTATGTGATGCTTCATTATCAAAATGAGGTATGCACAGTACAGGATGTTCCCTTTCAGTGATTTTCCTTGGAGTTATGCGACTTTGAAGGTTGCTGAAATTAGTGTATAGTGCACAATTCTTGTCGGGACTGTTTCTCTGCAAATACTAGCCACTATTCAATGAAACTGTATGGGAAGCTTCATTACCAATGTTCACAGTACCAAGATGCTCCACTTCAATGATTTGTCGTACGGTTATATGACATTCAATGATTCATTTTGATGTGTGTCCTGCGTCAGAGACGCCAGTATTTTCATGAGGACGCAAAAACAATCAAAGATGACGTGCGTCTGTCGGATGCATAAACATACAAAGTCAAATTCTTGAGAAATTTAGCATTCTTTCAAACCAAAACAAAATACCCACACATGATTACCTTATGCTCGCAGCACGTATTTATTAGGGATGGCAAAACTGTTCGAATATTCGATTGAATGATAGCCATTTGAATAGTAAAAACACCATTTGAATAATCGCACATTTGTATTGCGTTTTAAAACCAATAATGTCCTGTTTGTAGGAAGTATTTTCTGTCAACTTAAATGTAGTATTTCACCAGTAGATACCTAATACCAAGTGTTCAATATTGTGGCCCTGTGTCGAGTGTCAGACCGATGGATAATGAACACACAGGACAGTGTCAGTCGCCACTCTCGTCTGGTCGCCAGAAATACACAATTACAGTAGGAAACCATAGCTGTTAAATAGTAATTGCAACTTGCTTGTAGACTTGTGAAAGGAGTAAAAACAAATAAACTACAGAAGTGCATTCACACATTTAGCAGTCATTTTAGCTGAGAAACATTGCTCAAATTTGCTGATAAACTATGCTTATCAGAGCGTTTCCATACTGATGAAAATGTGAAGTGTTATAAAAACGTTTTTGTTTAAAAGAACAATGAAAATGGGTTCTGTGGTTGTTTACTCTTGTATACTGTGCATGCTGTGCATTAATTAGGAAGTGGAATTTGTAAATGAAAATACGACAGTACTGGCTTATCAGTACAACAATGTCATACAAGACTAATGATTATGTCATTGGCAGTTAGGCCACAAAGTTCAATGTAGTATATACGAATATATTATTCAATTGAATGAAAAAGCGAATATTCAAATACTGATTTTGGTATTCGATGCCATCCCTAGTATTTATCCAATTGAATTATATTAACGTTAACACTCTCCATTTTAATTCCAAAACATTTCTGCCAAAAATAAAATCTCCAATTCATCAAATGCCACAAAACAACCGTCACTTGAAATTTTCTCTAGAATGCTAATTCATTAATGCTCTGTCGACAGCGCTTGCATTGTTCAGGTACAGTAGTATATAGATCGATGCTTTCTGACACAGATCATGTTGCGCACTTATCAGCTACAAGCTGCTAGGCAATGGCCCCAGTTGGCAGTCACATCAAAGCTGTTTGAAATCAAACCGACACTGTTGCTATGGCTGTTGCTAACTGCTTGCAGATTTGGAAGCCCAGCTAATTGATGATGTCGCTTTTTCATTCTTAGTCGTATAAAGTTTTAACACGTAAATGCCTCATGTTTTTTACGGATTTTATTGTTTGTTAAAAATTGGTAAAAATTGGGAATATTATTGTGAGGTAATTAGAACGCAGTTTTACGTTGATAAACAGAACATTATGCATTAATTACGAGCACAATATTATGAAAAAATAACTAAATTTTTGAACAGAAAATAAAATAAAACATGTCTGAAAATGACTTACCATATAAAACGCGCACCAAACTTTCTTAGCCGAACAACAACAGAAATAAATGAAAGATAAATAAATATCGAACAGTCTGCGTCATGCCACCAAAGAAACTGAGATTTGTTTTTACTTGACATAAAATATTTCTTTGAATGTGTACTGTTGAAGTCAAACAACTTTTAATTAAGTTGTCATTGTTAGTGTGAACTGTTAAATAATTATTCCTGTTTTATTGCCATTTTTTTCAAAAGACATTATTTGATAGGGACTAATTGCTTTGGTTTGGGACTCATTGTTTCAAAAATGCGAGTCCCAAGGACTCATATAGTCAGATTTCAAAATGAATCACTGGACTTTGATGATTGCTGACATTAATATATAGAGCACACTTGTCTGGACTCTGCTCCTCTGATTGCATTCCCATTACTTGGCAAAGACCATTGTGGAGCATCCATCAGTTCACTGGTATCCTTGTTATCTGTGTCAAAGGAGTATGTGGGGTAATTGATCACCTTAGGTGATAGCTCTAGTTTTAGGGAAAGATCTAGAGCAGAAAGCAGGGTGCTGCACCCTGGTCCTTTTTGGTTCCCCCTGCTGCCCCTGTGGACTGGTCAATACAGAAATGTTGAGTATCTTTTGAAATTCAACATATTTTTGCAAATATTCAACTACAAATGAATAGACTATGCTTAAAAAGCTTAATCAAAAGCATTCGACTCATTAAACCCCTGGATTTGGCAAATTATTAGAAAATATCAACAAACTGGACCAGTTTTCCCCCCTGCTCCTTCTTAGCAGCACTTTGTTCCTTTTTAGATGCTAGATCTTTCCTTAAGTTTTAACCAGTAAAAAAGTACAGATGAACAATGTATATAATTTGTTAACTACTGTGTATGAAATTATGATAATTATAGTTCAATACTAAGGTAATATCAGAAATTTCTTGTGTTCATATGATCAAAGACAACACAAATGTTAAACAAATTAAGTTGTATAATTGTAGTGTTAGATTTTTATCTATAAGATCTATATATTGAATAATGCATGTGTTTCTCAAATTCTGTTTTCTTTTCAGGATGAAAATGGGAAGTTTAACTTTGACCAGGAAACAGTGAAGCATGCTGAAACTGGCGAAAGGGTAGGCCCAGATAATAAAACGAGTTGAGGAAGATCCTGGGAAAGTTCCCTTAGCGGCTTTATGATATCTCACTTTACTCCCATATAGGGCTGACTTCAATAGGGTTGTTAATATGTTATATTTATTATTGTTAGTAAATTAACAAATATTCACAGCAACAACAATAAGATGTTTAGTAAAAATAAATCCTAAAGGAGAATTGCAGGAAGTGTTCTCGCTCTTTCTTCACTTAGGCCTGTTCCAGGAAAAAAGGTGATAGGGGGGTGCGGGGGGTACTTACAACACTGCTTTATTTTTGTTCAAGTCATTGATAATCCGTTTTATCCCCTCTATCACCCACCACCCACCGAATTTTAACACATCGGTGTTACACCCCCTCATCACCTTTTTTCCTGGAACAAGCCTTCAATGACATTGTTAGCCAACATTGTGTACTTCTTTTAAACCTAGATCTTTCAGGAAGACAATTTGTCCGTACTGAGTAGCCACTTTACAAACTTTTAATGAAATTATTTTCTTCAGTCCTATACTGGTATGTACAAATTTCTTAGGTACTATACTGGTATGTACAAATTTCTTAGGTACTATACTGGTATGTACAAATTTCTTAGGTACTATACTGGTATGTACAAATTTCTTAAGTACTATACTGGTATGTACACATTTCTTAAGTACTATACTGGTATGTACACATTTCTTAAGTACTATACTGGTATGTACACATTTCTTAGGTACTATACTGGTATGTACACATTTCTTAAGTACTATACTGGTATGTACACATTTCTTAGGTACTATACTGGTATGTACACATTTCTTAAGTACTATACTGGTATGTACACATTTCTTAAGTACTATACTGGTATGTACAAATTGCGAGTATACTTTATCGAGAGTGAGGCAATTACTCAAGATGATGATGATGATGATGATGATGTTTGTTATTCCAGATAAACAGCTGGTACAATCCGGGCGAGACATGGGTCTCCAAGTTCACCTCCCTGGCATCCCCGTATGAGGAGTGCAGGGCAGAGTGTGTCGGCATCTACCTGTGTCTCTCCACAGATGCCTTGAGGTAGGCATACAGTCCTTTCTTTCTCATTAATGTGTACTATCTACCTGTGTCTCTCCACAGATGCCTTGAGGTTGGCATACAGTCCTTTCTTTCTCATTAATGTGTACTATCTACCTGTGTCTCTCCACAGATGCCTTGAGGTTGGCATACAGTCCTTTCTTTTTCATTAATGTGTACTTTAATGAAGATGTAAATTCTTTGTATTATTGTCGGTAGTTTGAAGAAAAGCCCTTGAAAACCATATCTAAACAGCCTTGGTTTCTAAAAGTAGCTTTTGTATATTTCCATTGGTTTTTGCAATTGGGATTCATGTATTTCCTTGGGTTTTTGCAGGTTTCTGTTTGTTAAGTAGGTTTTCATGGGTTTTTGCCAGTTTTCACTTTTTAGTTAAGTAACGGCTTTTGTTAGTTTAAGACTTAATGAAGATGTAAATTCTTTGTATTATTGTCGGTAGTTTGAAGAAAAGCCCTTGAAAACCATATCTAAACAGCCTTGGTTTCTAAAAGTAGGTTTTTGTATATTTCCATTGGTTTTTGCAATTGGGATTCATGTATTTCCTTGGGTTTTTGCAGGTTTCTGTTTGTTAAGTAGGTTTTCATGGGTTTTTGCCAGTTTTCAATTTTTAGTTAAGTAACGGCTTTTGTTAGTTTAAGTAGGTTTGCTTGGGTTTTTGTAGGTTTCCAGTTTAATTATGTAATTGTGGGTTTTCATGTTATTATATTAGTTATATAAGTGTTTTTGTTTCATTATAAGTAGGTTTCCTTGGGGTTTTGCAGTTTTGGGGCTTATTGAGGGTTTCCGTTGTTTAGTGATTGTCGTGTTGCAGGATATTTGGACATGAGGATGAGGACGGTGATGACATCGTGTACATCAACTGGCTGAACATGGTGCGTGCCGGTCTGCTGGCCCTGGAGTTCTTCTCCCCGGAGACACGCCAGTGGAGGCAGGCACACATGAATGCAAGGTAGCATAGTGTGTTTGTGTGTGGACAGTGTTTTTCTAATTTATGATAAAATAGGGTCCAATTTCCCCAGTTCCGGAGTTAATAGTTTCCCCCAAATGCTAAAAAAATTCAATTTTCAATGGTTGCATAATAGGAAAACCTAACAGTATCAGGAAAAACTGACAAAAAATGTTTCTCAGATTTGCTTGTATGTCATTAGATTATAGTGATATGAAATAAATACTGTACAACAAAAATTCTTTTCTTTAGTTGGTGAGTTTTTTCATAATTTCCTTATATAATATGGATTTTCCCCTATCTATGGGCTCAACTATTGTTCCCGCAATGACTGATGAAAATATTGTTGTATACCAGTACTGTATGTGTGTCCTGTAATATTGTTGTATACCAGTACTGTATTTTATGTCCTGTAATATTGTTGTATACCAGTACTGTATGTGTGTCCTGTAATATTGTTGTATACCAGTACTGTATGTGTGTCCTGTAATATTGTTGTATACCAGTACTGTATGTGTGTCCTGTAATATTGTTGTATACCAGTACTGTATGTGTCCTGTACAATGTGAACCATTGATTTTATGTTTGAATTGACAGGATGTCTACTGTGGCTATAATAATAGAAGCAGTGACAATGGGCCACATTTGTGTTGCATATTAAAAAGTAATTTAAAAGATGCTGTGCTTTTGAAGACATTTGCTCAGTTATAAATGTGTTGTCCAATTATTATTATAAGACTTATAAATAAACAATGTAATTGTTGTTCTACTTTTTCCCCAGTTTACATGTATTACATCTCATTGAAGCTACAAGTAACGCGCATGAATCAATTAAATACAAATGTATTGTGAAAACCTAAGTTGGGGAATCTAGACTCAGGTTTTTGTGGTATTTGTATGTTCTCGGCACTCAGACACACTTTTAGCTTCTTTATACTCTGTGAATGAAACTGTAAACAAAGAAACAAAGCAACTTTTTTACTCACCCATGTGACCCTTCAAATTCAAGTGCATCTTAATAGGGGTGTTCCAGTAAATTTTGGACTTAAGATAACAATTATGGAACGTTAAACAATTATCTCATCATAGAATTGTGCAAATAACTTTCGCTTCTACAGTGTTATAGGAAATCTTATCAAACAGGTAACGTATTCACATACTTTCACAGGTTTGTGATTCTCCGGGTGTTGCTGGAGGCAGGTGAAGGGCTTGTGAAGGTGGAGAAGATCGTGGGAGACGACGGAAACCCGGACATTGTTATCTCCCTTGATAGGTCCAAGATTATCCCTGTAGGTAAACCAGCCATTGGGAACTTCTTGAGAAAACTGCAGGTAAAATACTGCTTAAATTATAGATTATATTTTATTCAAAATCAGTTGTTGTTATATTGTTCCAATTCTAAATGCATGATTCCTTTAACTGAAAAGGGTGTAAATTCTTTCAATTCATTGATCAGGTATTAAACATGTTTGGCTCTTCCATATTAGTCCTCTTCCTAAACATTGTATGTTTTGCAGTTATTAGCTATTCCTGTGTTAATTCACACACATTTAACAGAGCTTGCTCTGAGGTGAAAATTTTTGAAGTCCTGACTTCCAAGTGTTGGATATTGGAATCATGTTATATCATATTAAATATGTATTTGAACTTATTAGTCGTAATATGTATTGCAACTTTCTAGTCATATGTATTATAACTTATTACACATAATATGCATTATAACTAATTCCAATATACTGAGATATTATGTATTATAACTTATTACCAAGATATTATATGTACTACCTATTACAACTTATCACCGAAATAATAATTAAGCATTACAACATATTACTGACCGGCGATTTTTTTTCAGTGCTTTAGGAATTGGTTTGGTACCCATGTTTTTCTATGTATTCAGCATTTTGTTACTTCTGATTTGGAAATTCTTACAATTGGGGAAAAATAAACCATATTTGGCATTGGGAATGGGTCTGTTTAACAGACCCCTCTATATAAGGGGAAAAAATCACTGCTAAAATGATACGCATTGTAACACAGGTGTACAAGACCACAGCAGACGTTGCAGCAGGAAGGAAGATGTTTGAGTTCTATTCGGATGTCCACGACTGTGAGGAACCACACTTCATCTCGCTAAGGGAAATCGTACTGGCCCGAAAACAGCCAAGAAAAATGTTCGTTCAGCATAACACCATGCTTCAGGAAGGTAATATTTGAAGGAACTCTTCAGCCTCCATATAATGCTTTGCTAGTATTAAAATACAGTCTATTAACACACAGTCTAAGGACCCGAAAGTTACTATTTTATAGGTCTCTATACAATTATGAAATTTATGTTGTTTTGTTTGAATACTTAAAAAAAAATAATTAAGATATCCTCCTCAGCAAAAACTAGAAAAAGCATGTTTTGGACAATAACTCAATCTGCGTCTTATTGTAAGTGATGCATTTATTATTACAAATGTTTTGATAGCAGTTTTAGTTTTCATTTTGAGTCTAATTTATGACTACATATACATTAGATAGAAGCCGTGTAAAATTACTGGGTGTCAGACCTAAAGTTAAACTGGATTACCCATACAAATTACGAAATAATTGAGGTGTGTCGTGGGAAAACCTGGCTTAATGCATGCACAGGCTAATCAAGGACAACACTGTAGGCGGAAAGTGTCATCCTGGATTAGCCTGTGTGGACTGCATAGGCTAATCCGGGACGACACTTTACGCACATGCACACTGTTTTACTTTTTACCCTACTCAGCAATGTAACATCGAAACACTTAAAGTTGCTTGATGTAACACAGTTGTAAAATAGAGCTTACATTAAAAGTGTTATACATGTACATATATACGTCTTAATTAAACATTTTGTAAATGGCATTTCCTGTCATTTATGAACCAAGAACAGCTCAATGCGAGCCTCACTAATCTATCTAGGGGGACATTCTACATTAAAACTGCTTATGAAATCTCAGTTCAGGAATGTTTGACTCATATGGGACTCATGCACCTATCAGTATTTTTCCCCAGGGGTGGGAGCAACGGGCATAAACGGGACTTTAGACTGAAAGCGATTCCCATTCCGGGTCCCGGGAAATAAACTTTGGTCAGTGTTTAGATCCCGGTAATATTGGAGCCCCCTGGGCCATTTGATGCAGCAAGCATTTCCCACTGTGGGGATTTAGACACAAATGTTTGTCATGTGGGAATTAAACCCCAATAAAAAAATTCCCCGGGGTCAGACCGCCGCTTCCCCCCCCACCCCCCTGGGGGAAAATATTGATAGGTGCATTACCTTTGCATTGGTCTGGCCATATATTTTCAAATTTAATTGTTTTCTGTCAATCTGGTGCATTTTTTATGCATACTGTCTTCACAAATTATATATGTCATGTATACCGGAACTTTCACATTAGAAATTTGTTTGTTCTCAGATGGCAGCATAACCTTGAAGTCCTACGAGGCCACGGCAGCCGGTCTGATCCAGTCCTGGGTGGACAGATTCCCGACCACTGAAGTGGACTCGATCCTTGAAGAGTTGTGGAACAAGGACAGACCCTACTTTGAATAGGAAACAGTGATGCTTATAAAAACTGGCAACCAGAACTGTAGAAATAGCACACAATGTGCCAGCGTACATTCTTGTATGATACACCTACAAGTTTTTCTCTGCAAGGTTGATGAAAAGAAATAAATATTGAACACAAAAATGACAAAATTTTGTTTCTGCAAAAATATTTATGTTGAAATAATTTTTTTCGTAAAATGTCAAAATACTCCTCATTTTCAAACAATTTCAGAACTTTGAGAAGCCATTGGACTGCTAGTTAAGATGAGATAGGTTTGATATCAGTTCATAGACAATCTTATTTTCATGGACCATTACATAGTTGTGTGATTAATGTACTATGTTTGTAACTGTTAGTTCCAGATGTATATTTAATTCTTGTAATAGCATTCTGTTATCACTTGTAATAACTGTCATTGCAAAATTTCAGGAACATTAAATAAAATTGTACACATTTATTTAACATCATGAAATCAAATGTATATGCAGAATAAAGAGGTCACTTTAAACTGATGCCACTAGTTGTTCTGTTATTGTGTAAAGTTATGGGGTAGATTATAAAGAGACAATAGTATTTTGTTTAATCTCAAGAAATTAATGCATTTTGACCATAATGCCTGATTAATGTGTTATACATCTTGCTGAACTTTTGCGATTCAAATATGCAAATGGTTTTTATTTTCTACATTTCAATTTGTAGATTATTCTTGGTCATCAACGTCCAGATATGATTCCAATAACATGATCCATATTTTTAAACATAATATTAATACTTAATAATACTAAGGCGTAAAAATAATTATGTTTGTTTCAGGTTACCCGACCTACCCTAAAAAATGCCCTGACCCTAGAACATTTTATTGAGTCAGTCAGGTTTTGTTTTCTCACTTTATTCCAATAATTAAATGTTTTTGGATAAATAAGTGTTGTTTTTTTATAGCATTCACTTCAAAACAATGATTTATGATATTAGAGAAATGTTTTGAATATTCTTTCAGTTTTAAAATCTTCAGGTTGACCATTTACCAAATAAAAAAAAAATATTAAAAAAAATAATTCCCTACCTACCTACCCTAATTTTTTGGGCATTTAACTTGAAACAAACATAATTATTTTGACACCTAATGATTAGATTTCTATCGGTATTATATGGTATCAAATGACAGTTTCAGATTTTTCATTGAATATTTTTCTAGCAATCATCCAGTCATTGAAGGTTTAACTATTTGTACATTATAATTTCAATGTCAGATCATTTTACTCAAAATGTTTAAATTTAAATATGTATACAACTTTAACATAAATTAATGTGTTTACAGAAATAAATGAAAGATAAATAAATATCGAACAGTCTGCGTCATGCCACCAAAGAAACTGAGATTTGTTTTTACTTGACATAAAATATTTCTTTGAATGTGTACTGTTGAAGTCAAACAACTTTTAATTAAGTTGTCATTGTTAGTGTGAACTGTTAAATAATTATTCCTGTTTTATTGCCATTTTTTTCAAAAGACATTATTTGATAGGGACTAATTGCTTTGGTTTGGGACTCATTGTTTCAAAAATGCGAGTCCCAAGGACTCATATAGTCAGATTTCAAAATGAATCACTGGACTTTGATGATTGCTGACATTAATATATAGAGCACAATTGTCTGGACTCTGCTCCTCTGATTGCATTCCCATTACTTGGCAAAGACCATTGTGGAGCATCCATCAGTTCACTGGTATCCTTGTTATCTGTGTCAAAGGAGTATGTGGGGTAATTGATCACCTTAGGTGATAGCTCTAGTTTTAGGGAAAGATCTAGAGCAGAAAGCAGGGTGCTGCACCCTGGTCCTTTTTGGTTCCCCCTGCTGCCCCTGTGGACTGGTCAATACAGAAATGTTGAGTATCTTTTGAAATTCAACATATTTTTGCAAATATTCAACTACAAATAATAGACTATGCTTAAAAAGCTTAATCAAAAGCATTCGACTCATTAAACCCCTGGATTTGGCAAATTATTAGAAAATATCAACAAACTGGACCAGTTTTCCCCCCTGCTCCTTCTTAGCAGCACTTTGTTCCTTTTTAGATGCTAGATCTTTCCTTAAGTTTTAACCAGTAAAAAAGTACAGATGAACAATGTATATAATTTGTTAACTACTGTGTATGAAATTATGATAATTATAGTTCAATACTAAGGTAATATCAGAAATTTCTTGTGTTCATATGATCAAAGACAACACAAATGTTAAACAAATTAAGTTGTATAATTGTAGTGTTAGATTTTTATCTATAAGATCTATATATTGAATAATGCATGTGTTTCTCAAATTCTGTTTTCTTTTCAGGATGAAAATGGGAAGTTTAACTTTGACCAGGAAACAGTGAAGCATGCTGAAACTGGCGAAAGGGTAGGCCCAGATAATAAAACGAGTTGAGGAAGATCCTGGGAAATTTCCCTTAGCGGCTTTATGATATCTCACTTTACTCCCATATAGGGCTGACTTCAATAGGGTTGTTAATATGTTATATTTATTATTGTTAGTAAATTAACAAATATTCACAGCAACAACAATAAGATGTTTAGTAAAAATAAATCCTAAAGGAGAATTGCAGGAAGTGTTCTCGCTCTTTCTTCACTTAGGCCTGTTCCAGGAAAAAAGGTGATGGGGGGGTGGGGGGGGTACTTACAACACTGCTTTATTTTTGTTCAAGTCATTGATAATCCGTTTTATCCCCTCTATCACCCCCCACACACCGAATTTTAACACATCGGTGTTCCACCCCCTCATCACCTTTTTTCCTGGAACAAGCCTTCAATGACATTGTTAGCCAACATTGTGTACTTCTTTTAAACCTAGATCTTTCAGGAAGACAATTTGTCCGTACTGAGTAGCCACTTTACAAACTTTTAATGAAATTATTTTCTTCAGTCCTATACTGGTATGTACAAATTTCTTAAGTACTATACTGGTATGTACACATTTCTTAGGTACTATACTGGTATGTACAAATTGCGAGTATACTTTATCAAGAGTGAGGCAATTACTCAAGATGATGATGATGATGATGATGATGTTTGTTATTCCAGATAAACAGCTGGTACAATCCGGGCGAGACATGGGTCTCCAAGTTCACCTCCCTGGCATCCCCGTATGAGGAGTGCAGGGCAGAGTGTGTCGGCATCTACCTGTGTCTCTCCACAGATGCCTTGAGGTAGGCATACAGTCCTTTCTTTCTCATTAATGTGTACTATCTACCTGTGTCTCTCCACAGATGCCTTGAGGTTGGCATACAGTCCTTTCTTTCTCATTAATGTGTACTATCTACCTGTGTCTCTCCACAGATGCCTTGAGGTTGGCATACAGTCCTTTCTTTTTCATTAATGTGTACTTTAATGAAGATGTAAATTCTTTGTATTATTGTCGGTAGTTTGAAGAAAAGCCCTTGAAAACCATATCTAAACAGCCTTGGTTTCTAAAAGTAGCTTTTGTATATTTCCATTGGTTTTTGCAATTGGGATTCATGTATTTCCTTGGGTTTTTGCAGGTTTCTGTTTGTTAAGTAGGTTTTCATGGGTTTTTGCCAGTTTTCACTTTTTAGTTAAGTAACGGCTTTTGTTAGTTTAAGACTTAATGAAGATGTAAATTCTTTGTATTATTGTCGGTAGTTTGAAGAAAAGCCCTTGAAAACCATATCTAAACAGCCTTGGTTTCTAAAAGTAGGTTTTTGTATATTTCCATTGGTTTTTGCAATTGGGATTCATGTATTTCCTTGGGTTTTTGCAGGTTTCTGTTTGTTAAGTAGGTTTTCATGGGTTTTTGCCAGTTTTCAATTTTTAGTTAAGTAACGGCTTTTGTTAGTTTAAGTAGGTTTGCTTGGGTTTTTGTAGGTTTCCAGTTTAATTATGTAATTGTGGGTTTTCATGTTATTATATTAGTTATATAAGTGTTTTTGTTTCATTATAAGTAGGTTTCCTTGGGGTTTTGCAGTTTTGGGGCTTATTGAGGGTTTCCGTTGTTTAGTGATTGTCGTGTTGCAGGATATTTGGACATGAGGATGAGGACGGTGATGACATCGTGTACATCAACTGGCTGAACATGGTGCGTGCCGGTCTGCTGGCCCTGGAGTTCTTCTCCCCGGAGACACGCCAGTGGAGGCAGGCACACATGAATGCAAGGTAGCATAGTGTGTTTGTGTGTGGACAGTGTTTTTCTAATTTATGATAAAATAGGGTCCAATTTCCCCAGTTCCGGAGTTAATAGTTTCCCCCAAATGCTAAAAAAATTCAATTTTCAATGGTTGCATAATAGGAAAACCTAACAGTATCAGGAAAAACTGACAAAAAATGTTTCTCAGATTTGCTTGTATGTCATTAGATTATAGTGATATGAAATAAATACTGTACAACAAAAATTCTTTTCTTTAGTTGGTGAGTTTTTTCATAATTTCCTTATATAATATGGATTTTCCCCTATCTATGGGCTCAACTATTGTTCCCGCAATGACTGATGAAAATATTGTTGTATACCAGTACTGTATGTGTGTCCTGTAATATTGTTGTATACCAGTACTGTATGTGTGTCCTGTAATATTGTTGTATACCAGTACTGTATGTGTGTCCTGTAATATTGTTGTATACCAGTACTGTATGTGTGTCCTGTAATATTGTTGTATACCAGTACTGTATGTGTGTCCTGTAATATTGTTGTATACCAGTACTGTATGTGTGTCCTGTACAATGTGAACCATTGATTTTATGTTTAAATTGACAGGATGTCTACTGTGGCTATAATAATAGAAGCAGTGACAATGGGCCACATTTGTGTTGCATATTAAAAAGTAATTTAAAAGATGCTGTGCTTTTGAAGACATTTGCTCAGTTATAAATGTGTTGTCCAATTATTATTATAAGACTTATAAATAAACAATGTAATTGTTGTTCTACTTTTTCCCCAGTTTACATGTATTACATCTCATTGAAGCTACAAGTAACGCGCATGAATCAATTAAGTACAAATGTATTGTGAAAACCTAAGTTGGGGAATCTAGACTCAGGTTCTTGTGGTATTTGGATGTTCTCGGCACTCAGACACACTTTTAGCTTCTTTATACTCTGTGAATGAAACTGTAAACAAAGAAACAAAGCAACTTTTTTACTCACCCATGTGACCCTTCAAATTCAAGTGCATCTTAATAGGGGTGTTCCAGTAAATTTTGGACTTAAGATAACAATTATAGAACGTTAAACAATTATCTCATCATAGAATTGTGCAAATAACTTTCGCTTCTACAGTGTTATAGGAAATCTTATCAAACAGGTAACGTATTCACATACTTTCACAGGTTTGTGATTCTCCGGGTGTTGCTGGAGGCAGGTGAAGGGCTTGTGAAGGTGGAGAAGATCGTGGGAGACGACGGAAACCCGGACATTGTTATCTCCCTTGATAGGTCCAAGATTATCCCTGTAGGTAAACCAGCCATTGGGAACTTCTTGAGAAAACTGCAGGTAAAATACTGCTTAAATTATAGATTATATTTTATTCAAAATCAGTTGTTGTTATATTGTTCCAATTCTAAATGCATGATTCCTTTAACTGAAAAGGGTGTAAATTCTTTCAATTCATTGATCAGGTATTAAACATGTTTGGCTCTTCCATATTAGTCCTCTTCCTAAACATTGTATGTTTTGCAGTTATTAGCTATTCCTGTGTTAATTCACACACATTTAACAGAGCTTGCTCTGAGGTGAAAATTTTTGAAGTCCTGACTTCCAAGTGTTGGATATTGGAATCATGTTATATCATATTAAATATGTATTTGAACTTATTAGTCGTAATATGTATTGCAACTTTCTAGTCATATGTATTATAACTTATTACACATAATATGCATTATAACTAATTCCAATATACTGAGATATTATGTATTATAACTTATTACCAAGATATTATATGTACTACCTATTACAACTTATCACCGAAATAATAATTAAGCATTACAACATATTACTGACCGGCGATTTTTTTTCAGTGCTTTAGGAATTGGTTTGGTACCCATGTTTTTCTATGTATTCAGCATTTTGTTACTTCTGATTTGGAAATTCTTACAATTGGGGAAAAATAAACCATATTTGGCATTGGGAATGGGTCTGTTTAACAGACCCCTCTATATAAGGGGAAAAAATCACTGCTAAAATGATACGCATTGTAACACAGGTGTACAAGACCACAGCAGACGTTGCAGCAGGAAGGAAGATGTTTGAGTTCTATTCGGATGTCCACGACTGTGAGGAACCACACTTCATCTCGCTAAGGGAAATCGTACTGGCCCGAAAACAGCCAAGAAAAATGTTCGTTCAGCATAACACCATGCTTCAGGAAGGTAATATTTGAAGGAACTCTTCAGCCTCCATATAATGCTTTGCTAGTATTAAAATACAGTCTATTAACACACAGTCTAAGGACCCGAAAGTTACTATTTTATAGGTCTCTATACAATTATGAAATTTATGTTGTTTTGTTTGAATACTTAAAAAAAAATAATTAAGATATCCTCCTCAGCAAAAACTAGAAAAAGCATGTTTTGGACAATAACTCAATCTGCGTCTTATTGTAAGTGATGCATTTATTATTACAAATGTTTTGATAGCAGTTTTAGTTTTCATTTTGAGTCTAATTTATGACTACATATACATTAGATAGAAGCCGTGTAAAATTACTGGGTGTCAGACCTAAAGTTAAACTGGATTACCCATACAAATTACGAAATAATTGAGGTGTGTCGTGGGAAAACCTGGCTTAATGCATGCACAGGCTAATCAAGGACAACACTGTAGGCGGAAAGTGTCATCCTGGATTAGCCTGTGTGGACTGCATAGGCTAATCCGGGACGACACTTTACGCACATGCACACTGTTTTACTTTTTACCCTACTCAGCAATGTAACATCGAAACACTTAAAGTTGCTTGATGTAACACAGTTGTAAAATAGAGCTTACATTAAAAGTGTTATACATGTACATATATACGTCTTAATTAAACATTTTGTAAATGGCATTTCCTGTCATTTATGAACCAAGAACAGCTCAATGCGAGCCTCACTAATCTATCTAGGGGGACATTCTACATTAAAACTGCTTATGAAATCTCAGTTCAGGAATGTTTGACTCATATGGGACTCATGCACCTATCAGTATTTTTCCCCAGGGGTGGGAGCAACGGGCATAAACGGGACTTTAGACTGAAAGCGATTCCCATTCCGGGTCCCGGGAAATAAACTTTGGTCAGTGTTTAGATCCCGGTAATATTGGAGCCCCCTGGGCCATTTGATGCAGCAAGCATTTCCCACTGTGGGGATTTAGACACAAATGTTTGTCATGTGGGAATTAAACCCCAATAAAAAAATTCCCCGGGGTCAGACCGCCGCTTCCCCCCCCACCCCCCTGGGGGAAAATATTGATAGGTGCATTACCTTTGCATTGGTCTGGCCATATATTTTCAAATTTAATTGTTTTCTGTCAATCTGGTGCATTTTTTATGCATACTGTCTTCACAAATTATATATGTCATGTATACCGGAACTTTCACATTAGAAATTTGTTTGTTCTCAGATGGCAGCATAACCTTGAAGTCCTACGAGGCCACGGCAGCCGGTCTGATCCAGTCCTGGGTGGACAGATTCCCGACCACTGAAGTGGACTCGATCCTTGAAGAGTTGTGGAACAAGGACAGACCCTACTTTGAATAGGAAACAGTGATGCTTATAAAAACTGGCAACCAGAACTGTAGAAATAGCACACAATGTGCCAGCGTACATTCTTGTATGATACACCTACAAGTTTTTCTCTGCAAGGTTGATGAAAAGAAATAAATATTGAACACAAAAATGACAAAATTTTGTTTCTGCAAAAATATTTATGTTGAAATAATTTTTTTCGTAAAATGTCAAAATACTCCTCATTTTCAAACAATTTCAGAACTTTGAGAAGCCATTGGACTGCTAGTTAAGATGAGATAGGTTTGATATCAGTTCATAGACAATCTTATTTTCATGGACCATTACATAGTTGTGTGATTAATGTACTATGTTTGTAACTGTTAGTTCCAGATGTATATTTAATTCTTGTAATAGCATTCTGTTATCACTTGTAATAACTGTCATTGCAAAATTTCAGGAACATTAAATAAAATTGTACACATTTATTTAACATCATGAAATCAAATGTATATGCAGAATAAAGAGGTCACTTTAAACTGATGCCACTAGTTGTTCTGTTATTGTGTAAAGTTACGGGGTAGATTATAAAGAGACAATAGTATTTTGTTTAATCTCAAGAAATTAATGCATTTTGACCATAATGCCTGATTAATGTGTTATACATCTTGCTGAACTTTTGCGATTCAAATATGCAAATGGTTTTTATTTTCTACATTTCAATTTGTAGATTATTCTTGGTCATCAACGTCCAGATATGATTCCAATAACATGATCCATATTTTTAAACATAATATTAATACTTAATAATACTAAGGCGTAAAAATAATTATGTTTGTTTCAGGTTACCCGACCTACCCTAAAAAATGCCCTGACCCTAGAACATTTTATTGAGTCAGTCAGGTTTTTTTTTCTCACTTTATTCCAATAATTAAATGTTTTTGGATAAATAAGTGTTGTTTTTTTATAGCATTCACTTCAAAACAATGATTTATGATATTAGAGAAATGTTTTGAATATTCTTTCAGTTTTAAAATCTTCAGGTTGACCATTTACCAAATAAAAAAAAAATATTTAAAAAAATAATTCCCTACCTACCTACCCTAATTTTTTGGGCATTTAACTTGAAACAAACATAATTATTTTGACACCTAATGATTAGATTTCTATCGGTATTATATGGTATCAAATGACAGTTTCAGATTTTTCATTGAATATTTTTCTAGCAATCATCCAGTCATTGAAGGTTTAACTATTTGTACATTATAATTTCAATGTCAGATCATTTTACTCAAAATGTTTAAATTTAAATATGTATACAACTTTAACATAAAATAATGTGTTTGATACAATGGCCCTAGTTTAAGTTGCCTTAATTTCAGGCACTAATTATTAAAGTGTGTGTTCTTGATTGGGGCTATACATATAATATATCATGCAATGTGAAAGGTTTCTACTGTTTAATGAATAATGTATACATTTCCCTGATGTCCAACTGTATGAGTATCTGCAGCAGAAAACAAACACATGATTTCTATAAAAGATAGGCCTTTATAGAAAGAGTACAGCAAATTTTCATTCTGCATTTAGGCATTATGTTAATCATAGTACATAAATATATCAATAACATGCCGTATTGATGCTCATTTATTTAGATTGAAAACGGATGAAAAAGTAACAAGAACCCATGCTAAAAAGACGGCAAATTAGGCAATTTTGTACTGTACAGCAAACAATATAAATGTCAGCAAGATGTTCACTTATTGAGGTTATTACTGTTTCCTTCACGATTATTGTAGTTCAAATCATTTAGTAGTTTTCAATTGTATATGAAAAAGCTATAAATACTGACTGACATGCAACTACAGCTAACTCTGCACAGTAATCAAATAATAATCACTCAAACACCCTTTATTTCATGCATCTGGTATTACCGCCATGATAGGAACACTTAAATCTACATCAATGCAAAAAGAATCAACTGCAACAGAGGCAATATTTGTCCCCACATCTATCAGGCAGGGACAACATACCGGTTTGTTCTCGATACAAAAATTTTTTAGATGAGAAAGGGTGATAACTCTAAAAGTAATAGAAACAAAATTATGGCCCTTGTACATCTGCCCACTTAATTGTATTGTATCCACATTTAGGGTTTGCATTAAAATATCTCCAACAATGAAGGCATAATCAGCAAAGGAAACTTATACTCCAGGACCCATATCCGCAAAGCTTTTAAGTGAAAAAGGTAAATTTGAGGGGCGTCGTGGGAAAACTGGACTTAATGCATGTGCGTAAAGTGTCGTCCCGGATTAGCCTGTGCAGTCCGCACAGGCTAATCCGGGACGTCACTTTCCGCTTTTGTGGTATTTTCTGTTTCAATGAAGTCTCTTCTAAACATAAATTCACTGTGGGCGGAAAGTGCCGTCCTGGATTAGCCTGTGCGGACTGCACAGGCTAATCCGGGACGACACTTTATGCACATGCATTAAGACCGGTTTTCTCACGACGCGCCACATTTCTTAAAATTATAAAATTCCTTAAAGGGACTATGTCATCGAAAAGGGCCTCAAGGGGGCAATTTTTTTTTTAAATCTTACATTTAGATTTTAGTACTGGCATATAATAACGGTTAAAAACGGATATATATAATGGGAAAAGAGTGTGTGCATTCTGAGATAAAATCAATGTATAATATGGGTTGTGTTTGTTTGGCCCTTTTTCGGTTTACGTTTTGACGTCAGAATTGAGAGCATTTTGTATAACCATAGTTTACAAACGGCTCTTTACCAAGCATGATAGCGCAGTTGGTTAAAGCGCTGTCTACTGTCATTTCTTCGTATTGCTCCTAAGTCCCCCTCCTTGGGGTTTTTATTTGTTTAGGCTTTTTTTGCAATTGTTTTTTTATCAAATATCTTATTGTGTATTGTATTTTTCTAACTTATTTAATGCACATGTCTTAGTATAGCGCATTTCTATTAAATCATGTAATTTATAGTGCAATAGGAAGCAAATGTTTTGGTGACATAGTCCCTTTAAGTCTGCTCATGGTTCATTTCTAGTTTATTTTGTATAAAGTGGTTTGAATCTAGTAAAGAATCAACAGGTGCTTTTTATTTTGCCATATTTCAAATATAAAATATTTATTTTCACAAAGAAAATAGTATTTGAATTGTTCACTTAAATATGACTTAAGTTAAGATTTTCCTAAGGAGCTTTTTGGATATGACTCCTAGTCAAAAACTTAGTAAATATTGGAAAATAAGTCACACTGATTTGAATAATTTTTAATGTCGGCTGGAAATAGTAGAGTACGAATTGACCAAAAGGGTACGAGTTGACTATGGGGTACCATAATATACGGTAGGATATGACCAATACGGGTACGAGTTGACCATTTTCCAAATAACATGGCTACAAAACTGATGGTAACGAATACTTCATGTCGTCGTAATTCTTAAGCGCACTTTGATTGGCTGGACATAATCTAAGACCTAGTCAGTTAACGAATCAACGCGTTGTTTACATGAGGACAGCAAAATCCTGTTGCGCATGCGCTTATTATCATATGGAGGCTGACTTGCTGCAAAAAATGAATTCCAAGTAAAATTATAGCAAAAGCCCAAGATTTTAGTATAGAGACCAGTTGACCTTTAAAATAGGCAGGCCAAAAATGTTCTAAAGAATGGATGAAAGCGAGAAAAAAAATTTGACACCTCTCGAGGATGGAAATATTGCGTTGCAAAATTTTAACTCAAAATCCTCCCCATCAGCTGAATTAAAACAGGAAGTAAACAATGGGCAACAGGTTCCTGAAAATGAAAGTGACAGCATGGAAATTGTGTCAGAACCAATACCCGTGTCAATGGAAGCTGACCTGAAGCCACTGTCGAAGCACAATACAGAGAAAAAGGATCGTAAAGTCACATTCCCCACAGATTCACAGATCGTAGAAAGTTACCTTGACCCGCCAGACCCTTGGAAAAATGGTATTTTATTTGTGTGTCACTGTCACTGCCTTCAGTAATGTCATGACTACTATTAGCACATTGGTTCTCAAAGAAAGTATTCTTCAGTCGTCAGTGAAGTTTTGAACATATGAGGCGCGTTTTGGGAAAACATGATTTTGTGGCTTGTGTTCATTGAACAAGGATATCTGCTTAAAAGCATATATTTCCGGATTGTTTTGATACCGAACACGCTGTTATTCTGGAGTATCTTTTGCAGAAACGGTATCTAAGATAGAACGGTATCTAAAGAATAAGGGATACATTATTCTCAAGTTACCATTCTCCCAACAATACCGTGTCTCACAAGGTACACTAGAATAATAGCATGTGCTAAAACGAGACTGTCTGAAAAATATATGAAATGCAGTTTTAGTTGACATGCAGTAATGATTTGTGTCAAGTTGTTGAATTTTCTTTGAAGTTCCAGACTGGCGGACAGAAGATTTAGTAAATGCATACAAAAGCAGTTGTGAGCGACATGGGACAAAACCATTGCAGAAGATACTCAAACAGTTACAGGCAAGTTTCACTGTGGTTCATAAATATCTCTTTAAGTTGGCTGATATGTTTTAATTCATTTGTCTTTGTTTAAACATTTTGTTATAATTGATGGATACATATTTTAACATTGCTAAGTGTACATACTTACATACCTTGATAATTGCGTTACTGCTTTTTTTCGCTCATGGCCAAAAGTAAGCAATTGATAGAATTATAGTCATTATATTCCTGTTAATGTGTTCCAGTCTGGAATTTATTGTCATCAGATGTATGTGTATATAATGTTTTGTCAAAGCAAAATAAATCTGTTTGTGTTTAAAAGAAAGTGAATTTGGTCAAACTCTCATTTCAGTGTATAGAAAATGTTGGTGAGAGATATGAAATCCTCAGCCTGAAAGGTAACAACTTAAGAGCATTTGTTTGTAAGACCACTAATAATAACTCGAGAGAAATATTAGTGTTACTGTGTTAATACAATTTAATAAAAATTTACATGTATTTCACAGTCATCGAAATTAGCAGTTTTGCCAAGCAAGCCCGAATTCATTTATTATGACTTAAGAGCAAGAGAATGTTACAAGCCCACCTATATAAAACTGAGAATCTGAGCAAGCCCGGTTGAACATTTAACAGTGCAGGACGTACTGGCTTGTGCTAATTTGGATCACTGATTTCATGTATTCTTCATTACAAATCATGTACTGATGATGTAGTAATTATTGTATTCAAAAAGATGATGATGGCAGTACTTTCAATGGCTTGAACATAAAAAATTTCATTGTTATCATGTAATATATATACATTTATTATTAAATATCTAGTTAGTAAACAGTCAAAACAAACTACATTGGTTCTTTTCCAAATAACATGACTCTATCAAAAAGAAAATTTAACTGGGCTTTCTCAATCTTTTCCCCCTACTTTGTGAAATCTTTCTGAATATTTGATGTCTCTCAGACATCCATGGATGCAATGTTTATCCTGTCCGCCTTTCGATCGGGAAATTGTGAGATCAATTGACAAGTTGCAACTTGTCAATAAAAGATTAAGTTGACCAATTTATATTTCAGTGGTAAATAATAACACCTGGTTGCATTGTCCAATCAAATCCTTGGGACAAACAAACGGAAAGGCGGAGCGATGTATGTTTTTGCAGCTGGTAAATCCCTACCCAAGTAGCATTCGAGCGATCTCTTTAAAATAATTCAAGGAATTTTTTTCGCATCATTGTTAATACAAGTGCAATATTGCCAGGTGAGCATCTGGACCTGCGACAGTGTGAGAGCCTGGAAGATATTCTCAAGCATGTCCGCTTCCGCTGCATCGACCTCCAGGCCACACACCTGGACGATGAGGTAACAGTTAGGTCTAGGATGAGTTGCTCAAAACTTTTAACAGCCAAATAAGCTAACAGTCATTAAAATTTGGATGAAGATGTTTATGTATATTAAGCATAACAATATTAAATTAAGTTAATTCTACATAAATAGGTAAACATTGTTTTAAAATGTTTGATTAACAGGTTGCATCTAATATTAATTTTACTTACGTCTAAAGTTAACAGATTTAGCTTAATTAACCAGTAGACAAAAATAGGTCGCTCTGCCTTTCTGTTTGTCCAAGGTTGTTTGAAGTGAATCAATTGGATTATGCAACCATGTGCTATTATTTACCACTGAAATATAAACCCATAATTGGTCAACTCAGTCCTTGATTGACAAGTATCTACTGGTCGATTAGCTGTTATCAGTGTCTGCTGTCTGTTTACAAATGAGTTTTGTTGTTTGGCAGAGATTATTTTTTGTTTTTGATCAAATTTGTGTTCATTCTGTTTAATTTCAGAGATGGATTTTATTTAAATATGTATAATTTGACTATTTAATCAAGTTTCAGCTGAGTCAAATGTCTACATTGTGTATCTGGATCGTCTTGATCGCAATAGTGTTCAGCTGTTAAATTTGATTTATTATTATTTTAATTTTATTTTTACATGAAACTTGCATCCGCTTTAAATGGCTTAAGATCAGAGAAAGATTTTATAATGCATCAAATTTGTCTAGAAACGCAAGATTTCCTTTGTGGTATAATAATACAAGTTTGATTAAATTATATAATGTTGTAATATTATGACAGTTATTCATGAAATTGCTTGTAAACTGTGAAAATTACCTTGGCAGTTATGACTACACAGCTGTGTCTGACATCTGTATTTGTCAATCTTTCAGATGGCTGTTGCAATTTTTGAGATGGTCGAGTATTACGAGTCAGCTGGCAAGCTCAATATTTCCTCCAACAAAGGGATAGGACCTAGAGGGTGGCAGTCTTGTTCGAAGCTAGTTAGAAAGGTAAGTTGTCTGTTTCAGATTATATGCATCTTTTCAAAACCACCATTTAAGTATATATGTGGCGCATCGTGAGAAAACCGATCTTAATGCATGTGCGTTAAGTGTTGTTCCGGATTAGCCTGTGCAGTCCGCACAGGCTAATCCGGGATGGCACTTTCCGCTTTTGTGGTATTTTCTTTTTCATGGAAGTCTCCTCTAAACATAAATACACTGTAGGTGGAAACTGTCGTCCCGGATTAGACTGTGCGGACTGCACAGGCTAATCCGAGACGACACTTAATGCACATGCATTAAGTCCGGTTTTCCCACAACACGCCTCATATATACATATTACCATGGTAGTACATTAGACAATTAGGCGCAGACATTACTACTTATTATTGGTTTACATTGTCTAAAATTAAATGTTATAATTATTAAATATTGTGTCAAAGTCTAACACATCCAGAAAAAACAATGTCAAATTCACACATTTTCATTTCTGGTTCAGAGTAATACATGTGATTCAGAGGCGGTAATACTTGTGGTGAAACACGTTAAAGTGTTGGTTTAATGATTGTTTTTGTACAAGTATTGTTTTAATTTCAAATGTCAAGTTTAATGTTATCAGAGGTCAAGCTTAATTATCATTTTTGTCATTGATCACTTTTTATTGTGATGATTACACCTTTATATGAGGCGTGTCATGGGAAAACAGGCAAACCTGGGACGGCACTTTCCACTTTTATGGTATTTTCTGTTTCAAGGAAATCTCTTCTAAACATAAATCTACTGTAGGAGGAAACTGCCATCCTGGATAAGCATGTGTGAACTGCACAGGCTAATCCGGGGCGACAATTTATTCACATGCACAGGGTTGCCATTATTAACAGATTGCCGATCAAATTCATCATTAAAAATCATTTGAAAATCGGTTGTTTTTTCCGGAACTTTAAAATTACACAAAATTAAGTAATAACACAAAAGAGCCTCCTAGACCCCTGACCAAATCTCTTCGATTTAGATAAAAATCGCTTGTTTCATTTGATAATGACAGCCCTAAATGCATTAAGCCCGGGTTTTCCATAACACGTTTCATATCATTTCTACTTTAGACGCCGTGTTTGACATTTATTGATGCTCGGAACTGTGACCTCAATGAAAGGGTGATTCCAATATTTGGACGTGCGCTTCGTATGGGCTGCTTCCTGCAGCGCCTTGAGTTGCAGAATACAAACATTGCCGGCAGAGCTCTCGTTATACTAGGTTGGACATTTAATTCTGCTTTCTGAAAATATGAAAATAAAACAGTGCTGTCATAGCCTCATCAGTTATTTTTTTTGCTAATTTCAGTGCCATTTAAAAGCAGCTTCCCTTGAAAAAATATCCATTTTCCCCAACAATTGTCCATTTTCTTTCCCCAAGAATTTATATTATTTTATAGGTGGGTGAATACATAGTAAAACAATTATTGAATTTGCACTATTGTCACAAAAGACATTAAGTAGATGAAAAATTTGAATATATTAATCATTAAAAAAGCAAAATAACCACACCTTTCATGAAAAATAAGTTTTTAAGACTCCCTATTTTAAAATTTGTCTCTATAAAGTTCCTCATTCCATGGGCTCGGGCAGTTAGCAAATTTTTGAAAAAAAATTCACTTCTCATGTACAATATTACTCATTAACATGATCATAAAAATGGTAATCACTCAGGGATAGTACTGTTTGTAGAATGTATAACCTTTAATACCCCGGTACAGTCTTCACGAATAAGTTTTGAAAGCAGTGGACCGTCGGTCCACCAAACCAGCTAAATCAACTGGACCATACAACAATTTAGTGGACCACAATTTGTTTGTAGATTTTCATTCACTTACGTATATATATGAATGATTTTATAATTTAAAAAAATGAAAGCAATTATGGTTTTCAGACTTATTCTAACATGAACCGTGTATTCATTGCATTCACTTGCAATAAAAATAGGGCGAAATATTAAAACAAGATCGCCAGTTAAATCAAATACCATGTGTATATTTCGTTTTCGCCTATTTGAGTTCAGTACTGGCCCAAATGGCCAAGCAAGTATCTGGACCGAAATTTACTCAAATGCGTAGATCACATGGAAACTGCTCCGCTCGCTAGGATTGCAGAACATGGACTCCCTACTCCTGAAGAGTTGGGGTCCTAGTAAGTGTTACCAAAGCACCCCTCTCCTGCCACTCCTTTAACAATAAATACTTTGTGTCCAAAAATTATTTTTTTTAAATCGATTGTTGAGTAATAAAAGATTTTTACTTTCACTGACTTAACTTTCGCTAACTTTCATGAAAATGTGGCAGCATAAGTTTTTGGATGTAATCAGTGTATAGTTATACCTTTTAACAGCTCGTTTATTAGAAAACACACGTTGTCATAGCAATAATTTCTTATAAAACGAATGAAGACGTTCCTTTGACATTACGCACTAAAATTCTACGCGATCGGCGAACACAATTTGTCAACATCCCATTTCGTATTTTAAGTAAACATTTTGCAAACAATAATATACTGACTTCTTGTAGTATGTAGTATTGTATTTATTATGTGGGTGTTACAAACACGCAGGTAACGACGTGCATACCTCACGAAAATGTGTTACGAATTACTTCACCTTTACCGACAATGAGGGCGTGATAAACATTCTGTGGACTACGCTCATCTACATATTGGACATTTAATGCGTTCTCATTGGCTGATTGGGTGACTGTAGTAAATCTAGCTCCTCCTGCTTACAGATTTAATCGATAATTGACACGCCGATGCAGAAGGAGAGTGCGTTTATTGCCGAGTAGGCGTTCTTTGTTTTATAAAAACATGCGTACGCAAGCGGAAATGGTTGCGAATCTGACACTGAATTTCATGGCGTCTTTCGTAAAAGTGTGCATCCAAATAAGCCGTTTTTCGCTTTACTGAGAATTAGTGAATGAACATTTTTAGGGATTTCTGGTATCCAAATTATGAAGGGAAATTTCATTGCTGGACCGCTGGTCCAGTTTACTATTGTGGTCAATCTGCGTCCTGCGTCAATATTTTACTTGAAACAACTTCTCTGAAACCACTAGGCCGATTTTAACCAAACTAGGCAGGAATGTTCCTGGGATGGTCTTTTACCAAAGTCCTTCAATTTATAAAATACATGTTCCTTGGGTGACTGTCTACCAAATTCTTGGAAATCATTTTGATTTGTTAAAAATAATAGCCGCTGGGGGCGGGACAGTTTTCCTTATATGGCTTTATTGAAATCTTAAACAATCTTTTTCAGGGCTCAGCCTAGGGTAAAATTTTAGGGAGAAGTGACTTCTCCCTCAGGTCAATTTGGGGAGAAGTGAAGCCACTTTCAGGAGAAGGGTTTTCCGAAAAGCGCTAAATCATAATTTTGCTAGTTATTACCATCATCATCATCATCATAATCATCACCACAAATTAATAACAAAATATTTTCAAATTTTATTACATCATTTTTCTCGCAATACACACCGCAAGGCCCAGAGGTCTCATATTTGGTATGTAACATTGCATAGTGGTTCTCTACAAAGCTTGTTCAAATGATGCCCCTGGGGTTAAAACTGGCAACGCCCCGGTGGTCACGTGGTTTATATAGACTGTTGATTTAATTCTAAATTTATCCAAATTTGATTGAAGCTCAAGCCTAAAGGTACCATTATTTTCTGGAACCTGTAAAAACTTGGTTGTCTTTAATTTCTACTCAATCTGTTTACCGTCTTTGACAAAACAATACATCAAACAGACACATTTTACAGACAATTCTCGAACGGCATTACACCTACCTGTTTGCTAAAAAATGCCGACAACATCAATTTACAACCATAACTGCCCCTTAAATCCTGCTAATTGCTTGTTATTGACATCTTATCCATGTAATTCACTGTCTGTACACAGAGAATGACGTCACAAATGTATCAAAGTAGCGCAAATAAGCTGCGTGGATAAATGCCTATTACGCCGACTGGTCAGTCATATTGCAAAGCGTAGGTATACTATGCGTTTTAATTGGCTAGTATCGATTTTACTGTGCGATGAAACTCCGCCTACAAGGCGGTGCTACACGGTGACTGATTGCGGCTTAGGAATAACTGTAAATTGTCAAAATGTTCGGCGGAGTGACACTCGCTTTGATCTTTAGAACAGCGACTTGATTATTTTGAGTGGGTGTACATGTTCCTAGACGACTGAAAAACGTATGAGATAAGCTTCCCCAGCAGGAATGGTCAATATGCTGCAGTTAACATAGCAATGATTTGATACAATACATGTGCCTTGGGCGACTACACAGCTTTTATGACGTGTGTTTGATTAATAATTATTACTAGGCGAAGTTAAAAAGACGGCGCAGTGGACTTCTCTTCGATGAAATTTAATGGCGAAGTCAATGGGTCCCGGGCTAAGTTATCGCCCACGTCGCCCTCTCGGCTGAGCCCTCTTTTTGTTAAAAGCCATTATGATGCTTTACACTTAGGTGAGCGACCCAGCGCCATCTTGACCATCTTGTTATGAAATACATTGTGAATTAATTAGGGCTGGTATTTTTTAAGAATTTTAGTTGAAAATTTAGAAAAATCTTTAAATTATCATATTTATAGATGGATATTCTGACAAAAAACTTCATTGTTAGAAGATTTTGACTCAAAAATGAATTAATATTTAGTAAAAGTCCTGCACTAGCCATTAGCTATTTTGGCTTGTGGTCACGTTAACATAGTAAATGTTGTCACCAGTTATTAGTATCTCAAGGGTTGAGTGTGTATCCGCTTAAAATTTTTATATGAATATTAGATACAGTTATTTTACACTCAACCTTTGATCTGTAATGAATGATTAATTGAGCTATGTCTCAATTTTAAACATTTCACATCTACTTACAGTGGCAGCCGTGAGGATGAACGACACACTGAAGGAGCTGTTTATTGGGGACAACAAGTTTGTGGCTACCGACGGTATACAGATCGGCAACCTGCTGAAATACAACCACAAACTGGAGCTACTGGACCTGAGGAACAACAGTCTCCAGGTATGCTGGGTCACTATTCACAGCCCTTTTGGGGGGTTTTAGGGGAAGGTGAGGAGTCCTTTCAAGAGGGGAATTTAACTGTAAAAGGGAAATTTTCGGGAAGTTTGGTGAAATTTTGTATGCCTCCAAAGGAGGGCATATAGTCGCACCGTCCGTCTGTGGGTGGGTGCGTGGGTGGGTCCATCCGTCCAGACTTCGTTTCCGCTCTGTAACTTTTTAATGCCTGAATGGATTTTAATATAACTTCAGATTATTATTCCACATGACCAGACGATGTGTCGCATGCAACTTCCGTACTCATCGGTCAAAGGTCAAGGTCACAATTCAAGGTCAGAGGTCATGAATTCTTGTTTCCACTCCATAACTTTTAAATGCCTGGATGGATTTTAATATAACTTCAGATTATTATTCCCCATGACCAGATGATGTGTTGCACACAACTCCCATGCTCGTCAGTCAAAGGTCAAGGTCACAATTTAAGGTCAAAGGTCATGAATGTTTGTTTCAGCTCTGTAACTTCTCAACGCCTGGAAGGATTTTAATATAACTTCAGATTATTATTCCCCATGACCAGGCATGACAACTCCCATGATGGTCGGTCAAAGGTCAAGGTCACAATTCAAGGTCAAAGGTCAATTATTTTTGTTTCCACTTCATAACTTCTAAATGTCTGGAGGGATGTAATGTTACTTCAGATTATTATCTCTATGACCAGACAATGTGTCGCATACAACTCCCATGCTTGTCTGTCAAAGGTCAAGGTCACAATTCAAGGTCAAAGGTCAAGGATTTCTGTTTCTCCACCATAACTTCTAAACGTTTGGAAGGATTTTAATATAACTTAAGATTATTATTTCCCATGACCAGGCGATGTGTCGTGTACAACTCCCATGGTCCTCAGTCAAAGGTCAAGGTCACAATTCAAGGTTAAATGTCAAGGAATTTTCTTTCTGCTCTATAACTTCCAAAAGCCTTGAAGGATTTTAATTAGGGATGTCAACGAATATTCGAATACTTGACCGAATATTCGAATATTAAATGAGTATTCGAATGGCAAAAATATAAATATATATATATAATTCTCCATAATAAATGAGTTTGATTCTATAATCCGCGATCATTATGTTTTCACAGTTACCTAATTTGACACGTTGACATGTTATTTTAACAGCATTGATTCCCGTATGCGCAGTGGGAGATAACAGATTAAGCAAACTGTGACAATCGAGTCGTAAACTGACCCTAAGAAGAGACCGATATTTGCGCAGTTTGTACGTAACATTATTTTGGTGCTAAACTGAAGGTAATTGGAGACCGATGTTTTCACACTGACGCTATTTGGAGACAAATGTTTGAACAATGTATGGTGCATTATGCGGTTTAGGTGTTGCTATTAATTTAATTTCATTCCTTTAATTAGCGGTGCATTAACAACATTTTTCATGCCGATTTTAAAGCATTTATTCGCTCAATATAACAAACAAAAATGAGTAAAACAGCACATATTCTATGTGTTTCCCGATTAATCTCAAAGTCTTCTCGTTCATTAACATGTTTATTAAATTTTCAAATTACTTTGTGTATTTGGTGTCTGTTTTGCGATGTTAGAAGTGTATAGATCTGTTTTACTATTAATAAATGCATGACAAAGTAAATGATTCTAAATAAAATCTAAGAACTGTTTTCTATGTTGTTTTATTATGACATCAATGAATCGGATGATGATGATTGATGATGATGATGGAAAATTTCGTATTAAATTCATAGTGTCGACAACAATAAGAACGGGTTTTAACGACACATTAATTCGTTTACGTATTGTACATCCTGGATAAATAAACAAAGACACGGACATTTAAAAAAACGAACGAATATTCGAATATTGAATTCGAATATTCAGTTAACGTTTTGGTATTCCTTGCCATCCCTAATTTTAATATTACTTCAGATTATTTTTTCCCATGACCAGATAATGTGTCACATACCACTTACATGCTCTTCGTTTGAGGTCTGTGGGTCCAAGGTTACACTTAAAAGGTCAAATATTAGAATAAACTTTTTGTAGGAAGCATCATTTTTGCCAACATGTAAGGAATGTAATAACTTGGTAGGAATGAAGATCATTATGAGGCGGTCACAACAACAAACAGCTGTTTTGCTGAAATCTCAAGATATTTGTCCCAGGCATAATATTGTACTCTGAAATGGGGCTGAATTTCGGTCCCAAAAACGGCATTAAAAAAGGCCTGATTCATAAAGCTCCTAGGGAAAATCTTAACTTAACTTAAGGTGAACTTAAGTGAAAACGTAATATCACAGTTTCTATGTGAAATCCTATGATATATGTTTACCAATTATTAAAATATGAAAGACATAAACAATATTTACTAGTTTGGACCATTTTAATGTAAAATGACCTTTACATACAACAGCCACAGACTTACGGAGTTTTATTAATTAAAGAAATTTCCTCAAGTTTTCCCTAAGGTGCTTTGTGAAACTTAAGTTAATTTCTTAAAACCATACAATTCCTTAACTCTGTGACTGGTTCATTTAAAATTTATTTTGTCTTAAATGGTTTTAATCTAGTAAAGAATGAAAAGATGCTTTTAATTTTACCATATTTCAAATATAAAATATTGATTTTCACAAGGAAAATGTTATTTGATTTTTTTACTTAAATATGACTTAAGTTAAGATTTCCATAAGGAGCTTAGTGAATACGGGCCCTGGTGTTCCTGGGTCTCGAGTTGTCGTTTGCTGTAGTAGCCAAAGGCTATACTTTTCAATATTTTGCTACTGAAAATTCTCTATGACGCAAACATTTTCTTTATAAAAAGTTAGGTTCAGTTAGCTTGTTTTCAACAAAGTAAGGTAAACTTGGCCAAATGAATTATTAGCCAGGGTGTCTTCACATGACACAGGGCTTACAGGCCTTAGAGACATAGAGGTGTTGTGCATTCATAATGAAACTTATCAAAACACTAGTTGTTTTTTAGTAAAAATGTCTTGTAGATTTCATTGCAAGTCCTATCATTCACTACCTCATTATAAAGCATATTAATCAGTGTTAATCATACATTGTATTTGATTTTCCAAAATGTTCTCCAAACTCCATGAAAATGTTAGTTTGGCCAAGTTCGATAATCGGCCGAATAGCTCCAAGAACTGTGGAGTTATGGCCCTCAAATTATCTAAAATGGTCATTTTATCCCTTTCAGCTTTCAACAGGTTTCATCGGATCTTCACTACTCTGGATGAAAATGTTTGTTGGCATAGTATCTTAGTCAAGTTCAATAATAAAGCATATCTCCCAAAATTGCAGAGTTATTGCCCTTTTTAGCTCACCTGAGCAGGAAGTGCTCAAGGGTGAGCTATTGTGGTCAGTCTGTGTCCGGCATCCGTCGTACGTCATCTGTCGTCCATCGTCAACATTTTATTTCAAACAACTTCTCTGAAACCACTGGCGGATTTTATCCAAACTTGGCTGGAATGTTCCTGTGATGGCCCTTTACTGAATTCCTTCAATTTATTAAAATATATTAAAAACTCTGGTTGCCATGGCAACCAAAAGCTTAAAGACTGGAAAACTTAAACAATCTTCTTGTCTGAAACCACTGGCTGGATTTCAAAATAATTTCACAGACATGTTCCTTGGGTGACCCTCTACCAAATTCCTTGAAATCATTCTGATTGTTAAAAAACATGGCCGCCAGGGGGTGGGGCAGTTTTCCTTATATGGCTATAAACAAACTTTAAAAATCTAGTCTGAAACCACTGGCTGGATTTAAAACTAATTTCACATAATGTTGCTTGGATAACTCTCTACCAAATTCCTTCAAATTATTTTGATTTGTTAAAAAACATGGCCGCCAGGGGGCGGGGCAGTTTTCCTTATATGGCTATATTGAAAAAATCCTATTGTCTGAAACCACTGGCTGGATTTCAACACTATTCCACATAAAAGTTCCTTGGGTGACCCTCTACCAAATTTTTGGATATCATTTTGATTCGTCAAAAATAATGGCTGCATAGTCTGGGTTCTTTTACATGTTGAGCTTACGTTACAGGATGCGGGCATTGGTCACATCTGTGACGGGCTGGCAGAGCAGTTCCTCGACTCTGGGCTTCTCACGCTCGTCCTCTGGAACAATGGCATCACCTACCAGGGAATGGCGGCCATTAACAAGGCCCTTGTGAGTTGAACATGACCTTATCACCTCTGTCCTCACAGCACTTCAGTTTGTGTGCAAATGTTTGTGTTTCAAGTAAGAGGTAACGATACACTGATTTTTATTTTTATAAACATGGTGAATTGTCAGATTCTTTACGGATATAATGTATCATTGATAACACAAGATATATCTTATTTTGTTTTGTTATTTTTGTCCACAAATTTCAAAGAGTAGTTTTGTGTGTGACTTTTTTCAACAAGATTTGTGAGCAGCTGTATAGAAAATTTTGATCTGTAGAAGGTACATGGACTATGTTTGTTGTAGACAACAGCAGTGCATTTGGAAACTTTAAACCTCGGCCATAATCCTATCACCAACGAGGGCATCTATGTGTTGAAAGATGGTCTGCTCAAGTCCAAGGGGGTTCTTAAGCTGGGGTTGTCTGACACGAGGATCTCGTGTGAAGGTATGTTATATGTCTCACTGCATTTTCCGTCATTTCTATGTCATATATATTTGATTGTTTTCCATTGAAACTGTACACATTTGAGAATGATACAAGTATTTAAGTGATGATAATGATGATGGTGGTGGTGGTAATTATGATGATGATAATGATGATGGTGGTGGTGGTGTAATTATGATGATGATGGTGGGGCTGCTGCTAATATTGATGAGGAAGAGAAGGACGATGATGATGATGGTGATGGAAATAATGATTATAGATTATTCGGAGATATACTTAACTGGAATAAAATAATATATATATATAACAAGTATATATATATTTTTTTAGGTGCTGTGGCATTGGCCGAGGTGATAGCTGACAATACGAAACTCATCCGAGTTGATCTGCAGCAGAACGATGTTAAAACAGCTGGGTTGATGGCTCTGTCCTTGGCCCTCAAGGTCAACCAGAACATCACACGCCTCGACATTGACAGGGATACTAAAAAGGAATCGGTATATATTTGTTTAGTTATATCTTATAAAAAGGGATAGATAAGAAGATATCATTCTGAAAATATATATTTATACAAAACATGATTTGTTATGTTGTGTGTGTGTGTGTGTGTATGAACTTATGCTTAACCTCTTTTATGTGACGTACGGCTAAACGCATTATTTCAGATGGTTATTATAATAACACAATCTTTTCATGAAGGCCTATCCATTTTGAATGCATGCCAAGTTTTATACTGTATAGATTGACATCAAAATTGTGTGTGCCATGTGTTATTATACCCCTACAAACGAAGTTTGGTGGGGGGGGTATATAGGAGTGAGCTTGTCTTCCTGTTGGTTTTCATGGTTTCTCCTATGCTAACTCAAGAATGGGTCGACATATTCAAATAATTCTTGGTACACATGTATAGCATCATAAAATACAGGTTAAGTTCGACTTTGGTTACAAACCACTAAATGTTGACACATGTAAGGCTCCTATTGATATTATATTTTTCCAAATACTGTGTTAAACATTCACAACTTAAAGCATTCTCTTTGTGTCCATTTCATTTGAATGGATGCCATAATCAGGGGTTTCACTGGCCCAACAAAAGTTGTCGCCACCAAAATTCGCCACTTTTAGAAAGTTGGAGCCACTTTAGAGTCAAGAAGAGTCATATGCCAAGTCATTGACCAACGGCACAATATACTTACACAAAAGTCATTTATTACTTATTGTCCTTTTCTGTTATTTTTATGATTATACATTCTGTCAAATTCTATGGTATAAAATTCTATGGTATATTTTTATTTTCATAATCATAAATAACATTTATTTTCACATGACAAAATGAAATAACCAACATGACTGAAATAAATCACCAAATATGATATGCCATCAATGAAAAGTTCAATGTTTAAACATACATTTATTAAAAATTGTGTCTATTAAACATATTGTTGTTTTGTTGTCTTAGAAATTAAATACTTGTATCACACTTCTGCAAATCTACTGAAAAAAAGGTGCAAACAAAATTATAAAGTTCCTTAACAAGTGTGTAAAAAACAATACTCTTACCATGATGCTTGTTAAAGAAATTCGGTACAAATTATTCATCTTTGTCCTATAATCTCCCTAATTTATTGTTCAAGATCATATGTCGGCGTAATCACCATCCATTAATTCGCTAATTACCCCCCAATAAAGTTGTCAATTGCTTTACAAACATCATGCAACTATAACAGGGTTCAGTGACTCCATTTATGCACTCTGACCTGTCGGTCGCTTATGTTATCAAAAATCAATACTGTCAACAGACAGACGCTGGCCGCTTACGTCTGGCTTGCAGTACATTCTCGTATTGGATATAAATCGACAGAATATTGTTGTCGCCAGGTAAAATCGCCACTTTTGAAATGTTTTCGCTACTTTCGCAAATTTGTCGCATTTGGCGACAGTGGCGATCGACAGCGAAACCCCTGCATAATTTTGTGACAAGGCCATATTGTGGGGGTATATCCGTCACTCATGTGACAGTTCTAGTTTAATTTGGTCTTTCTTGGTAAATATCAATGATATTTCTGTCCTGCTTCAATCATACAAAATAATTTCTGGACGGGGTGGTTGCTCTAGCCGCACTAGAACAGCATACAAACCATGCACCTGTTTAAAGTAGTTCTTATATGATTTGTTTCTCACTTTAGGGTGTAAAAGACTATGCAGAGCAACAGCGGAGACTTCAGAGAGACATTTCTAACTATCTGGAGAGGAACAGGGACAGTGCTCGCCAGCTGGAAGAAGAGAGGCGTCTGTTGGAGGAAAAGAACCGGGAAAACGCTCGAAAATTGAAAGAGGCCGCGGAAGACGAAGTGCCGGCGCATATTGAAGATTCTGGTAGCTACATTCCATCAGGGGACACAATCCATCGACCAAAGTTGCTGTTCCTGCCCCAGATGTGTCCCGAACACGATTTAGATTCCCCAGTGTTAGGAGACGAGTTTATCTTTGAATCGTCTGCAAAGGGTCCTGAACCGTTGACGCTTACCATGCCGGCGGGTGCGGACTTACTGAGTCCCCAGTACTGTCCGAATCCAAAGGCTACTGCAAAGAAGATATTCTCTGTTTCAAAAGTGATAAGCACATCTTCCACGTCACCCCTCACTGATACCTCTCCTAGTCTGGTGAGTGGATTTAACTTACCAAATTTGGACTCTGCAGTGAGCAGTGTGATAAATTCACCAACTGAGGTCCACCCACCAATTGGTCGAATGGGGGAGACAGACATTCTGCCGGTTCTACCCCAGTTATGTGCTCCTCTGGCATCTGTAAATATTGAAAATCTTAATGCTCCCATTCCAATCACTGTGGATATAACAACCACAAGTCCGAATTCCTTGCAGAAAGTGATAGAGGACCATACACTGGTGTCGTACATTGAACAGATTGTGAATAGTGCTCCTGTGGTCTTTGTACCTAGTTCCGCTGTGAAAAGTTCAGAGGAGGTTTTAACCTTGGAAACTTTGGCCAAAGAACAGTCTATGGATGATATTGAGCGTGCCACATCAGCTGTTCTTGATTGTGATGGTTTGTCAAGTAACTGCAATAACCCTGATGACAATATTAGCTCAGTTCATGATGTCTGTGATGTCAACAATACACAAAGTGATGTGAAACCTTCTGAAACTCTTTCTGATAAAACTGAACGTTATGTGTCTGTTGATAGCAAATGTGATAATACAAGTCAAGATGGTGGAAAAGGAAGTGTGTCTGTTGTGGGTGAAACGGTTGTGGATGCTTTAGATACAGGTGCAAGCGGAGATAACGCTTTCATTTCTGATGAAAACATTGATGTAACGGACATTGAAGTTGTAGATACTGAGAACAATCAGTGCGATACAGAGAAACTGGATACTGCAGCACCTGACAGTGATAAACAATCAATCAGACAAGAGACTGAAATTGAAAACAAAAATACTCACGATTCTTTTGGATCTAATGGTTTTCCCTCGGATTTAACACAGCAAGAAGCAAAACCTACAGATGATGTAGACACAAATAATTCTAGTTTGAATTTGGGAGGGATGTGTTCTAGTCTTACTACAGTTCCAAATTCTGTCTGTGATTCTAAGCAATCTTCTGTGAACAAGGACATTGAACTGTATGAGGAAGTTGATGATGACAACATTGTGAATGGAGACTTTATTGATTGTTCGAATGCTGGTCTTTTCGAGAACAGGGAAACAAGTGAAGAAACAGAAGATACAGATGTAGAAACAAATGTTACAGATACTGAACCATGGAATTCCTTAAATGAGTCAGACTTTACTGAAGGTAGTGGTCCTGGTGTGGATATACCAGCTTTTGTGGTGAAACCGGACTTCCATTCAAACCTTTCGTTCAATGGCTTGAAGCAAGAGCTGGCGAGCCTTATTGATGAAGAGTCCTGCACTATCGGCAATGGCTCAGTGAAAACTGTCAAAACTCAAGAACATCAGCCAAGTAGTAGCCTTAATGGTAGTGTGTAATTTTCACATTTTGTATATTTTTAGACATCATGTGTTGACATACTTTATTTACCTAGCTCTGTTCTGGACACAAACTACCACTTAATATGCACATTTTAATTACTTTCTTTGCAAAACACACCATGGAATCTACTCGGCTTCCGAAAATTTTGAGTCACTAAAAATAATTATTCGAAATCTGTCAGAAAGCAGAATCTGCAATATTGTGATAAACGTCGCAAAAAAAATAATCGCAAATAATGGACGCGCTTGTTAGTATTGTTATCTTTGAAGATGGTGTTTGTTTATTGCTGGTTTCCTTAATTTATGACATGTATCTGTATATAGGATCAGGCATTTTTCTACTGCTCCCACGGGTCCGATAGTCGGACCCGTTCCCAATGCCAAATATGCATAATTTTTCCCAATTCTAACCCCAAAATTCCCAATTGTAAAAAATCTGTATTTTTTGTTTCTAAAATGAAAGTAAAATAGGATTTTACAATACTTTACTGCCGATTTTTTCACATTGGACTTTACATTTGGATATCCTCTAATTTTATCGTTGACATTGTTTACAAGGGGAGAACACTCTAATTGCCTTGTAATAAAATGGGCAACACAAAAAATCGATTTGTTTGTCCACTATCAAGATGAAATTTAACATGAATTATGGGCAAATATTTTGTTATTTACACAAGTGGATGTGTCAGTTAAAGGAAGGATTAAAGTATAAGGAGGTAAAGATTTCATTTCAAGTTATCACACATTTTTGCGACCTATTTAGTGTAGGTATTACACTATGTTTATTAACACATCATTAACACTAAATCATGTTGACTGTAGATCCCACAATTGTATTTTGGTGAAGTTGGTCAGATTTGGTGATGAATTTTTAGAAATATACACAAACTTAAAGGAAATAAGACGTGCATAGGGTTACAAACTCCGGTTGCATAGCTTGGTTAGGTATTTATCACAATTTAGTAGTGATGGGACCGAATAATCAAATATTCGAATAAAAAAAATATGAATACAAATATTTGATTTTCAAATTTATTTAAAGAACAAAATTTCTTTTAAAAAATAATGTTTTTTTTCCAGTTTGATTGCCAAGTTAACATGAATTCCAGTTGTATTTCCTGCCTAGCAGGTGGGCGGGGGCAGTGTAACGTTTTTGCAACACATGCCAAACATGTCCAATTAATGACAATTGGTAATTGGCAGGGGGGGGGGGCACGTCTTTACAAGGGCCGCAAATTAACGGTTTGTAGGAGGCGCGAATAGACACGTTGTATCTACAAATAACAAAACTGGGCCATGTTGTGATAACGGTTTCACAGTTTGCACAAGGTGTACAATGTTGTTTATTGTCCTTAAGTGACATCTATACGGTTAACTTGTTTACAGTAAATTTCAATTATTCTCTGAGTAAACCAATAAAACTTTGTACCTCTGCATCCTGCGTTCAGGACGCAGTAATATTGCCGTGGACGCAAAATTTCAGTTTATGTGCGTTCGCGGGACGCATGCATTTTGAAAGTAGATCTAGCGAGTCCTCTCCGGCAGTTTCGAAGCATTTTGTTAACGAGTACTGTCATAATAGAGGGTAAAATTTACCATTGCACCGCTTCGTCTATTTTTATTGCGACCGTTCTCATTGGATAATCGATTTGCGAATAACCAGTGACATTAGTCGTGACGTTTTTAAACGTAACTGTGTCAAGGTAAAATAATTTTTCATTTTTTGGGAAAGTTCGTCTGCAACATGGGTCCGAAAAGAAAAATGACACGTGACTAAACGCAATACACTTGAAGTTAATTCTAAGCAAGTTCTACCGAAAATCTTCAAAACAATACGGAAATAGAATAAAGATTGGGAGAAGTTGTAAGTTGGTGAGCATATACAATGAAACTACAAAATTTAATAGCATGTACTGCACTTTGTGTACTGTCACTAAAAGGTGCAATGGTATGGTAAAAAAATGCATAATGCACAATTTCAACAGTCTACTCTAGCTAGACTAGCTTCTAAAAACAAAGTAAAATTACTTGTGTCATACAGTAAAACCCTGCTAATATGACTACTTGCGGGTCTTTATAAAAGTGGTCTTAATAGCGGGGTGGTCGTATTATTGAGAAACGATAGATCACCGAGTCAGTACATGCATATGTCTGTGTTATTTAAAATTTTTAAGAAAATAATGAATAATAAATAGATAATGAAAATATCAATTAGTTTTCTATATAATGTTTTATTGAATACAGATTATGTAACCAGGGATTTACGGGACGCAATTTTCTGTGTCAAATACGCATATATTGTCTGTCAGGACCCGTCATTTTTTTAAATCTGCGTCTCATCGGACGCACAATTTTTCTAACGTATTGGACTATTGGTACTCGAAACAAAAATCCATTTAGTCATGTTTTACAGCGTTGTACGAGTTGTTTTTCTTGTTGACTATTGACCAATGGTATGCTCACGCACGTGTCGTTGCTAGGCACATAGTTGCTTATTCGGAATACTTTGATATTTATCTCGCAAATGTAGTGTGTTTCGTTATAAGCAATATTGGGTGCTAAATTGAAGAAAGAACACAAGGCAATTGAGATGAAATGATTTTTTTGGCGTAGATGTGAATAATTTACAGAAAAAATACTACATAAATGTTTCAGTGGGTATAAATACAACAATAAACATTTATCATGGATTCTTTATATTCAAATAATCCATTACGCTGTGTGCTATTTTTAACGATGGCTCTACTTCCGCCACAGGAAGCATTCATTTCTATTCCTAATGGTTCAAATGGCCTACAAGTAAATATTTCCGCCTTTTTATTTGCATGATCCAAAATGTAAAATGCCATGTTTAAACACTATAGTGTGTTTCAATTGCACAAAGTCACAAAACAAATTAACAGTAACAACAAGCAAACACAATGATTGGGACCCCCTCTTTTAGTGACAGGACCCCTGAAAATCATCCACCTGAGTCCTGGGGACCCCTAAAATTTCACATTGATATAAAACCCTGTGTAACTTAAATTAATGGATATGCACTTAATTTAAGTCGGAATATTAAATTAAAAATTAAAAATTGATTAACTAAGCCCATTTATTGTTTTATAGTTCAACATTTATCAGTGTTACCCCATAACTGTCAGAGAGTTTCAATTAACAATATCGGATATACTGTTGATATGCTAATCCTTGATCAAAACATCTGTAACATTGTTTTTCACACACTTCTTTTTTCGTACCGCAAAGCATTATGTTATCTTCACTGCATATGTTGTTTGGCATATGTTGTTTATTGATGATGTAAAGTGTCAACAAGCAAATGACACTTGGTCGGAATAACGGGGTTATTTTGAGCGTTCTTTGGGTCTGGGATTAGTGGTCGTAATACGGAATAGCGGGGTTTCCATATAATCGGGGTTTGCGACCATTTAAATATACAGGAAAACAAACGGGTCTTTTAATAAGTGTCCGCTTTAGAGGGGTGGTTGTAAAATCGAGGTGGTCGTAAAGCGGGGTTTTAGTGTGTATAATAAAGAGTTAATTGTATTATTGCATAACTCGTCTTATTAACAGACTACTTATATTCCCAATTGAATTAATGAAACATTTTGAACTCTCACATTTAATTTGGGACTCGTAGATTTTTTGTCCAGCGATTCATATGACTCATGGCTGTGAAATTGTAAAAAATCACTGAACTGGTTATACAAAACCTCGAAATGAACTGTCAGACATCATTATTTGTTATCTAATATCACATATTCAAATGTTGATGTATTGATAAATATATGATTTTTAAATAAAAATGGATAAACGTTGCATGCAAACACGTCTGACTGTCAGACAAGGTTTGAGTTTGCCTGACTGAAAATCTTCCAAATTCAATTCAATTTATTGAAACTTATAAATAAAGGCCCCCGGCCAGGATTGCAACATAATTTATATATAGGATCTGACACAAGTTGTCATTTCATGTCATATTTTATCAAACAAGTTCAGGAATTTTGTAAGTAAGCGAACCTTTGGCGAGCTTACCGGTACTTACGAATTACTTGGAGGAGTTTAATAAAATATGGTACATGAAATGACGAGTGTCAGATCTTTTTTATCACATGCTTTTAAACGAAATAAAACCCTTTTAATTTTACCAAAGTAAGTTCGTAAATCCTCAAAGTTGTGTACTGACGTGACGTGATTTCATGTTGACGACGTCATTTCACCAAAATGATGTCATGCGATTGGTAAGTCAAAGAATATGTTGCCAATGAAAAAGCTCAAAATGTTATCTTACACATGTGGAAGATAACAATATTGGTAATGGCTGTATTACACGGAAAACAAGGTATAGCATGTGATAAATTAAAATTCAAAGATCTGATGTTGCTGAATTTCATTGTTCATTCAGTAATTATTGCACGGATTTCAATTGTTGCAGAATCCTGCTTTTTAATGCATCCAAATAGCAATTTACACATGTTTGACTTGTGCTTATAATCAGCCTTGCATCACTTTGATGCAAATGTTTGTCAGTGGCCAAGTTAAAAAGCACAGGAAAGTAATACCTATTGATGCGGGAAGCATACAGTTATTGTCATGTCCCCCCGTGATTCAGTCTGTCCGTCAGTCCGTACGGGGTTAACTAGATTTTACTGTTTCGTCTAACACCAACACTGTTTACTAGAACGCTTGGATTCTTATACAGTTGTTGCTTATGACCATTCCTAATCCACCCATATCACCTAAACTCACTTTGACCATGACCTTGACTTAATTTGGACAAAAAAAGAACTTTGGCTATTTTTTGGTTAAATAGATTTTACCATTTTGTCTAGCTTCAACACCGCTTAGTACAACACTTGGAAACTTACACAGTTGTTGCTTATGACCATTGTAATCCACCCATGTCACCCAACCTCACTTTGACCTTGACCTAATTTGACTTCAGATAATTCCAATGGGCTATCCAGCACCAACCTGGGGCATCTGTATCGAACACAGCGTCTTGTTTATCACACTGATGTTTTTTAGCTCACCTGAGCACAAAGTGCTCATGGTGAGCTTTTGTGAGCGCCTTTAGTGCGTGTGTGCGTGCGCTGTCAACTGTTCATTTTGATTTAAACAACATCTCCTTAACCGCTTGGCAGATTTTCACCGGTTCCAGCCAGTTTAATTATCAATATGCTATACACGAAAATCATGGATTTCGTCTGCAGGTTTATTGATTTTTTATTGGTGGCTGACAGTCTAGCTGGGGCCTAAAGTGGGGAAGTCAATTAAAATAGAGTAGATAGTTTCATTCACAGTTTGCATCTTATTTAATAATGAGACAGTTATGCATTTTGTCTTAATTGCCGGTATTAATAGAAAGGGCAAACTGTTAAAATTAAAAATTGATTATAGTGTGTGGATTAGCAAATATGCAGGTAAGAAATAATATGCATTTGACAAATATTTCAATATAATATGCTAAGATTTTTTGTAAACTGCCTCATTAGTCAAATGTACTTTATAACTACGCTTTTAGAGGCTTAAAATCTCGACTAATGACTGAGTATTTATGGTAGTGGTCCTCTACAAAGATTGTTAAAATGATGCCCCTGGGGTCAAAACTACACCCCGGGGGTCACATGGTTTATGTAGACTTTTAAATAGCAAAATGACTTTAAATCTTCTCCTCTGAAACTGCAAGACCCAGAGGTTTCATATTTGGTATGTAACGTTGTATAGTGGTGCTCTACAAAGATTGTTCAAATAATGCCACTGGGATCAAACTGGGCTACCCCAGGGGTCACAAGGTATATATAGACTTGTGTAGCAAAATGACTTTAAAAATCTTCTCTGAAACCGGAGTGGTTTCATATTTGATATGTAATATTGTATAGTAGTCCTCTTCAAAGATTGTTCAAAGTATGCCCCTGGGGAAAAAAACGGCCATGACCCGGGGGTCACACGGTTTATATAGACTTATATGGCAAGTGGGCCTTAAAAATCTTCCTTGTTGAAATTGTAAGGCCCAGAGGCTTTATATTTTGCGTGAAACATTGTGGAGTGGTCCTCTACAAAGATTGTTCCAATGATGCCCCTGGAGGTCACATGGTTTATATACATTTAAATAGCAAAAAGACTTTAAAAATCTTCTCTGCAACTGCCAGGCCCAGTGGTTTCATATTTGGTATGTAAGATTGAATAGTGGTCCACTACAAATATTTTTCAAATTATGCCTATAAGGTAGAAAGTGGTCACGCCCTGTGGGTCACATGGTTTATATAGACTAAAAAACTTCTGAACCTGCAAGGCCCAGATTTTTTATTCTCGGGTAAGGGGTAAGGGAGTTAGTGCCATTTTGCCCTCTTGTTATTAGCCATTATGATGCCTTAAACTCAGTTGAGCGACCTAGGGCCATCATGGCCGTCTTGTTTTTGTGTACAGATTGCACACTCATAACCAATATTAATATTAATTCTTCCCCCCTTAGAAGAAGTGGGGGTATATTGCTTTGCACCTGTACGTCGGTCAGTCGGATGGTCGGTCTGTCCATTTCGTTTCTGCACGATATCTAGAGAACGCTTTAATCTACGATCATTTAAGTTGGTATGCTGGTTACTTGGGGGGAAAGGAAAACGCCTATTCATTTTGAAGTCAACAGGTCAAAGGTCAAGGTCACCGTTGCTAAAAATAGAAAAACGTTTTCCGCTCAATTACTTGAGAACGCATCGAGATATTTTAATGAAACTTTATACATACATATTATATCGAGACCTCGCTTGGAATTGCATATTGGGTGGGTGGGGTCAAGGTCACCATTACTACAAATAGAAAAAGGTTTCTGCTCAATAACTTGAGAACGCGTCGAGATATTTTTATGAAACTTCGTACATAGATACCTTATATCGAGACCTCACTTGGGATTGCATATGGGGTGGGTGGGGTCCAGGTCTCTGTTGCTATAAATAGAAAAACGGTTTCCGCTCAATAACTTGAGAACGCATCGAGATATTTTAATGAAACTTCATAGATACCTTATATTGAGACCTCTCTTGGGATTTCATATGGGGTGGGTGGGGTCAAGGTCAAGGTCACCATTGCTAAAAATAGAAAAACGGTTTCCGCTCAATAACTTGAGAACACATCGAGATATTTTAATAAAATTTCATACATAGATGCCATATATCAAGACCTCGCTTTGGATTGCATATTAAAAAAAATTCTTAACAATTGCACACATTCACAACTTGGCTGCAAGTCGGGGGGCATACATGTTTTACAAACATCTCTGGTTACCATTTGCAGAAATAACAAAAAATTCAGAAAAAAAATTCCTGTGACTTCTAAATTTTACCTTTGAAAATCTTGTGTTTACAAGGGTTCAATTGACTCCTAGTTTTCACAATCTTCTGAAATCCCTGTTAGACACTGTGGTCATTTCAGGTGATGATAGCAACACCAATTGGACAGAGAGCAGAGACACAACAACCAGTGATGATTCAGCGTCCTGATATTCTGATTATGTGCAGAAGATCAACATATTATATTATGCAACATACGTTCCACCAAGCTCTGTGAAATTGTGCACACCATGTTTGTGTTTGCTAAATAATTATCAAGTTATATGTTAGCAATCAAAGTATGTAGCCAATAACCACAGCTTAAACAGAAGGAGTAATTACATGCATCTATGTTGGTGTTAGAAATAAAAATTACTAGCCATATTGTTTTCGATTATAACATATTTCCTTTAGAAATTGTGGAAATTTTCCTCATTTCCAAATAATTTTAGACATGCTTTGTAGCCATTGGTGTTTAAGCTGTTTTAGCACTAACATGAGTTAGCTACCAAAGAAGTCGGTTGTGGTCTGTCATGCTATATGAGTTGTAAGTTATAATGATAAGTTTATACAGAAGTATAAAGTTATACTTTAAAGAGAAAAATGTTCCTTGTAAACCTCATCATGGAGTTGTTTTTTGTTGTTGTTATTTTTAATTTAAGTTCCAAAAGGCCAGGAAAGTTCTAGGATATCTTGTAACGAGCTAAAGCTCCATTATCACTATTGTAAGAACAACTCCTTTTAGATTTGTGGCGCGTCGTGGGAAAACCGGATTTAATGCATGTGCGTAGAAGTGTTGTCCCGGATCAACCTTTGCAGTCTTGCACAGGCTGATCCGGGACAGCACTTTCCGCTTTTATGGTATTTTCTGTTTCAAGAAAGTCTCTTCTAAACATAAATCAACTGCAGGCGGAAAGTGCTGTCCTGGATTGCACAGGATTTCCCACGACGCGCCTCATTTATAGTTTACAAAGAGTGTTGCTTTTCGGCTCATGGTTATGCAGTTTTCACCAAAAATGTCGCCAATAATAAGTATCGATAAGCAATAAGAGTAGTATAGAGTACCAGGATGCTGTTAGATCAAATCTATGGCTATATTGGTAAGATTTGTTGTCCTTTCAGGTTGTTATATTATCCTGCTTTGTATTATAAATTTGGGTTTAAACAAATAAAAATGTGTACATTAAAAATTGACCAGTAGATACCTGTCAGTCACGGATTGAGTTGACACTAAAATATTGAATACATCAATAATTACAATTGCAACGTTTATCAGTGTTGTGTAACCTAAAACAGCTGTCAAGTCAACGTATATACATGTATTGGAGATTACGGCTGTACAGTCGAAAACTTGTTTGTGATTAAAAAGTAGCCATGTATCTGTTTTACAACAATTGCTGTTATGAACTTTCTTCCATTTTAAATCAAAGTGTATAGTAATTAACTTTATCGGGTAGTTTTAATTTATGTTTATGCATCTGTTGTAAGATCTTACATACAATCTCTAAAAAATTATTGTATTAGGCTTACTTGTTAATTATGGGTTTTAGAAAAGCATGCTAATGTAGTACTTATGTTTTATTTGTCGAAAAAATAGCCTCACATCACTGTTTTCGAGAAAGAATGGCTGTCATTGTTTTGGTTCTGTGTTTCTGTTTGCCTGTAAAACTAATTACCGTTTTGATTGAAGTCACTAATAGTCTAGGTACTTTTAATGATTTGGAAAACATGTGACGCGTCATGAGAAAACCGGTCATAATGCGTGTGCGTATAGTGTCATCCCGGATTAGCCTGTGCAGATTGCTTTCCGCTTTTATGGTAGTTTCTGTTTCAAGGAGGTCTCTTCTAAACATACATCCACTGTAGGCGACACTTTACGCACATGCATTAAGTCCGGTTTTCCCACGACACGCCTCGTATATTAAAGGCAAGACCATGTGGTACTTATTTTCCAATTGATTGATACAGATTCTAACTTGATACTTGCTAATTTTTCTAAAGACTAAGAACAAAATTATGGTTGTTGAACTACGCAATAAACAACGCAACAAGAAGTCCAGATTCAGAGCTGAGCATGGTAAAAAGTAGTTCCAGTTACAATTACAGCAAAAATATATATCAACTCGTGTAAGAATCTAAATAATAATCGTTGTTTATCGGCCAATAAACAACTCTTTGTCGTTCTGATGCGTGGCTATTACTCAGCTCGGGTAACGCCCTTGTGGTCGAATTCGATTGCATCAGAACGCCATATAGTTGTTTATTGGTTGATAAACAATGATAAATCAAAAATGATCTCTTAATATAATTGGAAGTTAAACAGAATTTCAAAGCTATTCATTCATATAGATTTGCGAGTAAATAAAGTTGTGTGAGCACAAATATTATATCGGTGAATATTTTTGCACTTGTTGAATGTTTGCACCTTGCATCTGTTTGATTCATTTTCATAATATACAATGATTCTTGCAATACATTATGCATAAACTACAGTATACAACTAATCAGTTTACTTTGCAAACTGTGAAAAAATATTTGAGGCGCGTTGTGGGAAAACCGGACTTGCATGTGCGTAAAGTGTCGTCCCGGATTAGCCTGTGCAGTCCGCACAGGCTGATCCGGACGGCACTTTTCACTTTTATGGTATTTTCTGTTTCAAGAAAGTCTCTTCTAAACATAAATCCACTGTAGGCGGAAAGTGCCGTCCTGGATTAGTCTGTGCGCACTGCACTGGCTTATCCGGGACGACACTTTACGCACATGCATTAAGACTGGTTTTCCCACGACGGGCCTCATTTATAGTTTACAAAGAGTGTTGCTTTTTGCCACATGGTTATGCAGTTTTCACCAAAAATGTCGCCAATAATAAGTATCGATAAGCAATAAGAGTAGTATAGAGTACCAGGATGCTGTTAGATCAAATCTATGGCTATATTGGTAAGATTTGTTGTCCTTTCAGGTTGTTATATTATCCTGCTTTGTATTATAAATTTGGGTTTAAACAAATAAAAATGTGTACATTAAAAATTGACCAGTAGATACCTGTCAGTCAAGGATTGAGTTGACCAATTATGGGTTTATATTTCAGTGGTAAATAGTGGTTGCATAATCCAATCAATTTACATCAAATTACGGACAAACAACTTTTGACAAACAGAAAGGCGGAGCAATCTATATTCGTCTACTGGTTAATTGAATTTCAGAATCTCTATGTTGTTTTCCAAAACATTGTTAAATAAATTGCTAGATGTTAGAACACAGTTGTTATAAAGCTCTTTTGAATATTTGCAAATGATTGTTTATATGAAAACTAGAGTACCAAAGTAAATATGTATAGGATGCAAATGATATGCTGGGCATCATTTTATTTGATGCAATAGTCACAATAGGTGCTGTATAGCTGGATAAGAAAGTGCTGTTTAAAATACTAATACATCGGTATATATGCTTGTAATGATGTTTGCTATACGTGTATCTGAGGAAATATTAAACATATTACTGTTTTCATAAGAAAAAACTTGAAATTGTGTATACATATGTTGATATTAATTTTCAATAATTTTTAAACATTCACTTTCTTTCTTGGCTGATGTACTTGTAAATATATGGGTTCTCAATTTCATCATTAACTATTACTGTGTATGATACGATTTAAAGTTTCTTCAGTCTTGTTTATTTGAAGCATGCATGAATATGAAACTTTATTAAATGACGATTACAAATATGTTAATTGCGTTGGTATTAAAATGTAATTGAATTCATTATGGTTGTATTTTACTCAGTTGCAGTTTTGTGAAACGAACATAGTATAACTCTGTTAGATACATATATATTTTATGTTATAATTTTATTAATACATTGTGCAATAAGTTATTTGTATTGCATTTGAAGCTCTTGGAAATTTTGGTATAAAATATTCATATCTATGTGTAACTGACATGTTATATGAAATATTCAAATATTCATATTTATGTGTAGCTAATATGTTCTAAGATGTCAAAGTTAGAGTTTAAATATAAGTTTTAAGCTCCAGATTAGATATTAGACAAACCTTTTATTTTCTGTAGAGGATTATTACCGTATATTCCAGATTTAATTCCCCCACCCTAATTAACTCCGCCACCCATATTTACTGTAATAATACCCAAAACTACCAGCCTAATTAATAACCCCATTTTAAAGCCCTAAAAAAGTAAATGGATGTAGAGCACCAGTTTCTTTTTGACAAACTTTGAAAGATCTGATAGCAGAATGAGCTCAAAACGGTGATGGAATTAAAAAAATTAGTTTGCAAATTCACTTCACAAAGGTGTTGTTTTATAATACTTGAACAGTGCAGATTGTTTTCTTGTTTTGTGAACAGCATTAGAGCTGCAAGGTTACTTTCGATACATCGATCAATCGATTGTGAATGGCCCGATTCAATTGTCGATACTAAACCAGCCAATTTCGATTCCATTCTCTGATATTTTTATAGATGAATTTTCATAAAATTATTAATGACAATGAGGATTTGGGGTAGATTTGTCATGTAAATTGATTGCCATTTTCCATTGTTCTTATTTATATTGATATATTTAAGGTACAGACGTAACTCATTAAGCAATATAATGACATTCATAATAATAAAATAATATAAATGTTGCCCATATTGCAAATAATTACTCATGAATACGCAAAAACAACATAAAATGAAAATATAATATATATTATATAGGAAAAAATAGATTTGAAATATTCAACGAAGTGATACTTGAAATCAAATCAATCTGTTGCTAAATCGTTGCAGCTCTAAAAAGCATTATTTATTTGATCACAACATGTTTACAGTAATATGGTTTTTATGACAGATTACTAAGAATTGGACTTGTATTAAATGCCCCCTCTCCTTGGAAAAATGTAAAGCCCCCGGGGAATATACGGTATCACTTGTGGACAGTGACATTTAAGATTTTTACAACATTAATTACATTTTGTGTGAAATTTTGTGCAACAGCTAGATAGTAGACATACATTCACAGCACTGTGTGCACACATTATCATTAAACTGGTTAAAGTACTAAAATTTGCAAAAAGAAATTCTATTGAACCTATCAAGAAAACAAAATTTTGTGAATAGAAAGAGACATCACAATCTCATGAATAGAAGGACAATTTTGTTCTGTAACATTTCTCGCATTTTGTTATCAGGCCTTAATGGTTTAACTTACATTTCAGTCATTTTGTTCATTCCTACTAATTTTGTCAGAATATTGTCGGTGATAACAAACTGCATTCTAATGATCCTAGTAATTTTTGTCCAATTAAAATACACTTCATTCATTTGAGGCGTGTCGTGGGAAAACCGGGCTAATTGCATGTGTATAAAGTGTCGTCCTGGATTAGCCTGTGCAGCCCGTTCAGGCTAAACCGGGACTACAGTTTCTGCCTACAATGGATTTATGTTTAGAAAAAACTTCCTTGAAAACAGAAAATACCATAAAAGCAGAGTGTCGTCCCAGATTAGCCTGTGCAGAGTGCACAGGCTAATCTGGGACGACACTTTGCGCACATGCATTAAGCCCGGTTTTCTTACGACATGCCACATTTGTTTTAAGACAGTCAATGGGTTTGATTTGCTCTATTGCGATACAAGTAACAATTTGATTTCCCTGGTTGTAGATTTTGTGTAGGTTGATAAAAAAAACAACTGTCATATATCTGACTTACCGGTATGTATTAAGTTTTAAGTTGTGTTTTTGAAACTTTTATTTCTTAGTACTTGTGTGGGTTTTTTTTACAGGTAACTATGTATGTGGCGCGTCGTGGGAAAACCGGACTTAATGCATGTGCGTAAAGTGTAATCCCGGATTAGCCTGTGCAGTCCGCACAGGCTAATCGGGGCCGACACTTTCTGCCTAAAGTGGATTTATGGTTAGAAGACACTTTATTGAAACAGAAAATACCATACAAGCGGAAAGTGCTGTCCCGCGCTACATACATATAAATATGCAATATTTCTCCTAGAGAACTATTGTCAACAATAAAATCCAGCCCCCCCCAACAATCCAGAGAAACAGCATTGTGTAGGGATATTTTACAGTGAATAAAGCATTTACACCATCCGTTTTAACACATTGAAATAAAATGGAAAACCTCTGATTATTTTGTTAAGATTCTTAGGTAATAATTATTATGACAATAGTCTTTATAGTGAAACCGTTGCACCTATCTGTATAACTTTACCACAACAGTGTTGATTGTGTCCTTTGTTAAGTGAGGTTGGCTGTGTAAGGCAAATTTTGTGCTTGTCATTTATTATATGAGGCGTGTTGTGGGAAAACCGGCTTTAATGCCTGTGCGTAAAGTGACGTCCCGGATCGGCACAGGCTGATCCGGGACTACACTTTCTTCTTTTATAGTATTTTCTGTTTCAAGGATGTCTTTTCTAAACATAAGTCCACTGTAGGCGGAGTGTCGTCCTCGATTAGCCTGTGCGGACTGCACAGGCTAATACGGGACAACACTTTAGGCACATGCATTAGGCCAGGTTTTCCCACGACATGCCTCATATTATTATTCATTCATTTTTGAGTACATAAGGTACATAAATGTATGTATATGAGTAATATTGTTCTCAATGATTGGCTACTTTTAAAACACAAACATGTCTGAACACCCACAGTTTTGTTAATTAATATCGATACTGAACAAAAAAAAGAAACTTTTAATTAACTTGCCAGTTTGTCATGGTTACGTAACGGATGTACACATATAAATACATGTGGTGTTTGTAAAATCGTTCTACTTTGCAAAATCGACCAGTTAATCCCAGTATATTAATATGACAAGCTTATGCAACAAACAAAAGATTTCAGTCAAATCTATTCAAACAAAAAAAGTTATGTACATTAACACCTAGCGAAAGTTTTTTTTTTTTTGTTCTGTATACATAGAATTTGTACCAGATTGCATATTTCTCCGCACAGATTTAGTTTGTGACTACTTGTTATCAACACTTGCTGTGAACAGTGCATGTGCAATTTACTGGTAGTTGCTAGGAAATAGGTAGACAGTTATTGAGAAATATAGTTGTGCTGTTCATATGTCATAAAAGAAATCCATAAAGTGAATGATGAATTTTAAGTTCAATTACTTTAGTAGATAAAAATGTGTGACAAGCAGTGATTTCCATATATGCAGAATCCTGCTTTTTCATGCAAGCAAATTGCAATTTTCTCAGTTTTGACTCCAGCAAATAATCTGCCTGGCATCCTTTTGAAGCATTTAATTTCCATTTTCAAACTTCCGAACAACTAGAAAAGTAAACTTTCATCATGTTAATGGTGTCTTTTGCGAAGTTTTTAACCTTTATTACCACTAGAACTACCATTTGCAGAGCAATTATAAAATATTCAGCTACAAAATTCCTGTGAACTCAGTATTTTGACCCCTGAAATTTTCGTTTTAACCCCTCGAACTTTCAGGCTAGCGGTCGTCTGACTCCTGGTTTTCAAAATCTACTGAAATCCCTTGAAAAGCCATGAATGTTTCAAGATATTGTCATTTTATGCACACGTAAGACACTTTTGTCTATATACTCTTCATGCGCAAACCATTTATTTGTTTATTGTTAAAAGCATGATTAAGTTAGCATATTTATTTCAGATTATAACAATTTTATTTTGCAAATACTGAGTTTATCTATCATGACAAAAATGAAAAGTGTAAATAATTGAAATATTCCTGTCATGAAATCCATGGTACATATTATATTTTATAAGCTCAAAGTAACTAACTTGCAATTACAATACTGTGTTAAAAGGAAGAACAAATAAAGGTTATATGTAATTATGTCCGACCTGCCCAAAATGCATTTCTTCTCTTTTTGTCTGTTACTCACTATGTATCTGTTGTTAACAAGTATTGTTGATATGAATAATTTTATTTACATGTAACTGTGCACCAATACATATTTATTGCCACATGTAGGGTACCACAAGGGGTTGTTAAGTGATTTTTTATGCAAAATGTTTATGTACATGTGTATTCTCCAATTGGACCAATCCCAGGCTGTATATTTTAGCGTATGGATCTGAATGTGGCTCGATAATCTTGATTTGTTTTCACTGTTTTATTAAGGTTGGCAATGATGACAAATAAAAAAAACAATTTACCAAACAAATGATTTTGTTTTAATTATCTGTATAAATATAGAACTTGTTTCTCATGATTAGACATTGGTGGAAGCAAAATGTTTCTTTCCAGTATGTTCATATGCACTCTGGCCCAGGAAATAATACATTGACAAAAGTATACGAGGCATGTCATGGGAAAACGTAGCTTAATGCATGTGCAGTCCGCACAGGCTGATCCAGGACAATACTTTCCGCTTTTGTGGCATTTTCTGTTTCAAGAAAGTCTCTTCTAAGCATAAATCCACTGTAGGCGGAAAGTGCTGTCCTGGATTTGCCTGTGCTCAGGCTAATTCGCGATGACAGTACACCCATGCATTAAGCACAGTATTCCTGTGACGGGCCTCAAATTGGTTCTGTTCTTTAAATCCTGTAGGTTCAACGAAAAGTGGCTGTTTTGTGGCCAATCATAGTAGTTGCTTCAGTTGAAAAGTGGCTGTTTTAATTTCAGCATTTGATTGTCGTTTGAAAGCTGTGTTTAATTATGCAGCCATTATGATGCAGTGTGTTATGTTTTGCACAACTTTAAAGTTCACAGATGGTTTACTATAGTGACATTGAAAGTGACTAGTCGGGATTTGATTGACTGGCAACCACTCAAACTTGACCTTTGTTATTTTTGCCATACTGAAATTCTCACATAGCAAACTGATTTTGATTTTTTTTTCCATTAGACTGGTCAATCTGTGTAAAGAACTTTCCTTTGCTTGGGAACTTGGGAGCCTTATAATTTAACTAGTGTCCATTTTGTTGCAAAAAAAAATCCTTGCAAATGTATGAAATATTTACTATTTCACTGAGGTAGATAAATAACATTTAATTTCCATATTAATTTTAAGTCTGCTTTTATTTGGTTAAAACTATGGGCATTTAAATGGGAAGTACAATTGTACACTGGCAAATGTTTTATACATATTATTAATTTGAACAAACGTAACAGTTTATCCATGATGATAACTTTGACATAAAAAAACACAACAACATTCAAACAAACTAAATGTTATTTAAAACCCTTTTCTGTTCTAGCTCAATACTACTCTTACGTGCAAGTAAATTTTGTGTTTCCTTAGTGTAGTGTAACCGCCAAAAGATCTCGTGATAGCGCGCACCTTGCACGCGATTTCGAAAGAGCATCATGGCCGCCTGTGTTGTCAAGTGAAGCCAACAATTTGTCACACTTTTGATTATTGGTAAATGCGTTTAAAAACACGCTGAGCAGGGAATCTAAAGGTCTTATTTTTAGTACTGGAATAATTTTCGAAAAATGGTGTGATATTCACAATGGATGGAAAAGATGCATCCACCTCGCTGGCAGATGACTTGAAAGAACTCAATCTTGAAAGACCTGTCACCAAGGCTTTAAAGGTATTCCTGCATGGAATGTAGTGTTAAAAAAATCACCATTTTAAAATATGCCTGTTCACAATTTAAACTGTATATGTACATCTTTTTATAATAATAAATCTGAAAAATTATTCATCCACCTGATGCACAATATTTTCCCCCAGGGGGGGAGCGGCGGGCAGACCTAGGGGAATTTGACAAATGTTTTTTGGGGGGTCTAATTCCCCACGCTAGAGCCAAGCACATTTGTCTAAATCCCCTCAGCGGGAGATGCTATATATCTATCAAATGGCCTGGGGCATGTTTTACCGGGATCTAAATTCCAACCAGTCTATTTCCCCGGGACCCAGAATCATTTGGCATAAGCAGTGTTTATAAAGATTTAAGTTTTACTTAGACGAACATACAATGTCTGTTTTGGTACTTCCTTTAGTATTTCATTCAACTAGAAATAAGTTATTTGTACATGTCCAGGTTATTATGTAGAAGAACATCATTAGTGTTGTAGTATTTTCTCAAAATGCTTTCGAGTTTAGTTACCATTTAAAGCTGCTTTAAAACTGTAAATGATGCGGTGTGGCATTATTTGCATTTGCATTAATGACTTCATGTTTTCCGATTATATGTCATTGTGAATTTTATTATTGTGCAATGCTATTATTAGTGTGCTAATTTTTGTTAACGCTAAGACATGGTGCAAAATGATATTAGATTACATTACTGTCATAATTTCATTTTCCTAAAGATGCAATATAAAAAACATGATGCTACAATCCAAGCCTTGTGTCCTGTGCCCGAACAAAGCAAATTACATGCATGTTTCAAGTGCCAAAATTAAAATAAGAAGCTTTTTCTGGAAAAACAGAAATTACTTGCCACGGACATGTTGTATAGCATTTAAACTGTAATATATGGAGAAACATTTCCACTTCTGACACAGTAGTATATTGGATATAATGCTTCCCTGATTAATAAGCCTCAGTTGAAATAGGTAAAATAATAAACGTTTGTAAACAGAATGGATTGAATAAGAACTTTTTTTTTTATTTTTACAAGTGAACCTATTTCATAGGCTTAAAAACAAAGAGCAGTGTGTATTAAACACTCTATGTTTAGCATAGTAGACTTTTGACCCCCTATTTTTAGCACAGTGGACTTTCGATCATAATATCCTTTTATAAACTCGGATGGTAGTTCTGTGAGTCTAGAGTGCACTTGTTAACAACTTGTGAAGTTTTGAAATGGCAAAACTTGTAAAAAAACATCCTAAATTCACTGGTTTGATATAAAAGAACATTGTTGGTGTATTTCCTTTACTAAATGAAATTATTATATAATTGTCATAAATGTCTGTTTCAGTCAACAGAAGAGTTAGAGCAGCTAACTGTCGATGAAAAGCTAAGTGATATCGAGAGAGCAGTCTACTTGCTCAGGTAAAATGTCAACATGTACAACTGCCTTGGAACTCATATTCTTATGTATTGACCTATTAATGTTTCTTTATTATTTTCCTGTTTAATTTCAAGTTTGCCAATGTTAAAACTTGTGTATTATGAAGAGAAAAGAAGTGAAAAAGAGGTACAACTCTACAGTATATGCTGCATGTGTTGTCATAACAGTTGTTTAAAGAGCACACAATACACAATGCAGCCCTCTTTAGGGGATTTATATGGAACGCTTAAAAAAGATACGTTCTTCTGCTATTTGTTATGTATATTTATGGATTTAGTTTGTCATAACTAATATTTGAATGAATACCTTTGTTTATCATCAAACAATACTTAACAGTATTATGTCCGGACCTGACCTGACCAGTGTATTCCAAGTTTTTGCTGGACAGAAGTGTTTATAACAATTACTTGTTAAAATTGCAGAACATGTTAGATATAACAATATTAATATAATGGTATTGAGCAGTCCCTTTGAAATAAACTTTTGATTCAAAACATTCACAGATTATAAACCAGTGATTTATGCATTAAATAAAAAATCAAGGAAGAAAATGTATTTCACATTGCATTAAAATAAATGCATTGAAATAAAAAAAACAGAAAAAAAAACTGTCATCCATCTTTGTAAAAATTATTTTTTAAAGGCACCGTGAAGGAATTCTTTACCAAAATTGTACATGTTTTCCAGATTTGAATAATTCTTGGACCTCTATTCATATTGTGATAATTCGAGTGTTTTATACTTGTTGGAGTCTTTGGCTGTGAAATTTATTTAACAATGTCACATCGTTATATAGTATATGTTAGCAATTGTATATTTTAATTTAAAGATATTTAAAAGATAACATGTAAATCTGCATTACTGTGTACTTTAACTCAGAGCGTTGAAAGGGGTTTACTGGAAAGAAGCAGTGCATAGCACCCTGCTATGCACCTATGAATATTTTCCCCCAGGGGGGAGCAGCGGGCATGTACGGGACTTTAGATTGAATGCTCAGGGTCCCGGGAAATAAACTTTGTTCGGATTTTAGATCCCGGTAATATTGGCTCTTGGGCCATTTGATACACAAATTAAGCATCCCCCATTGAGGGCATTTAGACAAAAAGGCTTGGCTCTAGGGTGGGGAATTAGATCCCCCAAAATACAATTAGTCAAATTCCCCTTGGATTGCCCGTCACTCCCACCCTGGAAAAAATTGATCGGTGCACTATTTCACTCTGGACCTTTCTCTTTATCATCCATACATACTGCATTACAATAAATGCTTTCGAAATATAAATCTTATTAGTTGTATTATTTTATTTATTCCCTAACTGAAAGTAATTTACTTTAAGGTTACAGTATACATGAACATGATTTAGTAACTCTGAATGTAAAGAAATCCATAGAAATGTACTTCACTATTTGTCTTCATTCAGCAGTAATAGAAAAACCTGAAAATCTCAGGTTACAATCAAGCTATACCCAAAATGCTTCATTGGGTGTTGGTGTCATAAATGAGGCATGTCGTGGGAAAACCGGGCCAAATGCAAGTGCGTAAAGTGTCGTCCTGGATCAGACTGTGCAGTCCGCACAGGCTTATCCGTGACAGCACTTTGCACCTACAGTGGATTTATGATTAAAAGAGACTTTTTTGAAACAGAAAATACCATAAAAGCAGAAAGTGCCATCCCGGATAAGCATGTGCGGACTGCACAGGATGATCCGGTATGACACTTTACGCACTTGCATTAAGCCTGGTTTTCCCACGACATTTCTCAAATATATGCGTACAAGTAGTTTCTTGTATGAACTGTTTTAATGTATTGAAAGGTTCTTTGGATTTCGGTATTGATTGGTTTAATTCATATGTAATTTCAATACAAAAGTCATTTGAGGTAGATGGATTAATGTATAAGTAATTAGGTTAGAAACATTCACAACTTTCAAATCTTTTAAGCTTCAAGTAAGTTGTACCTTTGAAGTCTGTGAAACATGTACTGTCAACTGGCCTTGGCACGTAAGGTGTATGCATTCTGTAGTCTACATGTGTTACGGTAAAACCCCGCTAATAAGACCACGTAGGGTCTATGAAAATAGTGTTTATAGCGGGGTGGTCATATTATCGAGGTACAGCAGAGCACAGAGTCAGCATATGCATTTGCCTGTTTTATTTAAAGTTTTAATGGAAATAATGAATAATTTACAGATCTTTCAATTTGTTTACCATTAAGTAAATGTTTGTTGAATTCTGATTTTGTAACTTATATTTATTGATATAAACTTTTCATTTAGTCCAAAATTAAATTTATCACAAAATATGTTTATAGTTCATCATTCATCAGTGTGCTAATCCCTAACTGTCAGACAGTGTCATTTAACATAATCTTTTACACAGACGATGTGATAATCCCTTATCAGAACATCTTTAACATTGTTTATCACTAATTTCTTTATACCTGAAAGCAGAATGGTATCTCTGAGGAGCATGTTGTTAATTGATCGTGTCAGGTGTTAACGACCGATTGGTGTTGGTCAGAATAACGGGATCGCTTTGAGCGTTATTTCATGTTTTTAGTCACAGATTACTGGTCGTAATATGGAATAGTGGGGTGCCTGTATAATCAGGGTTTCCGACCATTTTAATATATAGGAAAACAGTCGGGTCTTTTCAAAAGTGTCTGCTTAAGTGGGTGGTCGTAAAAACGGCTTCGTCGCTGAGCAGTTTTAATGTACTTTTTATACTAGTTAAATTGTAGCACTGTGTGTGTCTAACAACTTAGTAAGAAAAAAAATTCAGTTTTAGTCTGCATTATTTTATGTCAAATGCAGTCTAAATTGATGCTAAAAAAAGTAGCCATATTTTTAAATTTTTTCAAGAATACCTGTCTTTTTTTTTTCTCATAATTTAAAAATAATTTTGGAAATTTTAGTAGTCAATTTGGCTGTTTCTGCCAATGGTAACACTAACATAATCACCTATTTCAAAATAACGTATCCAAGAAACATCAGCAGTCGTTGACATCTATTGCAGCCAGTAGGAAGTTTCATCCCTTAGAATCGCGAGTAATTATTCTGTAGAAACTGTAGAAATTTAGTTCTGGTGCAGAGAAAACATTTCATACAGGCTTTGGTTTCTGTAAATGTGGTATGTGTAGTTCACAAAAGCTGATTTATAAATTATGCCTCGAGTCATTAAAAAGAAAATGAAATAAAAAAAATCATTTTATCATATTCAGAAAACATGCAGTGTTAAATGTAACTTAGGAGAATTAGGGCTTATTATTAGTGGGCACTGTCAGCAAATTAATAGGCAGAAACGCTCTTTCATGGATTGAATACTTCCAGTAGGCATGGACATATTTTCATATTACTCTGATTGTTGATAAGAAAAAAGTAAAGGTAATATTTATAAAACTTGTAGTACCTTAACTACCTTTATAAGAGCAGACACTGTAAAACTGGACACAAAAAACTAGTCAGCTACTGGTAGAGTTGTGTTAATTGGACACATGCGTTCACATTGTTTGTCTTGGCGAAAAGGTCAATACATCTGTTTGTTTACTATGTATTTAAATTTCCGGCTAGAAATACAGATAGCTTTCAAACAGAAACTGCAAATCCAATTTCCTCTGTTGGAACTTCTATTAGAAATAGTATCAAAACTATGACTGCATTGATGATGGATAAATGTTACTGTTTACTTAAATGTAAATTTCAATCTCTGTGTAATTAAGAGTAAAAGATCCCTCTGACTGTTAGAAACCATTAACGGGTCATACAAGGGTAATATGTTTAGCAGAAAGTAGCAGCAATATTATGATTGTGGGGTTGGTTTTAAGGTAAAACTTAAAAGCATCTTTGTATGTTTGGAACTTGATTTTTTCTTAAGTTTGAAAAATTGCATTTTCCAAATGATTTGCTTGCTTCTGAAGTCTTTTAGAAATACTTGCAGCATAAAAATACAATGCCCGGATTTAAAGTTGTAGTGTCAAAAAATGTGCTCAAATACCAAATTTAACTATGACTTTGCCTTAACATTTACTCTTTCGGTATTGAAACAACTCCAATTTATTCTAAATATAATAACCAGGGCATGTCATTTCAATTTAACAAATGTAAAACTATGTTCCCATAGTCTACAATTGTACCAAAACATTCACTTTTGTATGGATTCTATAGAATATCCACACAGCATGTTTGCAGGCAGTTGAATAGCCTTTGTGAAAACTTATAATTCATTTATAAATATGATTAATAACCTTTCAATTTTTAATGTTGATTCTCAATTAACATTTCTACTGGGTTATGATTAATTTAATTCGGATAGTAGAAAAACATGGACTTATTTATTCATTGTAGAATGTGCTGAATATACATTGTTAGGGTCTGAATGCTGATTATGAAAACCATAGAGGAATATCGTGTTGGGGCGTGTTGATGAATGTTGTTGTATTTTTGTCTTCGCTATGTAACATTAAAGTCGCAGTCCATATAATATAATTCAATGCATCTTGAATTGGGATTAGTTCTAATGAACGTTATTGCCATTTATTCGCCTGAAAACTGTTTCTTATTTAAGAAATGCATTTAATAATTGTGAGTATTTGAAAACGCTTGGTACGAATAGAATAAACAATGATGTACATGCCAAATATACTCCAGAGGCATCACCAGCTACTGCATACAGATAACTATATGATAAAAAGTTACCAAAATATTATTATTTTACCGATTTCAATGCGTTTTTTTTGTATTTTGATTGGTAAGATGTCCATAAGAAACGATTTCTGCAAAGTTTTATTTTATTAACATATTTATGGACTGCTGGTTTACGCATATGTCCATCGGATCCATGTACAGGCTACACATTACATTGACTACACTCTAAAAAATACAATCAATATGTACGTTCAGAAAAGAAAACCACTGACGTTTATTATTCAACTGATTTAAACCTTTATGCTCGGTCTGCAGATTTGGTGCATGTGCGTTTTCTGGCATTCTCCCACCACCTTTGAAATATGATCTGGCATCTGCAATTATATGCAATTTGGTAAGATAAATGGAACTGTAGACAGAAATTGAAAAGACATTTCCGGTGTAATTTGGTGTTGTATTTTTTTTTCTCGAAACCATTTGTTGAAGTTTTGAAATGGTCTTCAATCTGTGGAAAATTTAAAGAAAGGGTTGCAGCAGGAGTGCTGTAAAGTAAAAATTGTTCATTGAAAATTCAAAAAATATTTAAATTATTCTGATTCGTTATTTTATTTTATTTTTCAAATCACAAGTGTGTAAGTCGTATGATACAAGCATTTTTAGACTTTATAGAAAGTTGTGACAGTGGAAAAGATGTGATAAAGAGTATTGATTATGTACACTGAATTTTACAGACAATTGGCTATCAAATGAGCCAGTGTTTTCATCATTGTCGGAAAACAATCTCAGTTTTAAAAGATTTATTGACCATATTATTATGAGGGAAAAGGAATTGATATTTCGATCAATTCTTCCCATGTGATGGTTTCAGCAAATGCCTCACACACTGGCACCATTTACAGATGTAACTAGAATTCTGAACATTATTTCTGGATCAATAGGCTTCTGCAATTATACAATTCCAAAAATCGAGGAGCAAAACCTCAGAACCTGTCTGGGTATACTACCAAATTTTCCTTCACTTTGTGGTAAAAATGGATTGATGATTATTGTATATGTTTACAGTCTTTTTGATTTGATCAGACAAAGTTAGGACCGGTACCTACATTTATCCTTGCTAAACCTGGCTCGCTGGTAAGGCGTAAAAAAAAAATGAGGCGCATCGTGGGAAAACCGGACTTAATGCATGTGCGTAAAGTGTCGTCCCGGATTAGCCTGTGCAGTCTGCACAGGCTAATCCAGGACGGCACTTTCCGCTTTTATGGTATTTTCTGTTTCAAGGAAGTCTCTTCTAGACATAAATACACTGTAGGCGGAAAGTGCCATCCCGGATTAGCCTGTGCGGACTGCACAGGCTAATCCGGGACGACACTTTACGCACATGCATTAAGTCCAGTTTTCCCATGACGCGCCTCATATGTTTATTCAGGTAACATGCCCAAAAAAATTAGGGTAGGTAGGTCGGAATTTTGTTTTCTTTTTTTTTTTTTTTTTTTTTTGGTAAATGGTCAACTTGAAGATTCTAAAACTTAATACAGACATGGCGAAAGACCGTCGGCCCGTCGGACATTGCCGACGAAAATTTTAAAAGGCCGACGGTGAAATCCAATATCGTCGGACTTACTGTCCGGTAATTTTTTTGTTTCCATTTCCAAAGTTTGTAACCTCTTCGCAGTTTTCACAACAAAATTATTTCGCAGTTACCTGTTCCTGTGTATTCGGATTCGTTGCCATACGTAAACAAGTGAGTTTTTAATACGAACAGTGTGTGTTTTGCGAAAATATTTATCGAAATCTATCGTACATTTTCGGTGATATTCAAGTGTTATAAGTACAAACCATGAGTGCCTTCGACAAATTAAAATATGTTAAGGGGGCAATGCCGAATAAAAAAACAACTGCTCCGTCAGATAAAACGCATTCCCCACCCACCAAAGTCACCAAATACTAACGTAAATTTCAATCTTCATGGTGTGAAGGGCGTCCAAAGGATTTGACACAAACTTGTGATTCCTCATTGTACTGGAGGTGTACTATATTCTATAAAGTGATGAAAAATGTTCAATTTTGTGTATGTCATTATATTGAAAAAATAAAAGTAAAGTTAAATATTGGCACATTAAAATTTAAGAATAAAAACTCTTAAGTGGTGAATGTTAAATACCAAAAGTTGAGGCCTGTGAAGTTCACAACTGGCCTGTAAATTTTTCCTCTCCGTAGGACAGTCTGGCCTGTAAATTGTGACGGTCTTTCGCCATGTCTGTTAATAAATATTCAAAACATATCAGTAATATCCTTAAACATTGTTTATAAGTGGATACTATCAAAACAAAACACTTACTTATCCACAACACATTTAATTATTGAAAAAGGTATATAAAACAAAAATCAATCTGACAAACCAAATAAAATGTTCTAGGGTCGGGGCATTTTTTTACGGTAGGTCGGGTTACCTGAAACAAACATATTTTTTCTTACACCTAACCATTTTGTAGTATATAAATAACATTTTCGGCATGTTTTCGGTCATTCTTTATATTGTAGATTTTTTGTAGAAATAAAAATTCAGATCAGGTAAATATATTTTTGTGTTATTTAGTGTTTCTGGCTAAACACACTTAATGTAGCTAGTGGTGTCATCCTGTCAAGTAGATATATATACTGAATGGCCCCAGGTTCGATCCTCACTCTGGGAGCATTCTCAAGATCTCCTCCAAAGACACCAAGTACTGGATCTACCCAGGAAACAGACTCAAGAGTGTCTCAACAAGCCTTAGGCTTTCGATGCAGTCATTATAAATAGGTTTAAACTAAAACAAATATTAAATTGAAGTACAACTGACACCTGTCAGCTGAGTAAGTAGCTTTAATGTTCACCCCCACTGTTACCACAACTGTAACAACATTATTTTGAGGGTGTGGCAGCCTCACATGTTTGTATGTTCTTTGTATCTTGTACAGTGTTTATTAAAGGGACCTTTTCACAGATTGACAAATTGACAATTTTTAGCTCGACTATTCGAAGAATAGGTGAGCTTTCCTACTACCCCCGGCATCAGCGTCCGCGTCTGAATTTGGTTAAAGTTTTTATTCAAAAGTCTTATCACTTGAAAACTAAATAAGTTATTCACTTGAAACTTGGAATATACCTTTGTCATCAACTCCAGTGTCAGGGGCAACATTCCCCATAACTCTATTTGTATTTTGACAGAGTTATGCCCCTTTTTCACTTAAATTTTCTGGTTTAAGTTTATATTCAAACGTTTTGTAACTTCAAAACTACATAAGGTATTCACTTGAAACTTGGAACTAACCTTTGTCATCATCTCTAGTATCAGGGGAAAAATTACCCATAACTATGTTTTTGACGGAGTTAGCCCACTTTTTACATAGACTTTGAGGTTAAAGTTTTTGTTCCAAAAATGTATAAACTATACAAGGCTTCACTTAAAAGGTTTGTATTTTAACAAATTTATGCCCCTTCCACTATCCAAAATCTGAACCAACTGAAATACTAAGAATCGTCAAGCGCGCTGTCCTCTGACAGCTCATGTTAAACTTTTTGTCACTGATTCCAAAAATAAAAGAACATTGTATACAAAGGAACAAAATAAAACTACGGACCTAAAAATATACTGTAAAAACTGTTTCGTTTATGAGTAATCATCAGTTAAAATTGATAAAATTATAAAGCGTTTGTAACGCTAAACGATGGAATAATTGGAAGTGTTTTTGTTAAAACTGTTAACATCACGTGGAACACTTTAATAAAGAAAAATAATGCGGGATGAAATATAGAAGTCGGAGTGGCCCAGTGGTCAAGGCAATAGCCTTTTAATCGGGAGGTTCTGGGTTCAAACCCGGTGGGACCAATTTCTTTTATTTTCTTTTTTTTCTAAATTCTTGGATTGTATTATACTTGAGCATTTTAATTCCGACTCTTAAATCTGTCAAGTTAAGACATTTAATGGCATACTTAAAAAAATGTGAAAATCAATTAACAAGTCCCTTTAATCTTTTATTTATGTTTCTTCTGAAACAATGTTTATTTTATATGTAAACTTTCAATTGCTGGATTTTTTTTTAAAGATAAATCTTAAATAATCGCTTACATTTTAGGATTGGAGGGTCGTAAGATCTTTTCTTTCACCCGAATGAAACGTTTGTTTCATCAATTAAACTGGCTTTAGAAAAAATTGTACTTCATGGCCATGTATAATCATTTTGATACGTAGTATTACAAAATGTGTATCAAACAAGTATTACACATAACTCGAGTGTTTGCCTTCCTGTACAAGGTGTTGGGAATTAGTCCCTTTAAGATAACGATTGTATTAAATGTGTATCCCTTTAAAATGAAAGGGTAAAAATGTGAGCATTATATTTTTGCCAGTAAATTGCCAGTGTTGTGTCAAAATATGATGCAAACAGCACAATAAAATGCTACCCTGTCTTATATCAAACAGCATGTGAAACATCTAAATAACCAAAAATTGTCTTGCCAAATGTTATGCTCATTGCTGCAGTAAAGTGCGATTGAAAATGCAAATTAAAGTTTTATTCAACACAGTCAACTCAAGTACTGTTCATTTAATGTTTTGACAACATTTTGTATTTCGGATGTGAAATGATACTGTATCATTACATGTTTTATAATGTGTTTGTTAACTGATAACGGGGATTATATGTTGACTTACAGGTTTTTATCTCATTGCTGAATGCCTATAGAGTATGAAAATGAAATGTTCAAGTGTTAAATGGTATTTGAGAGGTGTTTATTTTAAGCACTGATTTTCAATCTAGCGATAACATTTTGACATGTTATAGCACTTTGTCAACCAAATCAAGACCATTGCCAATTTGTATTTATATGTGGTGCGATTGTGTAAAGCATGTTGAGTATTTAGTAAACCAAGACATGCTGGTTTTTAAAATACAGAAAGAATGATGGATCAAATATAGTTTATAAGGAATAGGTGGCAATGTGCTTGTATATATCTTCCCGGTACATGTTTCGACGATTTTCAAAATAATAATTATTTTATTATTTATTATTATTTATTTAATAATTATTACGGGTATATCAAATTCTTATCAAGTTTTTCGTGCATAATAGACAGAAGATACCAACTTAACATAAATTATTTCATACGGATAGAATACATAGTGAGATTTTACAACTTTATTAGATATAGGGGCTTCAAAAAGCTATAATGCATTAATAATACAATAAAGATTGTAAATTTAGCTGCATACTAGGACAGTAGTCACTTCCTGTTAACGATATAGAGTGAAGGCATTTACGTCAGTTCTACTGTTATATACAGTATATTCCGTAATAAACGCCCCCTGGGACCTTACATTTTCCCGAGTTTAATATGAGTACAGCTCTTGACATTATATAAATTATGACTTCCTTGAGGGTGACAATGTTTGTAGAGGGTTGACGAGACGCACTGTCACCTCAAGGAAGTCAATATTTATTTTATTATACCGAACAATCCGGTATCATTTGCGTACCGGGCGACATAGCGGTAGCGGCGACATAGCCGGGCGACATATCAAATTGTTGCCCGCTGCAGTTGATATGCATTATATAGAGAAATAATCAAGTGAGGTATAATAATCTGCCATATATACCAGTAGAAAGAAATGATGATAATTTGACAGTGTAGCTCATTCTGCAAACATTCATTTCAAAGATTTACACAAAAAGTATACATTTGCATTTAATGATGTGTAAAGCTAAATGAGGGCATTAATTGGGCAGGGAGGTTTGGGTAATACTAAAAATGGAGGGGGGGGGAGGAGGCGTTTATTGTGGTGGGTGCGTTTAATAGGGTATATTCGGTTTGTCTCATTATTCACAGCTACAAACTCATAATACAGTCAGGAATAACTGTCGTTTAATTATTAGGTTTCTTTTGTGTTTCATTATAAAGAAATATTTTAGTCCATTCCAAAAGGCCTTATGCTGCCCAGTCTATTGAAATTACACCACTTACTGAACTTAACATAATTGTAAAGTAAATTTCAGTTCAGACCATTTTAAACACACCACTTTTACCTTAACGCTGAAAATAATGAAGTTCAATATGAGGGAATTCACCCCAACTACTAGTACCTTAGACATGCTCTCAGAAGAATGGCCCAATAATTTATCATTTTTTTCAACAATTAGCCCATTCAGTACAATGCAGAGAAATAGTAATAGATGGGTTTAAAAAAGTTGTGTCATTGTGAAATACTGCCCCTAGATTCTATAATTATATATTAATACTACATTAAAACATTGTCGTTTTATTGTGTCAGTTTATGTAACATATACTCTGCATCGGTATTCTCGCGGTATCTCTGTTTCCGCAGTAATTGTTTATCTTCGGATTTTCATGCTTGATTGTCAACATGTAACATATTTTTGGATTCCTTTAAGAAAAAAATAAGTTATAAATTATTTCATTCAAAAACAAAGAAGTGATAATTATGATTTGAAACTATAAATATACATAACATTTGTATCAGCTTGCAGCCATCAGTAGATATTAGGGGGTCAGTGTCTACACTTTCATCTGCTCGAGTTAATATCAATGAAGACTCAAACTATTGTTTGTAAAAGGTTACCATCCAACAATTTTAAATATATTTGTGTTTGTTTATGCACTAACAGCAAACTTATTTCAAAACAAAAGTTTTACCACAAGATTACCAATGACGTAATTTTTCAAAATGGCCTCATGGTGCATTAAAAACCACAATAATTTAAGAACGAATACTTTACTTTTAAACACAATTTCCAATTGTTATTTTCATGAAAATGTTCAATTCATAGCATGTTACTGAAAGAAAATGTTTGGTTAGTTTTTTTTTGCTCCAAATATTAACTCAAAGGTTAAGTACCGCAATAATACAGATGAACAGGCTACTTGATGATGATGATAATGATGATGATGGTAGTGGTAGTGGTGTTGGTGGTGTGATGATGATGATGACTGGTGGTGGTGCTGTTGCTGCTCCCACCGCCGCCGACAACAACAAAGACTATACTGGTGATAGTGGTGGTGATACAGAGGATGCTGATGATAGCTTTTACAATAAGTAATAATCTTTTTTTGGAGTTATACTCTGTATGCCCATGTTGATATGTGGACTCCCAGCTTTTCCTGAGCAGTGTAAGTGACATTGTCAGATTTCCATTTCCCCATTTCCCCCCACAGTTTAATAGCCTGTCTCACAGACCTGTAGCTCCATCAGGACCAGGGCAGATTAGCTTGTCAGTAAATTGATTATCAAACATGAATCATTGTTCTTATGAGCCTTAAATAATCATTGGAATGATTTAAAGGGTGTTGTCTGTGATTGTATTTGTAATCACTCATGGAGTGCTCTTGTGGAGATATCCCCAATATTTCATTGATATGGGATTGTTTTTATCATTAGTTTGCAACAATTTTTATTTGCCATCTGTTTGTTGTTGATAATTACATTGTCAAAAAGATTTTCCAAATCAGTTCGTTCTTTGTCTTACTATATAATTATAGTCCTTAATTAAGCAAAATTAATTGCACCAAAATTATACACTCTTATTATATTATACAAAAATGTAGTAAAAATTGTTCATGTTTCTTTATATGTTTACATTTCTAAGAACATTTCCTTTAAGCAGATGGCATAGACCTTGTTGAGGTCATTGGGAACTCATTTCACACTTCTTGACTAAGCCAGTCTCACTTGAAAGCCCCCAGCAGTGGAAATAATGGGAAATCTATCCGTCAGACCTGTCAGACCACAGTGTCTCTGTGACATTGTCCCCAGTTTTGCCAGCCATTAATATCATAAATACTTAACATGGTATTTAATGGCCTCTTGATACACAATTACCGCTGATTCAGTGCAGTCTGCACTCTTGGCCCTGTGACTTCAAAGAGGAATTCTGTGAAAACTGTCCTTTCCAGCTTAACTGTTCTTCCAAAGTGAAACAAATGTCTCATGTACTTAGGCAAAATAAATTAAAAAGTGTATTTCGGGCAACCTGACCGCTAAGACTGCCTAGTGAAATCAAAACGCTGACAGCTTAGAAAGACTGTTGGCGACAAAAGAAATTAAAGAATGTGAATTATGAGTGCATTTTTGCAAAAAAACAGCATTATTTGTTTGATTGAAGTTCAATTTACCAACTTTAAAATTGATAATATGGTTTCACATTCTATAGTATAAAACAACATAATAAAAATTATTTGTAAGTAACGAACACATATTGTTCAATATAATTACGTAATGCAAACGGAATTTTATACATGCCAGTTACCTAAGTTTTTTGAGACCGTTTCTCGAAACACACAATTTATTTGTTTTTTGTCTTATATGCATTTAACGATTGTATATACAGTTATATTGCTTTATTTAAGAACACTGTACTTTTAATGTAATTTATATTAAAGTTTCTAGGAACTGTGTAACATCTTTATTGGGAAAGATAATGGTAGGAACTGGTGCAGTTTTCTTTGAACTGTCCGCTCCATCATGGTGCCATCATTGGCTTGGTTCTGGTGTTTCAAGAACAGGCAATCCAGTCAGCTTTGTCATGAAGACAGAGTAGTAACAGGTGCATTGGTAAGATCACTATCTCTTGGGGGAAATGTTTGTTTGTTTTGGCAGACAAGTTCTACATGGGGTCACATTATAGAGGAAGCATCGCTTTCAGGAAGTCTCAATAGATGTATGATATGGATTTATTAGCTGGGTGAACAACTTTTCCTACAATAAATTGTGAAATAATGGCAAAGAATAGACAACATTATTGTAAGAACAAACACAAACTTACGTTCATTATGCACCTATCAATATTTCCCCAGGGCGGAGGAGCAGCAGGCTGACCCAAGAAATTTGACTAATTTTACTTTTGGGGTTATAATCCCCCCACCCTAGAGTCAAGCATTTTTACTGGGATCTAAATTTCGGCCAAAGTCTATTTCCTGGGACCCGGAATCATTTGGCATGTCAAATTCCAGACAGGCGGGGATTGGTCTAAAGTTCAGTCTGAAGTCCCATATATGCCAGCCGCTCCCCGGTTTATTAGGCATTAGTACATAGCAATATGTTTAGAGTATAAACAAATGCTTAAATACAGTTGTCCTTGCAATTCAAAGAGATGGACTTTATGTAGGCACATTATAACCAGTCATGATGACTTGAGTACCAGGGTCAACTGGGAAAAAGGATTTCTGTAAATGCCTCACTTACTAATGCATTGAAACATTTACACAAATAAACAAACAAGCAAATAATGTGAAATATTTTGGTGTTTCTTGAATTATATTTTTCTTACAGATTTGATTGTATTTCTTAATGATCAGTACACCAATATGTACATTTGTGTACATTCTAAATATTACAGAGGATTATACAATTTGATAAATGTTGTTATGCTGCCGATTTTCTTAAATGACATTGCTCTGCAAAAACGTGTTTGATAGGTTTATTCATTATGTATCCCTTTCCCAGGTGCTGTTTGGGGGAGGGGGAGGAATTTGTAACATAATGAAGATGTAAGTTCACTATCATCATCTGCAAATCTATTTCTGATGATGTGCTGCTAGATATAGGTTTAAAGAAAAACAACACTTTGATAACAGCATTCTGGAGAATATTATAGCAAGTTGCGAGTTTGTATTTGTTGTTAATCCCCTACCGGTGTTTCACCGGAAGGGACTATAGGTTTGCCCTCCGTCCGTCTGTCACGCCGTCCGTCCTCAAAATTTTGTTCCTGCGATAACTCATTAAGTACTGAAGATACTTCTATGAAACTTGGTATACATATAAACGGCAATGTGAGTATTATGCACGACCTTTTTTCTACCAGGGTCAAAGGTCACGTGACTATTACTAAAAATAGAAATAAACTAAAACAAACTGGATCCTGCGATAACTCAAAAAGTACTAAAGATATTTCGATGAAACTTGGTATACATATAAACGGCAATGTGAGGATTATGCAGGACCTTTTCACCAGAGGTCAAAGGTCACGTGACTGTTACTAAAAATAGAAATCAACTAAATACTGTAATAATAAGATATGACCATGAAACTTGGTACAGAGATTGAACTATAAGTTTGCCATCTGCCTGTGTGTCATTCTGTCTGTTCGTCCGTATGTATGTCTGTCAGTCCGTCCCCAAAACCTGGATCCTGTGATAACTCGGAAAGTACTGAAGACACTTTGATGAAACTTTGTATACATAGCAACAGCAATGTGAGAATTATGCACAACCTTTTATTTTTCACCAGAGGTCAAAGGTCACATGATTGTTACTAAAAATAGAAATAAACTTAATACTGTGATATTTTGAAAAGTGCATAGAATATGATCATGAAACATCATGAAACTTGGAACACAGATAGGACTATGGGTTTGCCCTCCGTCGGTATGCGTCTGTCTGTCTGTTCGTCTGTCGGTCTCACTCTGTCTGTCTGTCCCGTCCCCAAAACCTGGATCCTGCGATAACTCAAAAAGTACTGAAGATACTTTGATGAAACTTTGTATATGGAGAAAGAGCAAGGTGAGGATTGTACACGACCCTTTATTTTTCACCAGAGGTCAAAGGTCACGTTTCTGTTACTTAAAATAGAAATAAACATAATACTGTAATAATTCGAAAAGAACATAACATAAGATCATGAAACTTGGTACACAGAATGGACTATATGATTGCCCACTGTCAGTTTACTCTGCAATAACTCAAAAAGTAACTCAAATGTCTGGTCAATGTTACTAACATGGAAAAAACTACAACTTAATACTACAGTGACAAATGGGAATTGAATATGAAACTTTTTACATCTACAGATAAAGGGCGGTTTGACGGTATTGCACAATGTTTAATTAGTAGGGGTTTTCATCGGTAGGGGACTCCTGTATTGCTTGCAATACTATCAAAGCATTGTTTATTCTGGAATGAATATGTTTTTAATTTTAGTGCTACAATTTTTAAAATTGTTCATAATAAACATTCTTCAGCATTTTAGTAGATCATAGATTTTCTCGCTGTATTTTAAATAAGATGGCTGTATCATGCTAGGTTAAAAGAAAGAACCCCAGAAATTATTGAACTATAAAAACATAAAACTCAGACAATATAATGCGCGTCATGAGAAACCAGGCTTAAAGCATCTGCACAGGCTAATCCAGGACGGCACTTTCAGCTTTTATGGTATTTTCTGTTTCAAGGAAGTCTCTTCAAAACATAAATCCACTGTAGGCAGAAAGTGTCGTTTCACGATTAGCCCGTGCGGACTTCACGGGCTGATCTGGGACAACACTTTACGCACATGCATTAAGCCAGCTTTTCCCACGACACGTCTCATATGTTTTTCTGGCATGTTTAGCTTAAGGCAGACTTGGTGATTGTGCATATAACCCCTTGACTGTTTTGTTGGAAACAATCATGTAATATTGTTGAATACAGGACTTCGGGGAATGTTTCCTTGTGGTAGAGTTTGCTTCCTTTCATATTGCTGTACTTACATTGGGAAGATATGTCCAACCACATCTAACTGATGATTCTGAAGAGCTTTTTATTGCTGCTAGCCTGCCTCAGGAAATTGAATTGTCTATTCATTTTTTTCTGTGATCTTTTTAATGATTCGAAAGAAAAATCGTACAGAAAACACTATATGCACACTGTTTGAAATATAAATTCACGAAATTCACTGAATTAAAGGTGCAGGTACATCCGCTGGCTCAAAAAAAGTTGTCGCCACAATAATTCGCCACTATTAAAAAGTTTGACCCAAATGTATTTGTCACTCATATATTGACATGCTTCAGAATCTAATGAACAGTAACTGTCACTATTAAATAGCATTAATAACCACATTATTATAATTAAACTTTGGCAGTATAATCGTTCAATATAGGAAATTAATATTTTACAACACTTTATTTGAACATATGTAGTAATGTTGATCGTTTTGTAGGGTCGGCAAAATATATGACAATATCAAAATAACACTTTACTTGCAGGTTGGTAAATCCTCCTTCTAATTAAGATCTTCATTTGTTGACATGACAACTGTCTGTCCATAATTCATGTTAAAATTCATCATGATTGTGGACAAACAGTGTGTTAATGTTCAGAAATAAATCCACAGAACTGTTTTCTTTTGTTTTAGGCTATATTAAGGTCAGCCTCGTTTTGGAATGAATTTTTACCACGTGCCAAGTAGCTCTTTTTTGCTACCTGTGTTGTTATTTTAAACTGAAATTTCCCCTAATTGCAGATAAAGTCAGTACACATTAATAACTAATCAGAAGATTAAAAGTCAAAGTGCTGATTTGGATTTCATCTGAGTGTGACTGTGCCTAACCAAGCGGAAAACTGATGCTATGATGTCAGAGATAAGCTTTCACACCATGACACACTCGTCTGCAACAACCAGCTAATTAATGATCAAATAACAAACAATGCCCTAAGGCCATGTTTGGAGGCTCTTTGGCAACCTTATCTGCCCCAGTTTTGTTGCAATTGAGATTTCACGTACCAGATTTAGCACTGTCTAAAATTATGTTGTCACCAATAAAATTCGCCACTTTGAAAAAACTGTCGCCACTTTCGCAATTTTGTCGCATTTGGCGACAGTGGCGATCGACAGCGAAACCCCTGAGGTAATTAAGGGGTATATTAAATTTGAAAACAAAAAGTTCATTTGAACTGATTATTTAGACATTGGACGTACATAGGCCTGCTATGAGACTAAGTGGAAATAATCAGAAAATAAAACATTGCAACTGAATTTATTTACCGCTTGAGATGAAATAGTTATCTACGCATTGGCATGATGAAATAGTGGTAAAGACTAAGGAAAATGAACTGAAATGTAAAGTTATCTTCCCATTGGCATTATGTAATGATGGGTAAGAAAGAAAGAAAAACAGAACTTTATAACAAAATAACATAAATAAACCAGCACAGATGTATGACTTATTGCAAAGGAGGTTTGATTTCTGTTTACTTAGCACAGACGCCATCAATACAGAAATGTCATGTGTGCAGATGTCTAGAGATGTAACTAATGTTTTCTGGGATATATCACTGTGGCAAGGCTGCTGTTACTGGGATGTGATATATGCTTCTTGCTGTGATAGTTCTTGAGGTTTGTAGGAATAACTTTGGAAGGTACTTTTCATGTTCTCAGAGGCTTCCTGGCTAGATTGCTAGTATGTACAGTTGTGATAGACCTAGGAAAGTGCTGTGAGGGATGAATGTGCAGAAGTATTGTGCTTTGAATTATAAGTGGAACAGTTACAAATGTTGTGAAGTATTGGTGAAGTCGAAAATTGTGGTTATAAATTATAAAAGTGGATTTTTGAGTTAAATTTGAATACAGTTTTGTGATAGATCTAGGAAAGCGCTGTGAGGGATTAATGTTCATAATTATTGTACTTTGAACAGTGGAAATTCAGGAATAGTTAAAATGCTGCGAAGTAATTGGTGAAGTGGATAATTGTTGTTATAAATTATAAAAGTGGATTTTTGAGTTAAATTCTGATACATGTGTGATAGATCTATGAAAATGTTGTGAGGGATTAATGTTCATAAGCATTGTACTTTAATAAGTGCAATAGCAACATAATTTTCTAATATATTGGTCAAGTTGAATATTGTGATTATTTGAAAATTGGATTTTTTTTTGGCAGAGATATGCTTGTTCAAGTGTACTGTTTCGGAACAGGCATGTTTTAGTTAAGTGTTTTTGAAGTCACAGAGGGTTTAGATAATGTTCTTTAGAAGATTGACTTATGCAGACGATGTTTGGTAATGTAAGTGAAAGAAAATAAGCAAAAGGTATAGAAAAATATGTTTGTTTGAACTATGTTAAATTTGTTCTTATAAGATGAGTTTTCCATACAGGTCATGCAATTAACTGCTGCACAAATTGAGTTATAATTATATTTTATGGTATCATACATTTGTGTCAGTTTGAGATATTCTGCAACACACGTTGATAATGTATGTGTTACGTTACATAGTGATTATTGTAGTGGGTTAATTTATTTCATTAGAGAAAAATGTATCCATTCAGAATTAAAGTACTGTTTATGTATCAACATGAAACAAGATAACATTATGGTAACTTCATGTTACATTGACCGAAAGTATGAATACATTTGCTTATATACAGTAATCTGTTTTAAGGATTGTCTGTGGTTTATAATAACTAGTTCAGACCTCAGGGCAACTCAGGTCGCCTTCTGTGGTTATATTTCCCAGTGGTATGATGTTTAACTATTCCCATGGTGGTAGACAGGGGCCTTAGTATATTAAATTTTAACACTGGGTAGAGCCGACTCAGGTCATCCAGGTCTTGGTGTTAATACAGAATATTCTTTGGACAGCATTATGAGTATGTCTTGCCAGTGTCTGTAAGAATTGACCATATTTAACATTATTTAACCCTGTAGCCAAATAGTATTATCTCCATCTTGCTTAATTTAACAATATGCATGGGCTGCACAAAGAATACATAACTGTCATCTCTTATTGTCTAAGAAAACATTTGTTCCTTTTTCTGTTTTCTAAATTTCTAAATGTGCTTTTATTCTGATTGATTTATCTGATGATATCAGGGTTTCTGTCTGGCTTCAGTTCATGATGTTGTTTTGATATGAAGCCCTTTATCAGCACTCGGTGTCATTGATATTGTGTTAAAATAGCTAATGGGGGATATGATGGACATGTTATTGAGAAATGGGTAGTAGTTGACTTAAAACTAGAATATGAGAGGTAGCTGATAAACAAGTGAATAATGGCTTTTAATTGTAACATCTGTGCCTAATAATATATGTGTTATATTACATAGTGAACACATTTTAGTTGGTTAATTTATTTCATTTGAGAAAAATGTATCCATTCAGAATTAAATAACTGTTTATGTATCAACATGAAAAAAGATAACATTATGGTAACTTCACGTTACATTGACCGAAAGTATGAATACAAATGAGGTAAAGGCTTGCAATTACCATAATCTCAGTCAGTTGTTTTGAAGTTGTTTAACATACTTACTCACTAGGGTAAATGAAAGTGGTCTTTGCTGTGGCTGATTATTGCTCATCTACAGTTCAAACAAGTTAGTGCTGTGGGATGGTGTACAAACCATCAATTGTTATCTGTTATCAGATATTTATCATTGGTGCCTTGTTGTGCATTTTATGTTGTATGTGTATGACTGGAAAGGATGCATCATTGTTGATGTTTACATTCTAGTTAAGTTTTAAGGGAAATTTAGTTGTGTTGTTGTTTTTTTATATAAAGAACGTATTTTGAACTACCGTGTTAATTGTTTCTTGAAAGTAACTTACTGTATATGATTTGTGGTGGAAGTAATTCATAATCAGTATTGGTTCTGTGATCTTATACATATTTAAAAGCCAGTTTTATTTCACTTTTTGATTGCTCAGGAAGCTACACAATTCTATTGAGGAAGAAATGTGTTAATAAAATCAATTCATCATTCATTGGAATATGTGAAGAACAGTTTCTAGTGTTAAGTGAAGAATTTGTGAGTGAAACTGACATTTATGATCAAATTTGATGGCGATCTTGTTTGCCTTTCTCTGAGAGTAAATCTGAATAATATACATGTATGATGGCAATTTGTACAAGAGTCAAATTGAAATATTATGATAAAATCACTTGTTTGTCATAGAATGAACCTACATCATACTGGATTAAATACAGTGCATTTTGTGACAGTAGATTATTATAGTCCAAATGGGTGTAGAAAAAGGAAGTATAAACCTGGCCCACGATTCCATGGAGGAAATCGAAGTGTTTAAGACAGCCGAGTCTCCGACAGGGGAGAGAATTAAGTTGTTTGTTGATGAACTCGAGCCGTTTGAGCCCAGTTGTGAGTCGTCTGCCCTTGAAATGCCCGGCTTGCCCATGCAGCAGTTTGTAGGTCATGAATTTGACCTAGATTGTATGGTTGACCTTGAACTTGGATTAGAACATGACTATCATGGACAGTAAGTATTGAATGTTTGAAAAAGCTTAATAGAACTTTGTACTCTCTAAAAATGTCAAAATATTAAAAGGATTTGTTCACAGATTTTTTTGTATTTGAACTAATCATCTCAAATTGTAACAAAAAAAAACCTTAACAAAAAGGGGAAAAAAAAGCACGACGAGGTTCGAACCTACCATCTCGAGATGAAAGTCTGTGGCTCTAACCTCTAGGCCATTTGTATACATGATTTCAGTAAAAAAATTTACTTTATGTTATTACTGATTCACATGATTTCAACAATTGCAATGAAAAAATCAGAATTTAACTCCAAATTATTCACTTGTTTCGCATTACAAACACTTTATAAATGTTATTCACATATTTCAACTGATGGTTACTCATTAACCAACTGGTATTTCCAGTATATTTTCTATGTCAGTAGTGTTAGTCTTAATTTTGCTTCTTTATAAATATACAAAAAGTTTGAAAACTTGAACAATCTGTGAACAGGTCCCTTTAAATCAAACTGCAGTAATAGATTGGCTCCTTAATTTATTGACTTAGTAGAGTTAACAGTTGTCTATGACCTAAATAATCCATCCCACCACTACATAATCTTGTCCCAACATTTTATTTTGGATTAAAGAACCATTAAACAGTTGCATAGTAGTTGTAGGTGTACTCAATAATATTTGCATGTGCAGAAATTTGAAGATTCAATATTGTATTGCACAGTGGATAAAAGTGTTGGGTTATTGATTAATTATTTAGGGATTAACAAATATAAACTAGCCCATGGGTCCTTTCATGAGAAATATAATCAGTTATTAATGCATGAATAATGCATGATCTAGATGACAGCATGTAATTGATATTTGCTTTATAAGTGTGAAGGACTTGCTGATTCAGATTTGAACAGTTAGAAGTGCTTTATGTAGAGCACACTTATGTGTGCCAGTGCACTTTAAAGCCACTTGTTCATGGGAGCACAGCTTTCAGTGGCAACATGTGTGCCAGTGCACTTTTAAAGCCACTTGTTCATGGGAGCACAGCTTTTGGTCGCAACATGTGTGCCAGTGCACTTTAAAGCCACTTGTTCATGGGAGCACAGCTTTTAGTCGCAACGTGTGCCAGTGCACTTTTAAAGCCACTTGTTCATGGGAGCACAGCTTTTGGTCGCAACATGTGTGCCAGTGCACTTTAAAGCCACTTGTTCATGGGAGCACAGCTTTTAGTGGCAACATGTGTGCCTGTGCACTTTAAAGCCACTTGTTCATGGGAGAACAGCTTTTAGTGGCAACATGTGTGCCAGTGCACTTTAAAGCCACTTGTTCATGGGAGCACAGCTTTTAGTGGCAACATGTGTGCCAGTGGTAAAGCCACTTGTTCATGGGAGCACAGCTTTTGGTCGCAACATGTGTGCCTGTGCACTTTAAAGCCACTTGTTCATGGGAGCACAGCTTTTGGTGGCAACATGTGTGCCTGTGCACTTTATAGCCACTTGTTCATGGGAGCACAGCTTTTAGTCGCAACATGTGTGCCAGTGCACTTTTAAATCCACTTGTTCATGGGAGCACAGCTTTTGGTCGCAACATGTGTGCCTGTGCACTTTAAAGCCACTTGTTCATGGGAGCACAGCTTTTGGTCGCAACATGTGTGCCAGTGCACTTTAAAGCCACTTGTTCATGGGAGCACAGCTTTTGGTCGCAACATGTGTGCCAGTGCACTTTAAAGCCACTTGTTCATGGGAGCACAGCTTTTGGTCGCAACATGTGTGCCAGTGCACTTTAAAGCCACTTGTTCATGGGAGCACAGCTTTTAGTGGCAACATGTGTGCCTGTGCACTTTAAAGCCACTTGTTCATGGGAGCACAGCTTTTAGTGGCAACATGTGTGCCAGTGGTAAAGCCACTTGTTCATGGGAGCACAGCTTTTAGTGGCAACATGTGTGCCAGTGGTAAAGCCACTTGTTCATGGGAGCACAGCTTTTGGTCGCAACATGTGTGCCTGTGCACTTTAAAGCCACTTGTTCATGGGAGCACAGCTTTTGGTGGCAACATGTGTGCCTGTGCACTTTATAGCCACTTGTTCATGGGAGCACAGCTTTTAGTCGCAACATGTGTGCCAGTGCACTTTTAAAGCCACTTGTTCATGGGAGCACAGCTTTTGGTTGCAACATGTGTGCCTGTGCACTTTAAAGCCACTTGTTCATGGGAGCACAGCTTTTGGTCGCAACATGTGTGCCATTGCACTTTAAAGCCACTTGTTCATGGGAGCACAGCTTTTGGTCGCAACATGTGTGCCAGTGCACTTTAAAGCCACTTGTTCATGGGAGCACAGCTTTTGGTCGCAACATGTGTGCCAGTGCACTTTAAAGCCACTTGTTCATGGGAGCACAGCTTTTAGTGGCAACATGTGTGCCTGTGCACTTTAAAGCCACTTGTTCCTGGGAGCACAGCTTTTAGTCGCAACATGTGTGCCAGTGCACTTTAAAGCCACTTGTTCATGGGAGCACAGCTTTTAGTCGCAACATGTGTGCCAGTGCATTTTTAAAGCCACTTTTCACAGATTTCTATTGACAGTCAACAAGCTAGTGTCACTTATCAATTGCTAAAAATCAGAATAAAAATTCTTTTCAGCATTCTGGGAACAGAACTGTACATTACTAAGTGATAGTGCCAAGTCGAATTCTGTGATCTCCATCAAAAAGCTTCTCTGCAAAGGCTTAAAAATAATATTTAAGGAGTTCTATACTCTGTTAGATATTAAAATCACCACTGTTATTACCTTAAAGCCGCAGTCCATAGAATATAATTCAATACATGGTAATTTGGCAATAGTTCTAATGAACGCTTATTAACAAAAGGCATTGTATAATGTCTATGTTCGAAAACGCTTTGTACGATTGGAATAGACAATAATGTACATGCTGATTTAATCCAGAGGCATCACCAGCTATCGCCTACAGAAACTATACGATAAAAAGTTACCAAAACATTATTTTACCAATTTCAATGCGGTTTTTTGTATTTTGATCGGTAAGATGTCCATTAGAAGCAATTTCTGCAAAGTTTTATTTGTATTAACATATTTCTGGACTGTGGCTTTAATGCAGATATTTACTGATATTCACTGTATTGTTAAATCTTGTCTCATAAAATATTTTTTGATAATAAAAGGATCCTGATTTAAATACTTAAAGGTGCTCTGCATTGTTGAGTGTTTATAAAATGTTGATTCACTTGTTACAAAGGCTTAATCATTCATGGAACGGTTTTTACCTTGGAAAATACGAGGGGCAGTCAAAAAGTTCATGGACAGAGTTCATTATTTCATTAAGCATTAACTGATTCACCCGAAACATTACACAAATATCAAATAGTATGTGTACAAAAGATATACCCCAAAACAGGATATGATAACAATAGCAAACAGAAATAATGCAATTGTCTATACCCATGATTAATATTGCGTCGCACTTCAAAAATTACTCTGTGACGTTAACGTCATTAATGTCAATGTTTATTTCAAAATATTTTCCAGCGTTTCGTAACCCATTTTGTAAGCAACGACTCAGTCAGCGACCCGAACGATTGGAAGGGGTTCTGTCTGATCATGGAGTATATTAATCTGTGATGACTGGACTGTCTTCTCTATCGGACCAGTATAAGATTCTCCGATGGTCCATAAGCACGATAAGCATGACTTTCTTCACCTACTTTACAACTTTAGCTTTCTTCAGAGGAGGCGAGGATAATTGTTTCCACACTATAGAATCTGCTTTCATTTGCAGTTAATAAAATGGGCCCATGTTTAACTGTGTCTGTAGTTGTCATTCCCGCTCTAACGCAATGCTCGATAATTGCACGCTGCTCAAGATTCTCCATTGACGTCATCATTCTTTTTTGACAAAACGTAAAGACACAATTCAAATGACTAGCGTTCCGGTGATGGTTGTCGTATGACGTCAAATTTTTTAATGTTTAAAACATTATATGTTAACATTACGTCAGTGGAATTTTCTTTTGATAGTATCGAACATTTTTAGGAAAGGTAATCTGAAGGGCCCCACATTATTCACGGTATATACAAATGAAGTAGACTTAAGATGTTTATTTAAGTGCCCCACATTATTCACGGTATATACAAATGAAGTAGTCTTAAGATGTTTATTTATTAAAATAATCAAATGCGTTTTCTGCGTTTTATTTAACACATCTACATAGGTCTACAATTATGCGAACAAATGAGATCGTCCATAAACTTGTTGACTTTCCCTCATAGATGAGGCAGTAGTCTGACAGAAGCCATTGTTATTACATGAAAATTATAGGCAGTGAAACAGCCTCTGTTACCAGATTTCTCCAATATCAAATCACCATTTGGAAACAACACCTTGCTTGTCATTCTGCCATGTACCCAGTGATTGACTGTGCTGTGCTCACTGTATCAAATAGACCCTAATCATGCCATGAGACATTGTACAGGGAGATGGATGGGTGGGGTATATGGAATTGTGGGATGGACACAGCAACAAAATAGCAGCTTATAAAGGCAGTTAGCATTTCAAAGCTGCCTTTGATGTAACTTTGGAACTGTAAAATGTTGATCACAAAACTGGTACAAATACAGTATACTGTCATTTAAATTGTATTTGAGGCATGTCGTGGGAAAACCGGGCCTAATGCGTGTGCGTAAAGTGTCATCCCAGATCAGCCTGTGCAGTCCTTACAGGCTAATCCAGGACAGCACTTTCCGCTTTTATGGCATTTTCTGTTTCAAGGAAGTCTCTTCTAAACATAAATCCACTGTAGGCGGAAAGTGTCGTCCCGGATTAGCCTGTGCGGGTTGCACAGGCTGATCCAGGACGACACGTTACGCACATGCGTTAAGCCAGATTTACCCATGACATGCTACATTTGTAGGATTGTTTATTTTTCTTGCCAGTAAATACATTCAAAACCGTAATGTCTGTAATGTGTCTAGTAATGTAATATTAACATATACATTATTCTACATTTCAACATTACATGTACTAACATCAGAATGACCATTCCCTGTAATTGTGAAATTGTGTTATAGAACATTATGAACGTATTATTTTTAAACATTTAATACCTACCAGGGTTTGACGTTTACTTTTTTTACCACTAGACCACTGGACTAGTAACTCATAAAATTAACTAGACCTGACCAAAGATCAACTAGACCAATAGTATTAAACATAATATTCTTCTCAGAGTCAAATTCTAACCATGAAAACTGATCTTTCCATTCAGTGTAAAACAACCGTTTTCTTTTATTTTTCTCATAATCTGCCTGTGACTCTTCCTTGCCTTTACGTTTTTTCCTGTCATCTGGTGACCTTTTGTCTGTTGTAAACCCAAACTTCATAAGATTGACGTTGGACATATGCGTTTGCTACGATTCACATTTAATGTTGAAAACAACCGAAAATGGCTAAGTACAGCTTGTCGTAAAATTTTGGAAACCCAGACAGACACGCGGAAAAAAAAAAGTAATCAATAAAGACATATGTCAGTGTTATGAGTTAATATTTTAAAAGCAATTGTTTATAGTTTGAATTGTTTCATACGTTAAATGTGTGCTAAAATCAATTTAAAATTGACCGTTTGCTATTGCTTTAGTTTACGACAATGCGCGCACCTGGCGAAATTCCCGTAAACCAATCTTGCAGAACAATCACGTCCAAGCGTCATGTCGATGCTTGTATATAAAAATAGATTTTGGATTTTCCAGTGAAACCATTGCGGCGATTTTATTATTTTAAATAACTCTGTCTTATTTAGGTGTGTTTTAACTGAATAACTAGAGATATTTTCACTAGACCGTTCGGGCTATACAGAAATTAGCTTTACTAGCCCGGACCAAGCTTTTACTAGTCATTGTTGTTCGGACGTGCCTTAGTGTGGAACCCTGCCTACTTTAGTAAATTAGGATTTAAATGTAATGCACCATAGACTCTGTGGTGATTATGCCAGCATGTACAAATCATGCTTTTCTAACAGATCCATTATGTCCGTGTACTCTTTCTTTTAAGTTGTTTGCTTTAATTCAAAATCCAGTACCACTTTACATATTCTCAAAGCTGTCTGCTTTAGTTAAAGAGACACTAGCACAGTTGAACAAAGTGATGTTCTTTAAAATGTTTTATGGGCATGATTTAATAATTTATAAAAGTGAATGTACTGATGGAGAAAAAACAAATCATATAGTTAATAAGGTGAATCTTAGGATGAGTTTGTAGATTTTAATATTGTCGGCGATGTTTTTTTTATTCATCAACTCTCAAGAGTTAAATTCTACATTTTAGTTGTTAAACTAAATTATTATGCCCCTTTAATATAATGCATTACCGTCAAATTGTCTGAACTTAAATGTAGGTGACATTAAAAATGTTACCTTACTTTAGTGTCTTACAAGTCAGTAAATGAATCAAGGAGGTTATGGCTGTGTTTTCTATGACAACATCAAATAGTATTAAATTTTGATATATTAATGCCAAAACCAATATAATATTATAGGCACATACTCACAGTCAGTGGTTTTGCCTTTAAAGGGACAGCTTCACAATTTCGGGTTGGAAACATATTTATAAAAAAATGGAATTTTGATATGGAAATTTGTAGAATCTATCGAAAATTATTCTCTGGTATGCAGTTTTCATTGCAAAGTTATTATTTTGATAATTTATTATGCCTTTTTGTGTTAAAAATGTCTAGGGTACATCTACCAGGTAGCACATTCTTCTCGAAAAATAACAGATATTCGTCAAATGTTGAACTTTGGACAAGCAATGTGCTTTGCAAACGTTGAAATATTAACAGTAAATGTATTATAGAGCATGAAAAGTCAGTTTTATAAAATTATTTCTCACAGCCAAAAAGCATGAAACTGCACTTTTAAACTATAAACTTATTGTTCCATCCTCATCCACTAAATCCTATAGTCCTATAGATGTTGAATATTATTTTAAAGTTGGACAAATGCACTGTACCAAAAATAAGTTTTCAGGAAACTGTAAAAGGTCACCATGTTGTGGTTATCGTTTATAAAGAAAGTAAATTACAAAATTATTTCAATGTATTTCAAACCAAATTGTGATTTGATTTTTTTTATTTTATTTGTGTATATTCTTTGAATGAATATTTTGTGGCTTTCAGGTATATAGACCTATGGTATCACATAGAAATCGTATGGAAACCTGTCAGCTTTGCCTTAAACGTTTGATGGGTAAAATTCATTACAAAATGCACTTTCTTTAAATGTGGTGCATATAAAATGGTTGGCACAAATTCAACTACCTGTCATAATTCCGTATGTACTTCAGTGAATATGTTATTGATTCTTGTTAATATACAACTGCAAATATACGTTGATTTTTAAAATAAAAACAGTTTGTATAGTCCGTGTATTAGCTCCAACTTTTTAAAAGTGGCAAATTTAGTGTCAACAACTTTTTTTGAGCCAGCGGAACCCCTGGAGGATAGGATCAAAACTTACTTGATAGTAACCAGTAAAGCTGAGGTGAAGTGCCCTTGGGATCTATAATAGAGACTGTAGCCAGACAGTCTGAAAAACATCAGGAACCGGACTTAATGCATGTGCATAAAGTGCCGTCCCGGAGTAGCCTGTGCAGTCCACACAGGCTTATCCCGGACATCACTTTCCGCCTACAGTGGATTTATGTTTAGAAGAAACTTCCTTGAAACAGAAAATACCATAAAGGCGGAAAGTGCCGTCCTGGATTAGCCTGTGCGGACTGCACAGGCTAATCCGGGACGACACTTTACGCATATGCATTGAGACCGGTTTTCCCACGACACGCCACATATGGGTTTACTGGACATTTAAGATCCTGTAGTCTTTTCCGAATCACACTTCACTTTAGTTTAAACCTAGTTATTTAATGCACGAGAATGTCGAAAGCCAGAGGCAATTTGAGACACTTTTGAGTCTGTTTTCTGGGTAAAACAGTACTTGGTGTCTTAGTAGAAAGATCATTCGAACGCTGCCTGAGTAGGGATAGAACTCCTTGCAAGGCGGACTCTTATCTTTTACACCTCTGCGATTTTGAACTTCACAAGAAAAACCAGTTCCATGCTTAGTTTTGTGAGAAAAATTTCAGCAGTTATATAATATATAAATAATGACAGAACATTCACAAAGTTTCTGTTAAAAGAATTCCAATATTGTAAGGCAATACATTATTTGTGCAGAGGTTTTTTTAATCCATTGCCATGCAATTAAGATGCCATGAAAATTTAGCTCAGACAGTATTTCATCCATGATCCAAAGCAATTATTGAACAGAACAGAAAGCTCCTATTACTGGGGATGCGCAAGCATTTTGGGGTGCCAACCAGTTTGCCTTCAGATCTATATCCGTTCCAAACATTTACCTCTGACATTCTAACTGAATTCTTGCTATGAAGTTTGTGAACAACTAGATTATACTGAATGCTTGCAAATATGATGTCCTTCCTGAGGATGCGCAAGCATTTTGGGGCGCCAACCAGTTTGCCTTAAGATCTATATCTGTTCCAGACATTTACCTCTGACATTCTAACTGATGTCTAGCTATGAATTTTGTGAACAACTTGATTATACTGAATGCTTGCAAATATGATGTCCTTCCTGAGGATGCGCAAGCATTTTGGGGTGCCAACCAGTTTGCCTTAAGATCTATATCTGTTCCAAACATTTACTTCTGACATTCTAACTGATGTCTAGCTATGAATTTTGTGAACAACTTGATTATACTGAATGCTTTCAAATATGATGTCCTTCGGCACCAAAGTTGCATTACTTGTGGCTAAGAGTTATGTTCCTTTATCACAGACAAATAATACAATTTGATATAAGCTGCACTTTTCTGTTTCTGTATTAATTTAAATGGAACATTGAATTTGATTTGGTTTTCTTTTGTGAACATTGTACCCAGAGGAACCCACTTGTGTTTGGTAAAAATAACAGCAATGGAGCCCAGGTCGCCTTTTGATTGTGGAAATTAGGCAAAGCAACCACTGAAATAACCAGTACAGCCAACACTTGTGAAGGTTAAAGTGTACAAGAAATATAACTTGTCATCCACTAATCATGGTGGTCTACTGCAATCTCTTCCATGAGTTCTGAGGTCTCAGTGTTACAGGTAATAAAATGCTAATGGCTGGTAATAAACCACACCCTTGGGTATCATGAAGGGCTTAACATTATTGTATCCCAGGTTCAGATAATTAACTGCTTTCATTACTGTGGTGGCATATCTTGTTAGCAATTCTGTTTAGTTGATAAATCTGGGGTATTTGTTATTAAACATCAATCTATACAATTAGTGAATATGATATCAAATGTGTCCAGATGATAATTATCTAAAAGCTTTACAGAATTACATTGGCAATGTTGGAACAATTGTTTAAGGTAAACGTTCAAGGTGCAGAGCCATAAATCAAATGATACCTGTACTCAAGTGTTATATAATGCATTACTATTATGTATTCTTTCTTTATACTAAATATAGTACTGTAGTCAAATTACTTTGAAATTGAGGGATGCTACAAATAAAGATACCAGTTCAATCCATTTTCCTTACTTATGTTAAACATGACTCGTTTGCAAATGTGCTTTTTATATTTTAAATGCAAGCAAACAAAGTGATAATTCATTCAGACCAAAAATGAGATTGTCATAAACAGTTCCTCCCTTTTTGGCATGCAGACGACTTCCAAGTGAAGCCATTAGCATCTGTCATAAATAAAACAAACCAGTCTTTAATTGCCTGCAGGTGGTGGGGATTGTTGTTCAGTTGTTCAGTCTGGGATGCTTCACCTCACTAATTGACACCAGTTTTGTTGGGCTTCTATCTGTCTCTGTGCTGGGATGCAACAAGTTGGTAATTAGTGTAATCAGTTTGCTTATAAGCCTGCAGGTGTCTTGCAGGCGATGCAGGTATTTATTTCTGTAGCTATTGTTTAGTTATCTTAATTCTGTTTTATGCCAGCATGGGTCACCTTTAATGTGGAACCGCAATTAATTAATTGGGGGGCTTCTGCATGGGCTTAATGGCTCTCAACTGCTTACTGTCTTAGGTAATGATACCGTATTCCATAATAAATGTCTCCACCCTAATTAACACCCTCCCCACATTTTTAATAACCTCCAAAATCTCCATGCCTCACTAATCCCTCATTTTGCTTTAAACACGCAAATGCGCGCCAAACACCTTAAATCTTTGAAAGAATGAGCTACTGGTCAAATTATAATGTTTTCTTTACACTGGTATTAATGGCAGAAAGTCGGGCCCGGCTAGCTCAGTTGGTAGAGCGCTGGACTGTTAATCCGGTGATCGTGGGTTTGAGACCCAGCCCGGCCACATAACTTGCATGGGGATTGGTCAGGAAATTATTTCTATGGCTATTCTCCCCCAACCTCTGATTCAAGTAGGTCAGTTACTGGCATAGGTATGTGCACTGTGTACTGGTGAACTGCATAGATCAACTAAGCTTGCCCAGGAAAAGTGTGAGTAGGTTAATTGACCACCATGATGTGACTGAAGTACTGTTAAGAACGGCTAAAATCCAAACAAACAAAAACACATAAAATCTTCAAAAGGATGAGCTACTGGTCAAATTATAATGTTTTCTATACACTGGTATTAATGACAGAACTCCAAGAACTGAACTCATATTAAACGCTCCACTTTGGGGAAATGTAAAGCTCTCAGGGGCATTTATTTGGGAATAATAATAATATATATATTATATAATGATAATAATGGGAAAAATAGGTATAGCAGAAGAAAGCAAAATAAAACAAATTTTTAATCTAATCGATGTAGAAGACGTACAAATTAAAAAACAATTAAAATAGAATTGTATTTATTATACATAAAAAAATTAGTGTAAGTTAATATAAGTTAATACAGGCTTTTATGTAAATAGGGCGTGGAAATCCTATGCTGGATTTGCCCGACATAGGTAATTTTACTGTCAGACAAGTACATTTTTCCTGTCAACTTGTTTCCGGACAAGTACAATACTACTATAGGTGTGTGAAAATAATGTAAAAGTTAGGAGTTAATTTCGCAATGAACCGGTCTGTGGACAAGTGAATAATTATGATATTTTTACACCCAAGGTGTAAAGTTGAAAAAGTATTATTTGTGATTGTCATAAATTACAGGTTATAAAGAAATAAAAATTAAGGGGATAAATAGTTTCTTGGAGCACAAGAAAAGGAGGTTGTGGTTTTGGCATTGAGTATACATGTTATCAGTTTTGTAGTAATTTCTTATTAATATGATACAAATATTCACACATACAGAGCTTTATTATGTTAACATGTACCATTTGCTGAGTGCCACTTATGCTTACGTAGATGGATAAATAACTGTTTACCGTTTATTTATTTTGGCTATGTACGGATTCTGGGGGAAGCCAAATCAACAGAATTTATTACTTGACTTCTCACTAGTTGCCTTTGATTAGTGCAGCCATAAACTATGATTGCTATAATTTTGTTCACTGTACAAAATACAATTCTTTCTATTCTTGTTTGTATAATATAATTATATATGATTCTCTTTGGTCTGTGGTGGAAGTGGTATTAACTGGCTAGATTTGTGGTCTAAGAAATGTTATGTTGTTCATGTTGTTGAACAGAAAAGTGGCTATGTGCAAATACAATTACCTTTTTTTTTACCCTCAGTACTTTAACCGTCTCCGTGGCCTAGTGGTTAGGGCGTTCGCCTACGGAGCGTGAGGTTGAAGGTTCGAGTCTCGCACAGGGATTGTTCTGATATTGCAGGTTGCCAACCCATCAGCTAGTTAAATTGAAGCTTACAGATTGCCTTCCTGCCAAGCGCCTGGCATATAGAATAGGAATCAGGAGTAAAGATGTTCATCAGTAAAGGTGTCTTACAAGTAAAAACTGGCTGGCCGTTAATCATGAGGGGTGAAACCATAATAAACAGACTCTTTACTTTACTTCTACTTCAGTTCATTTATAAGTAATTTGGCCGAAAAAGTGGCTGTATAGCCATGTTTCTAGGATTCTTAAAATAGACAAAATATTGTTAGAAAATTGGCTACAAAATAATATATAATTTTTATTTAATTACTTGGTTTGGGTAAAATATAATGTTTTATTATTTTCTTCTTACCTCAAACATTAACACTAATATATCAATACTTGTTTGCTTGTATTACTCTGCAGTAAGTAATTTCTTGTTTTAAAAAAATAACATGATAAAAGTACTTAATAGATCTCCCTTCCATATATTATGTTTCTCCATAGAGATTTGACAGACATGTCTGTAGTCTATTATACTATAAGGATTACATTTTCATCATCTTGGCAACAGTGTGTGGTATAAATGCTGCATGGTGCCAAAACAATAAAATACTGTGAACATAACCTATAGAAATTGACAGAAGCTGGTAGCCACATCTAATGATTTTCAATAAGGTGTATTTCAGCACTTTTTTGACCAAACCAAGAAACTACAGATAATGCAAAACCTGTCAGATTATAGACAAGACATTGTCTGACAAAAAAATTAGTGCTTGTCTGACTATATTTTATTAAAGCTGCTACGTCACGGATTGGAAAAAATGACAAAAATGAAAATACTTGTTTCAAATATAGAAAAACAAGATATTATGAAATAGAATTGACTGAAATAACATTGTTGACACATTAACAAACGTTCCAAACACCCTGGTTTAATCATTACGATGCATTCTTTCAACCCGATTTCAAAGCATCTGGAGACTCATTTTAACTATATATAACTCGTAAATTGTTGTTGTGAAATTACCATGTTGTCCAAACAGCCAATCAGTTTCGTTTCCGGAGTCCCGTTGTTTATAAAACATATGTCCAAAATTACAAGTAGCGGTAAGTGCAGTTAGAGCATCCGCCTCTCACGCCGAGGAGCCTGGTTCAATCCCCCGACAGTGCTAAGATTTTTTTCATTTCAATGGTGTTAAAAGTAATGTTTGTTTGCATGATATTTTTCAAATATATTTCAGGAAATAAAGAAATCTATCAATAAACTTAAATTAATAAAATCATATAAAATACTATATAATCTCTCGTTTTAATAGGCTATTGCAATCTCATCTGGCATTTTCATAAACGGCCCAAACTGACAATTACTTAGTAGCACACATAGAATAGTACTATTCTTTTTTTAGAAGGGCTTTCCCAAGAGTCGTTTTGTCCGCTATTATTTGTATTGTTATTATACTATTAAGTGATGCTTCAGTGACTGTATTTGACGAGTATTGTATTGTTTACGTTACAAACAACTTTTCTGGCCTCATTTATGTATGTCTAATCATCTGTGAAGTAACAGCTTTAAGTCTCAATAACATTTTGTGTTCATTAATCCTTATTACAGTAAATACATTTCAGTATTATAATTTTAGTGAATATCACTAGGGACTATTATTATCCAAATTCAAATCACTTATTAATTTTTGAACGTTAATATGTCTCTTTGGACATGACGCAACGTTGTCTGACAGCCCATTCTATTACAGTTTTACATGTCTCTTTGGACATGATGCAACGTTGTCTGACAGCCCATTCTATTACAGTTTTACATGTCTCTTTGGACATGATGCAACGTTGTCTGACAGCCCATTCTATTACAGTTTTACATGTCTCTTTGGACATGATGCAACGTTGTCTGACAGCCCATTCTATTACAGTTTTACAAACCGGTAGTCTGAAGTTTTCATAACAATTAACAAATAGTTTAAAACCAAGCTGTTCTGGATTGGCCAGATTTCTGCCCTAGGAAATGCCATGAGTTTTGAAGAGAATGTCCTGGATTTTAGATTTACGGTTACCAGGTTCCTTAATTACTGGAGCAGGCATAAAGAGCCAGAAGAAAATCTAGGTGTTTTTGTGGGATGTCTGTGAGACATTTGGGTGGCAGAGTAAGCGTCTGAAAGTCTTGAATTAGCCTCTCATGTAGCGATCTGCACCCCCCTCCCCCTAGCCCCACCCCGCCTTGTACTGCACACAACCATTCATTATTATAATGGTTTCTGATAGTCTTTTGTATGATGAGACATAATCCTTTTATGTACTGATTAGCCGCTTTAGTTTATTCATAACCCATAATAACAGTTATTATTTGTGTATATTTCACTATTTTTACCCAGACAAAATGCATGGTATTTGAGCATGAACTACCATGGTTGACAATGGTAGTCCATTCCATGCATGGTGAAATACCTGATTTTGTTTTCTATTTATCATGATGATGATGATGAATATGATGATGAGGAGGATGAGGAGGATGATGTTTTTTCATTGTTGACAATGTTAGCCCATGGTTGGCAGTCATACCGTGCTGACCATGGTATTAATAAAGCAGACCGTGGTCTTTGATTGTTGTTCAAGGTCGACCATGGTTGGCAGTCATACCGTGCTGACCATGGTATTAATAAAGCAGATCGTGGTCTTTGATTGTTGTTCAAGGTCGACCATGGTTGGCAGTCATACCGTGCTGACCATGGTATTAATAAAGCAGATCGTGGTCTTTGATTGTTGTTCAAGGTCGACCATCGTTGGCAGTCATATAGTGCTGACCATGGTATTAATAAAGCAGATCGTGGTCTTTGATTGTTGTTCAAGGTCGACCATGGTTGGCAGTCATACCGTGCTGACAATGGTATTAATAAAGCAGATCATGGTCTTTGATTGTTGTTCAAGGTCGACCATGGTTGGCAGTCATACAGTGCTGACCATGGTATTAATAAAGCAGACCGTGGTCTTTGATTGTTGTTCAAGGTCGACCATGGTTGGCAGTCATACCGTGCTGACCATGGTATTAATAAAGCAGATCGTGGTCTTTGATTGTTGTTCAAGGTCGACCATGGTTGGCAGTCATACCGTGCTGACCATGGTATTAATAAAGCAGATCGTGGTCTTTGATTGTTGTTCAAGGTCGACCATGGTTGGCAATGTAATACCACCATGTTTTACCATCGTAATTATAAAGCAAACCATTGTCATGACCATTTTGTTTTCTATTTATCATGATGATGATGATGAATATGATGAAATGGAGGATGAGGATGATGATGGTTGTTTATTGTTGACAATGTTAGCCCATGGTTGGCAGTCATACCGTGCTGACCATGGTATTAATAAAGCAGACCGTGGTCTTTGATTGTTGTTCAAGGTCGACCATGGTTGGCAGTCATACCGTGCTGACCATGGTATTAATAAAGCAGACCGTGGTCTTTGATTGTTGTTCAAGGTCGACCATGGTTGGCAGTCATACCGTGCTGACCATGGTATTAATAAAGCAGATCGTGGTCTTTGATTGTTGTTCAAGGTCGACCATGGTTGGCAGTGTAATACCACCATGTTCTACCATCGTAATTATAAAGCAAACCATTGTCATGACCATTTTGTTTTTAATTTGCACATATTATTACATCATTCAGAAGAGTAAATACACACATTTTAATGGAAGGGATTTTCAAATTAAACGCATAGGAGTTTAAATTGACATGCACCCTGCAAACAAATCAGATATTTATGGTATATAGCCTGAACAGACCCTTTAATAACGTTTTGTACATTTGTATTTGGTAATTTCTAGCTTGACTATTCGAAGAATAGGTGAGCTTTCCTACTACCCCGACGTCCGCGTCTGAATTTTGTTAAAGTTTTTATTCAAAAGTCTTGAAACTTCAAACCTACATAAGTTATTCACTTGAAACTTGGAATATACCTTTGTCATCAACTCCAGTGTCAGGGGCAACATTCCCCATAACTCTGTTTTGTATTTTGACAGATTTATGCCCCTTTTTCACATAGATTTTCTGGTTAAAGTTTATATTCAAAAGTTGTGTAACTTCAAAACTACATAAGTTATTAACTTGAAACTTGGAAATAACCTTTGTCATCAACTCCAGTATCAAGGGATATATTCCCCATAACTCTGTTTTGTATTACGACATATTTATGCCCCTTTTTAACATAGATTTTCTGGTTAAAGTTAATATTCAAAAGTTTTGTAACCTCAATACTACAAAAGCTATTCACTTGAAACTTGGAATATACCTTTGAGTATCAGGGTGAACATTCCCCAAAACACTATTTTGTATTTTGATAGAGTTATGTCCCCTTTTTCACACTTTGATTTTATGTTTAAAGTTTATATTCAAAAGTTATGTAACTTCAAAACTACACAAGTTATTCACTTGAAACTTGTAACTAACCTTTATCATCAACTCTAGTACCAGGGGCAACATTACCCATAACTATTTTGTCTTTTGACAGAGTTATGCCCCCTTTTCACTTAGATTTTCTGTTTAAAGTTTATATTCAAATGTTTGGTTACTTCAAAACTACATAAGTTATTCACTTGGAACTTGGAACTAACCTTTGTCGTCCACTCTAGTATCAGGGGCAACATGACCGATAACTATGTTTTGTATTTTGACAGAGTAATGCGCCTTTTTCACATAGATTGTCTGGTTAAAGTTTATATTCAAAAGTTGTGTTACTTCAAAACTACATAAGTTATTCACTTGAAACTCGGAACTAACCTTTGTCATCAACTCTAGTATCAGGGGCAACATTACCCATAACTCTGTTTTGTATTTTGACAGAGTTTGCCCACTTTTTACATAGACTTTGTGGTTAAATTTTTTGTTCCAAAAATTTATAAACTGTACAAGGCTTCTCTTAAAAATATTGTATTTTAACAAATGTATGCCCCTTTCACTATCCAAAATATGTACCAACTGAAATACTTCCAATAGTCGAGCGCGCTGTCCTCTGACAACTCTTGTTAATAGTCTTGACTGCATAATCAAGCCTAACTTGTCTTTCTGACTAGTGATACATTAATCAAGTTGTCTTATTAAGCATGTTTTGTAATATGTCATTTAAAAACAATATTTTTCCTACACGACCAATATTTCTTCCTGACCAGTATTTTTTCCCAGATTTAGTCATAAAAGCTTATTTCTAAGTAGTCCAACAATGATAATTTCTCAGCAACAAATGTTGAGTCATGTTATTCTGCCAGTTTTGTTCTTGTATTGATTCTAAGAGAATTATGACTGGCCATGTAAGCAGTCTATTTGAGGCATATCATAGGAAAGCCGGGCTTAATGCATGTGCGTAAAGTTTCATCCTGGATTAGCCTGTGCAGTCCGCACAGGCTAATCAGGATGGCACTTTCCGCTTTTATGGTATTTTCTGTTTCAAGGAAGTCTCTTCTAACCATCATCCACTGCATGCGGAAAGTACCGTCCTGGATTAGCCTGTGCGGACTGCACAGGCTAATCTGGGACGACACTTTACGCACATGTGTTAAGCCCAGTTTTCCCACAACACGCCTCATTTGTATTCCAGGATCTTATGATTGCTTGAATGATAATTAACAAAAACAAAACGCAATACATCTTTTGTTTATTTTTTGGACAATAACTGGATTTGCCTTTTTTCTGTCATGTATGATGTTCTTTGGAAGACAGGTCAGTCAGTTTGCAGTAATTTTAAGTCATAATTATCATATAGAAAATTGTGGTATATGATGTAAAAATGTCACAAATGTTGCTGCAGATATATCATACTCGACTACATTTCTTTCCACAACACAATTTGAAATCTCTATAATTAACACCAATGTAATTTCCAGATGGCTTTAGTTTTGTTTGGACAAGTTAAAAGTTGGGCAAGCTTAAATGTTGTGGTTTATGATAATGCTAGAATGGGCATGCAGTTTGTCCAAACCCTGAGTGACTGTAACAGATTCCACCAAAATCATTCCATTGCAATTACAGCCTTGAGTGCATATAATTGTCCTGATTGAAAGTGGGCATATTTTGTGGGGTGAAATTTCCCTAGGCCACAATAGGAATCCAGTTCATTTGGTGAATTAGTCACCCCTAAAAATGGGCCAACAGTGTAAGCCAGTGATGTTATCTGCCATGCAAAATTGATCCATAAATCCCTTTTATCTTAAATTCAAATTGCCTGGAATTTTCCTTACAGGGGAAATTTATCCCAGTTAGTTAGAAACAGACAGTCAAAGTTTTCACACATGCTTCCTTATGATGATGGAAATATGCACATGATTTGTTTTATTGCTGATTTGCATGACATTATTCTTTACATTTAAATTAGTAGATGAATTTGTGTATGATACCGGTATAAAGAAAGAACATTTGAGCTTTTGTGAAAAGAATTGACAAAAAAGTTGTATTATAGTGCCATCACGACGGAGCACGTCCTTAATACGTCCTCCCTGACAGGATGTGATGAGCACTCGCTCGGACATGGTACGAACCGACAGACACGTAGTAGAGACCTCACCGAGCATGCTCAAAACTTGAGTGGTGAAGAGCATGGAGGCAGTACGAACCTAGCAGAAGCTTAGTAGGGACCGCATTTACGTAGTGATTACCTGGTAAGGATGCAGTGAGGAATTCTTGAGAATGGTACTGATGCGTTTCTGACATATTTGGGCTGAATTATATCTTTAATACATCAATGTTGAAATGATGAGTGAAAAGGATGTCATGTTTCAAATACTTTTCTATAAGGACAACAGACTGTGGTAGAATGTCAAATTGCTGTTTCACAACAGAAGGACCAGAAGGAGGCTTGAGCAGCGGAGAAGGCCGAGGATTGCTTGGTCCGTGACCGGCTGAATGTAGACCACAGATTTCTGTATAGGCTCTTGGAACAGTTGCAAGTTCAGGAAGCAAATGCATTTGTAAACTTTCCTTGCATGCCACCACATATGGCTGATACCAGACAGAGCATGGAGGGGAATTAATATGACTGGGTGGACGTAGTAGTAGCGTGATGCTTACATGGTGTGTGCCAGGTGGACATGGTAGATAGGTAGTATTTGCATACTAGGTACTGATGGGATGTAGTGCGAGCGTGGTTGTATGCGTGGTAAGGATGTAGTGAGGACTGCTTTGACATTATGAGCATAGAAGGGACATTGTACATGTGGGGTATCAACAGATATTTCGCCTCTTTACCATGTTCTTACCACGTCCTTACGAAAAATCAGGATGCGGTGAAGACTTGGAGAACCTTGTACGGACATACTCTGGTCTGGTGGGCATTGAATAAACAGTGATATTGAACCTGAACCTGATCATGCAGCAGCTGAGATAATTATTCAGGCTGACAAGATTATGGTAATTTGTGCAAACTTACTGTAAATTTACCGAAACCATAAAATTCCTTCAGTTTGTAGCCTTCCATTACCAGTTCAATTTATATTCAGAGGGTTATTTTCAGTAAAGGTTGAACAGACATCTCTTAATTTACTCTGATGTGAATTTAAATCATAGAAATTCACTTAGAAAGGTTCATCTGAATTTTTGGCTTGAGTTAACATTTTTCTTAGGAGCTTCATAATTATGAATGTGGACCCTCTGGTCAAAATTTTGAAAACAGTAAACCACATTGGCTAAAGGGTGAAAGGGGGCAAATGGACAACAGTGTGATTGAGTAATGGCATATCAAAATACAGAGGATGATGGTAGTAGTAGAAGTCATATCTTTGAAATTCACATGGAAATTTTCATTGGAATGTGCAGTTAAGTTTCACAAACATATAGAGAATACTAGGTTAGTGTTGATTACAGATAGGTTTATTTAGCGAGCATATAAATGTATATGTATTCAATACTTACCTGGTATTCTATTTATCCCATCATTTTCTGTCTTGATTTTGAAAATAAAGAAAAGAAAATCACAGAATAACGTGAAAAACATAAAGTGACGTTATGAAAATAAACAAAATGACGTCATTTAATGCGCGCGTGTTTGCTGTATTTAATATCGGCTGAAAGGTCAAAGGGAACAGAAGGACAGCAAGAAAGGGTGCTGTACTCCCTCAAGCACAAACAGTTGCCATGGCTATATTGGCAGTTAAGTGCAGTCAAACAGTGTTGCTGCTGTGAATTGGTGAGAAGTCTTGTTAATTCACACTTTGCAAAGCAGTAAGAATTAGTTGCTCTTCATGAAATTATCTAATGATAGGGCTGATTCATTCTTTTGAATATCTGTGAACAACAAATCAGATTTTTGCTAAATGTTAACTATCGGGTCCTTGATAAAGTATGATGATGTGTTATATGATATATTACAAATAATTAAATTTCTGGTATTTGTTAGTTATTTGCTTCACTTCAAATGACATGAAATTATTTTCTTCACTTTAAATGACATGAAAAGGTAATTTGGTTTACTTTTCATTGATACAAAAAATGAAATTTTCAAGACTTGAAAAAAAAACTGCATTCCATTATCAAAACAAGAAAATGTGTTATAAACTTTGAAACAGGCCTAAAAATGTGTGTGCTGTATATTATTGTTATTGCAGAAGTTTGTTATCAAACTGTGAAAAAAAGGAAGCCCCAAGACCATGTAGGTGAAAACTGCTGAAAGTAGTTTCTGTTCTTTGGAAATTTTTACTTTTGCAGAGTGGCTTTCTTGATTTTGTTGCGGATGTAGCGAGTATCGACAGAAAATAAAATGGATGTAATTGTGTGTGATTTATTGAAAGGAATTGAAATGTAAGATTATTGTTTTTATACTGTGTTATATTATTTATCATTAATCTTAAATCAAATTTGGGCTGAAATCCTTAAAGTGAAAACATAATACTTTATTTGCATTTTATAAATTTACCTAGATAAACTTCTATAATAAAACCCACATAATAAAAATATTAGGTAAATTGTAATGCAGTAACGGTGAAATTTTTTGATGCATTCAAGATGATGTTTTGTTTTACACTTGACTTAAAACATTACTGCAAACATCATACCAGAAAAATGTAGTGATTTTTGTCTTCGTTTTACATTTCTTAAAATGGTGCACAATGTGGTGGTTCTGTAAATTAACGAACATTTTTGGTTGTAGACCTGTTGGCTGACATTGAAATTATCAAACTTGACGAGGTTGTTGTGCAACAGCACTAGCCTGGAATATTGTCAGTAGAATATTGTCAGTAGAATATTGTCAGTAGAATATTGTCAGTAGAATATTGTCAGTGGAATATTGTCAGTGGAATATTGTCAGTAGAATATTGTCAGTAGAATATTGTCAGTGGAATATTGTCAGTAGAATATTGTCAGTGGAATATTGTCAGTAGAATATTGTCAGTAGAATATTGTCAGTGGTGATTTATAATGCTTATTGTTTCTTATGAATGACTTAAATTACTCAAATATGCTTATATATTTTGTTTCAATGTCTATTCCTGTACAAGCACTGTATAAATTTTGATTCTAAAACTTTCGTTTGTATTGATAGTCAATTCCTGGGTATACATAATTTCGAGGGTTGAGCGTGAAACTGTTGTATCGGATATGAAATGTTAAGCAGATGCAACAGTTTTAATATTCAACCCTCACTATATTATTAACAGATCCTGGCATTTCTGTTTGAGGTGTGTCATGGGAAAACCGGGCTTTATGCATGTGCGTACAGTGTCGTCCCGGATCATCCTGTTCAGTCCGCACAGGCTAATCCAGGATGGCACTTTCCGTCTACAGTGGATTTATGTTGAGAAGAAACTTCCTTGAAACAGAAAATACCTTAAATGCGAAAAAGTATCATCCTGGATTAGCCTGTGCGGACTGCACAGGATGATCCGGGATGACACTTACGAACATGCATTAAGCCTGGTTTTCCCATGCCTCTCCACATTTATCTTTCTTGCCAGGAGGTTTATTGCCCATCCTTGTACAGGTAATCTGTACATGCAAATAATTTCCTTTGAAGCAATTGTCATCTCCCAAATTTTCTTATTTATTACCAAATCCTATCATTTCTATTTATAGTTCTGGCCAGGAGGTTCAGCGTATCAGCGTCATCAACAACCTGCCGGACCTCTTACGTGACAGCCATGCCGACTGTATGCGACGGGTCGTTCCCAAAGTTAGAGTAAGTGATGCGACTTCATGTTATTATTGTTCATTTGTTTGGGTAAGTGATGCAAATTGGGTGTTATAATAGTTCACTAAATGTTAAGGGTTGTTCCCAAAGTTAGGGTAAGTGATGCAAATTGGGTGTTATAATAGTTCACTAAATGTCCTGGGTTGTTCCCAAAGTTAGGGTAAGTGATGCAAATTGGGTGTTATAATAGTTCACTAAATGTCCTGGGTTGTTCCCAAAGTTAGGGTAAGTGATGCAAATTGGGTGTTATAATAGTTCACTAAATGTTAAGGGTTGTTCCCAAAGTTAGGGTAAGTGATGCAACTTGGGTGTTATAATAGTTCACTAAATGTCCTGGGTTGTTCACAAAGTTAGGGTACGTGATGCAACTTGGGTGTAATAATAATTCACTAAATGTTTTGGTTGTTCCCAAAGTTAGGGTAAGTGATGCAACTTGGGTGTTTCAATAGTTAACTAAATGTTCTGGGTTGTTCCCAAAGTTAGGGCAAGTGATGCAACTTGGGTGTTATAATAGTTCACTAAATGTTAAGGGTTGTTCCAAACGTTAGGGTAAGTGATGCAACTTGGGTGTTATAATAGTTCACTAAATGTTAAGGGTTGTTCCAAACCTTAGGGTAAGTTATGTGACTTAATTGTTATCATTGTTCACTAGTTAGGGTTAGTGGTCCGACCTAACAGAAAATGTGTTTGAAAAATTGCTCTAGATCTCAAACTTAAAGGGACCATGTCAACGAAAAATTGGCGTTCTATTGCACTATAAATTATTATATATGATATTGATGCGCTATACTAGGACACGTGCATTTAATAAATGAAAAATAATATTATACACAGTAAGATAATTATTTGATAAAAAGTAATTATCAAAAAAGTCTGAAAATATTAAAACCCCAAGCGGGTATCGAACTCACAACTTAGGAGCTATTCGAAGAAATGACAGTAGACAGCGCTTTAACCAACTGCGCTATCATGCTAGGTAAGGAATCGTGTGTAAACTATGGTTATAGAAAATGCTCTCAATTCTGACGTCAAAATGTAAACAGGAAAAGGGCCAAACAAACAAGACCCATATTATCAATTGATTTTTATCTCAGAATGCGTAAACTCTTCTCTCATTATATATACCCTGTTTTAACCGTTATTATATGCCGGTATTGATTCCTAAATTACAGATTTTTAAGCTCGACTCGGCGTCGGCGTCCGCGTCTCAATTTGGTTAAAGTTTTTATTCAAAAGTTTTGTAACTTCAAAACTACATAAGTTATTCACTTGAAACTTAGAATATACCTTTGTCATAAACTCCAGTGTCAGGGGCAACATTCCCCATAACTCTGTTTTGGATTTTGACAGAGTTGTGCCCTTTTTTCACTTAGATTTTCTGGTTAAAATTTATATTCAAAAGTTTTGTAACTTCAGAACTACACAAGTTATTCACTTAAAACTTGGAATATACCTTTGTCATTAACTCCAGTATGAGGGACAACTTTCCCTATAACTCTGTTTTGTATTTTGACAGAGTTATGCCCTTTTTCACATAGATTTTCTGGTTAAAATTTATATTCAAAAGTTTTATAACTAAAACTACAGAAGTTATTTACTTAAAACTTGGAATATACCTTTGTCATCAACTCCAGTGTCAGGGGCAAGTTTCTTTACAACTCTGTTTTGTATTTTGACAGAGTTATGCCCCTTTTTCAGATAGATTTTCTGGTTAAAGTTTATATTCAACAGTTTTGAAACTTCAGAACTACGCAAGTTATTCACTTGAAAATTGGAATATACCTTTGTCATCAACTCCAGTGTCAGGGGCAAGTTTCTTTATAACTCTGTTTTGTATTTTGACAGAGTTATGCCCCTTTTTCACATAGATTTTCTGATTAAAGTTTATATTCAACAGTTTTGTAACTTCAGAAGTACGCAAGTTATTCACTTGAAAATTGGAATATACCTTTGTCATCAACTCCAATATAAGGGGCAACATTCCCTATAACCCTGTTTTGTATTTTGACAGAGTTATGCCCCTTTTTCACATAGATTTTCTGATTAAAGTTTATAGTCAAAAGTTTTGTAACATCAGAATAGCATTAGTTATTCACTTGAAACTTGGAATATACCTTTGTCATCAACTCCAGTGTCAGCGGCAACATTCCCGATAACTCTGTTTGTAATTTGACAGAGTTATGCCCCTTTATTCACATAGATTTTCTGATTAAAGTTTATATTCAAAACTTTGATAACTACACAAGTTATTAACTTCATAAGGTTGAAACTTGGAATAATTTGATGAAATAATTGCCATAACTCAGTTTTGTATTTCAACAAATTTATGCCCATTCCACTTTCCAAAATATGTACCAACTGAAATACTTCAAATAGTCGAGCGCGCTGTCTTCTGACAGCTCTTGTTTAAAGAAATTGCCCCCTTGGGTCCCTTTTTCGATGACATAGTCCCTTTAAGTCTCAACTTAAAATATGGACCAACCAAAATGCTTGTTTTATATGCCTGATTGTGATCGGCTACTTTTTTAAAATAAGACTCTTCTTAAGTTTAATAAAATGTGCAGTCTTATGCTTCAGAAAATGTTCTGTCTGCACAGCTGCTTTATGTGAAAGGGTCCTGTTATAAAATTAATATTCTATGTTATGTACTCTGTCTATAATGAGTTCTACGATGAACTGTGTTTTAACCCTGTTTTTGCTACTTCTGATTTTAATATGCTTTGTAAACTGAAGAATCATTTATCTTGTGAAAAGGCATATACAAAAAATTATGTTTGTTTCAGGTTACCCAACTTACCCTTAAAAAAAGCCCCCACCCTAGAACATTTTATTGAGTGGGTCAGATATATATATTTTTTTTACTTTTTTCAATAATTAAATGTTTTCCACTTCAAAAGAATGTTTTATGATATTACAGATATGTTTTGAATATTCATTCAGTTTAAGAATCTTCAAGCAATGTTTTATGATATTAGAGACATGTTTTGAATATTCATTCATTTTAAGAATCTTCAAGCAATGTTTTATGATATTAGAGACATGTTTTGAATATTCATTCAGTTTAAGAATCTTCAAGTTGACCATTTACCAAATTGACAAAAATAATAAAAATAATCCCTACCTGCCTACTCTAATTTTTTTGGACATGTTACCTAAAACAAACTTTTTTTTTTACCCCAAAGAAGTGTACCAGTGACTCGGAACATATTTCATAATTGAATGTACTCTTCTGCTTATGAACACTCTATAAATAGGGTAAACAAACAAATTGAAATTTCTATATCTCTGGCAAACTTGGGGAAGTGTTAAATATAAAATTGTTGAGTCCCAATTCCACCCTGCATGAAACTATTGGCTTTCCTTGCTCTGTGTTTGCAATGTTAATTGATATATTTGTCAAACATATTTGCCAAATTGATTACAAGTACACTGATCGATGAACCCTGTGATCAGAGAATAAAAAAAATAATTCATTGGTTGGTGTTCACTTTCCGATAGGTAGAATATAACTATGCTGCATTTTGTAAAAAGAAAATTCAGTTTCTTGGTGTTGTTTGTCCTTGCGTTTATATTTAAAGGGACTATGTCATCGAAAAAGGGCCTCAAGGGGGCAATTTCTTTAAAAAAATCTGAAATGAAGATATTAATACTTACATATAATGACGGTTAAAACAGGGTATATATAATGGGATAAGAGTGTACGCTTTCTGATATAAAAATCAATTATAATGTGTTTTGTGTTTGTTTGGCCCTTTTTCTGTTTATATTTTGATGTCAGAATTACGAGCTTTTGGTATAACCATAGATAACACAAGAATCCTTACCAAGCATGATAGCGCAGTTGGTTAAAGTGCTGCCTACTGTCATTTCTTCGAATGGCTCCTAAGTTATGAGTTCAATACCCACATGGGGTTTTAATTTTTTTGGACTTTTTTGCTAATTTGTTTTTATCAAATATCTTATTGTGTATTATATTATTTTTTATTTATTTAATGCGCATGTCTTAGTATAACCATAGATAACACAAGAATCCTTACCAAGCATGATAGCGCAGTTGGTTAAAGTGCTGCCTACTGTCATTTCTTCGAATGGCTCCTAAGTTATGAGTTCAATACCCACATGGGGTTTTAATTTTTTTGGACTTTTTTGCTAATTTGTTTTTATCAAATATCTTATTGTGTATTATATTATTTTTTATTTATTTAATGCGCATGTCTTAGTAAAGCGCATTTCTATCAAATAATATAAGTTATAGTGCAATAGGAAGCCAATTTTTAGCTCACCTGAGCACAAAGTGCTCATGGTGAACTTTTGTGATCGCCCGTTGTCCGTCGTGCGTGCGTGAGTGCTAGCGTGCGTGCGTGCGTGTGTGCGTGCGTCAACTTTTCATTAAAACAACATCTTCTCCTAAACCCCTTGGCAGATTTTCACCAAACTTCACAGGAATGATCCTTGGGTGGACGTCTTTAAAAGTTGTTCAAATCTTTCCGGTCCGCTGAATATGTAGGTCACCAGAGCTAAAAATAGATTTAAAAAGTGAAAACTTTAAAAATCTTCTTCTATGAAACCGCAAGGCTCAGACCTTTCATGTTTGATATGTGACATCCTCTAGAGGTCCTCTACAAAGATTGTTCAAATTATGCCCCTGGGGTCAAAACGGGCCACGCCCCGGGGGTCACATGGGTAATATAGAATATATAGCAAAATGACTTTAAAAATCTTATCTGAAACCACAAGGCCCAGAGGTTCATATTTGGTATGTAACATCCTATAGTGGTCCTCTACAAAGATTGTTCAAATTATTCCCCTGGAGTCAAAACTGGCCACGCCCCAGGGGTCTCATGCTTTATATAGAATATATAGCAAAATTACTTTAAAAATCTTCTCCTCTGAAACCGCAAGGCCCAGAGGTTTCATGTTTGGTATGTAACATTCTTTAGTGGTCCTTTACAAAGTTTGTTCAAATTATGCCCCTGGAGTCAAAACAGGCCACGCCCTGGGGGGGTCACATGGTTAATATAGAATATATAGCAAAATGACTTTAAAACTCTTCTCCTCTGAAACCACAAGGCCCAGAGGTTTCATATTTGGTATGTAACATCCTATAGTGGTCCTCTACAAAGATTGTTCAAATTATGCCCCTGGGGTCAAAACTGGCCACACCCCAGGGGTCTCATTGTTTATATAGAATATATAGCAAAATGACTTTTAAAATCTTCTCCTCTGAAACCGCAAGGCCCAGAGGTTTCATATTTGGTATGTAACATCCTTTAGTGGTCCTTTACAAAGTTTGTTAAAATTATGCCCCTGGGGTCAAAACGGGCCACACCCCGGGGGTCACATGGTTTATATAGAATATATAGCAAAATTACTTTTAAAATCTCCTCCTCTGAAACCACAAAGCCCAGAGGTTTCATATTTGGTATGTAACATCCTGTAGTGGTCCTCTATAAAGATTGTTCAAATTATGCCCCTGGGGTCAAAACTGGCCACGCCCAGGGGGTCACATGGTTTATATAAACTTATATAGCAAAATGTCTTAAAATCTTCCTCTCAGAAACCGCAAGGCCCAGAGGTTTCGTATTTGGTATTTAACATCCTTTAGTGGTACTCTACAAAGATTGTTCAAATTATGACCCATGGGTCAAAACAGACCACACCCGATTGGTCACATGGTTAATATAGACTTAAATAGCAAAATGACTTAAAAAATCTTTACCTGAAACCGCAAAACCCACAGCTTTCCTATATTTGGTACGTACCATTGCATAGTGGTCCTCTCCAAAGATTGTTCAAATTATGCCCCTGGGGTCAAATCTGGCCACCCCCGAGGGGTCACATGGTTTATATAGACTTAAATAGCAAAATGACTTAAAAATCTTTACCTGAAACCGCAAGGCCCAGAGGTTTGTTCAAGGTTGTTCAACTTATGCCCCTGGGATAAAAATAAGCCATGCCTCTGGGATGCAAATTCCAATTGGGTTACAAGGTCTCAGGTGAGCGTCCTAGGGCCCTGAGGGCCCTCTTGTTTGATAACTTAGTCCCTTTAATAAATTAAACCATTAAAAACAACAATGAAATATATACAGTCCATGTCTATATTACAACTATATAAGTAGTTCACAAGTCATGTTATTCAACTATTTTGTGATAATTTTTATCTAGGTTTCTAAGTTTCCTCTAAAGGAAACTAACACATGAAATTATGCATGGACTGTTTTGAGCGCTGTTCTCACAGTTCGAAATGTAAACAAATAATATCACATATATAGAATACCCAAATGTTATGACCAAGAATGTCGGCTGTATAAACAACAAAAACATATACCATATACAATGTACATGAATATACAATATAAATAACTATACAGAAGTTATACTTAACGACTAGTATACAATATAGTGGAGTGAAATTGTACACTTTCTTCTTCCTGCTAAAGGTTAGACTAACAGAGCAGGGCTGGCCTGATTCTGGTACCCCAAGGGTCCCACAGTGTTCTTTGGGGGGTCAACTAATATGTCAGATGCAAATCAGCATTCAATCTGGTATTAGGGTAGTATTCATTATCTGTTGCATATGGGAACTGTTGGTTACTATGGACATCTATTGTAAATAGTGACCATTTAATATATATTTGCTACAACACATGGTTCATTGTTGGATAGTGTGTTTTAAGTGTCGTTTAGGAATTTAAAATGCTTTTTCATTGAAAAGTATTTCTTTGTGAACTGCTAGAATGTGAGCTGAAATATAGGATTATGTGTTTTATTATATGCTTTTCAGTGAAATATCTAATTTTATTGGTGAAATTAATGTTTATAATTTCACTGTTGGAAACTCGTGAACATATTTTTTGCTATATCCACTCGTGAAATAATACTTGATCATTCACCGAAATCAAGAAATGTCCTCTAGCATCATGTTTACATGGCATGTTTGTATATCAATAGGAAGGAATTTTAACAAATACATTTCAATATGGCATTGCAGACAGACAACATCATTACAATTTTAATTCTTACCAAGTTTTATTTCATTCGCAATATTTGAGGGAAACTTTGAATGGAATTTTGCATGAATATCAATAGTTTACTTTTATTTCCTTCATGATATTTTTAAAGAAGGAAATAAAATTATCTTATTCTTTTTATAAGCTTTATTATACATTTGAAATTCAAACAAAAATTGCATTTTATTCACTTGCATAACGTGATTATGCACTCTGGAATTTATATGAAAAGTTTGTGTGTTCGTTACTTCCAGGAGGTGCTTCATGTGGCCCAGGCAGATATGCAGTTTGCGGCCTCCTCCGCGTTCATACAGATACTGCGGAAGGACCTCGTGCCTGTACAAAATTACGCCCAGACCTTCCTGCAGACCATCCTCTCCAGCGTGGACAACAAGGACCCAGGTGGGTGTAGGGGCATGGCCTTTAATAGGGGAGCTGCGGTGGGGAGAACATGTCGTGTGTTTTCGGGAGAAATGGGTCTATGTGGGTTGGTGTTCTTTGGAGCCTGGGCCTATAGCTGTGCATTGTGCATGGTGTTTTCATAAGGAAAGCTTTGCAAATCATTCATCAGTCAGTAAAAATGATGTTGCTTGAGGTTTCACAATCAATGTACGATTTTTCGTTGTTTGCCTGTATAATGTGATTTATAGTGACATTTGTGATTTAAACTGTATCAAACAAAAGGAATTTATTAGGCGTGAAAGGCTCAAAAGTACAGTATTAATCATTTCATAATAGTTGGTGCACTTCTATTCATCATGACATAGGATGAAAAGCTAATAAACTACTATTACGTAAAATGCGACCTAATTATGCAGAAAACATTTCTGCTACAGACAAAAATAGAGGCATCTCAAAGATTTTTCTCACGGTTAATTATAAATGAAATCAAAGTAGGCACCCTTTCTCATCTATGTTTTCATTTCTTATCCTGCACCTTTACATACACAGGTAAGAAATAAACAAAAAGCCTGGGAAAATTCCCCCCATCATTATCATCCCTAATTAAGAGGATTAGATGAATTGTAAAAATAACAGTCTTGCAGTCCTCAGGCCAGATTTTTTTTATTTCTTGGTTCTCGGACATTTTTCGAAAAGTGTCCGGTTGGAGGAGGGAAAAAAATAATAATAAAAATAAACAACAACACAGAATTGAGTAAATTAATGACGAGAATTTCACAAATGGAAATGGGCATTGATATTAAAATTTTAATGCATTATTAGTTACAAAAATCATATTACACAACATTAACTTAATCACTACATGATAACCAAGACATTAATTTTTTTTTTGCATTCGGTGTAACAGGTTGAAACCCTTTCACAAGGTCGTTTTTATGATATCGGTTACATTCTACAAATTTATATATATATTTTTTCTTTTTGGAAAAAATCGGGTCGGCGGATCCGAGAACCAAGAGATAAAAAAACTCTCGCCTCACCTACTGGAAGGTGTACCTACTGTTGGTACAGCAAGGAATGCCTTCTCTCATTCAATGCTCATGCATTGTTGCACTGTTGGTCATGATGTACAGCAAGGAATGCCTTCTCTCATTCAATGCTCATGCATTGTTGCACTGTTGGTCATGATGTACAGCAAGGAATGCCTTCTCTCATTCAATGCTCATGCATTGTTGCATAACATGATCTTCTCTATGGTAGCGACACTCTTCTTCAGGCTTTCATAGCTCAGATTCCAGGTTTCCACTTAGGGATATATTATTGAGGCCTGTTGGGGGTGGGGGGGGGTGGGGGTGGGGGTGGGGGTGGAACCGGGCTTAATGCATGTGCGTGAAGTGTTATCCTGGATCAGGTTGTGCTGTCCACACAGGCTAATTCAGGATGGCAATTTCCGCCTACAGTGGATTTATGTTTAGAAGAGACGTCCTTTAAACAGAAAATACCATAAAAGCGGAAAGTGCCATCCTTGATGATTAGCCTGTGCAGACTGCCCACAGCATCTTGATGGCATATAGTGATGTCCTGTCCGTCCATCTGTGATTCTATTTTACGAGGTTACTTGTAAATAGATTGTACCATTTTGTGTACCACCAACACTGCTTACTACAACAGTTGCTTATGACCATTCCCAATACACCCATATCACTCAACCTCACTTTGACCTTGACCTAACTTGGACAAAATAGTGGAAATTGAAATGGGCTGTTTTTTCACCCTAGGGGGAAAGGTGGCCGGGCCCTTCAGATGGGGAATTTTACGGCAAAGGGGGATTTTTTTTCGAAAAGCATTATTAAATGTTTATATTCCCCTTTGTTATAAAACATTAACAAATTGTTTTGCCACTAATGATAACTGAGATTAACTTGCTTTCATGAAAAAATGCTGGGATTGTTTACGAAAACTCCTTTATCTAAGCCAATTTTTGTCCGATTTTGGTCTTCTTTTTTTTCAAAATAAAGCTATTATTCTCAGGGATTTTTAAGGTAATTATAGATGAAAAATATATACTTATTAAGCAGGGGAATGGGGCCGAATTTCGGCCCCAAATGGGCCCTATAAAAAAAACACTGATAATTCAGTAATTTTTTTTGAAAGCATAATCAAATGACTGCATTGTGTGGTTCTAATTTTCAGTCCGAGGATGGGGTAATGCCGTATAGATGACTGTATTCTCAGTGAAGTTTCTTGTTAACTGGTGGCCAGCATTACTCTGTTAGATTGTTTCCATTAGATTGTTGTGCTTGTAGAGAGTCTGAAAATCCCGATTTGATGATAGATTAGTTTGTTTGTTTGGATTTTTCCCCACTTTTAACAGTATTTCAGTCATATCACGGTGGTTTAATTAGTATAAGAGACACTTTGAGGGATTTAGGGCTTAAGTTGGCTTTGAAGTATTCTATTGCCAAGTGGACAATTTGAATAAGAAAGGGAATAAGCCCGTTTTGAGTATTTAATGTAAATATGTGAGATTGGAACGAATTATGTAAAAATAATTACCACAACATATGTTTGGTGTAGATATCTATTTATGTTTTATAAATTGTGATAGAAATTATTTCGGGTTTAAAATGGAATATTTTGAAAATCTTTGTCAAACCTCATCTTGCTTTTTGTAGTTTGTGTACTGACAGATGATCAGCTTTTTTGGCTACTTTGACTGCCAATGCAAATTTGGTATAGAAAATGTTCAAGCACAGATAGGTAGCTGATGGTTTTGCAATTATCCCTGCTTTTCTCTGTGTAGTATTTGGTTGTGAAATGTTAAAACATATGGTAAAATATACCTGGCAATTGTAAGTGCTATCACCTGGGCAAGTCATTAAATTATGTTGATCTTGAAAGATTTACAACATATTTTCTAAATTGAAGATTCGAAATCCATTCATTTTCTTATGGTTGTTAATTGTGAAAAAGACAAAACTATAGAAATAAAGATTTGTATTTTCACATAATCCGAAATCATAACATTCAAATGTATAATACTGGTTATCAAAATGTGCACATCTATAATTGTTATATGTATTCCCGACATTTTACGTTATGTCATTTTTCATTTGACGTAACGTCCGCTATATTTTGTTTATGTTTATTATCTTGAAAAAGGCGTAAGCTGAAAGGTCGATAAAAGTTCTTTAATAACATATATGTCCTTTTTTTAATTAAAACCTTATTTGGTTGTTATTTGTAAAAGTGTTATTTCTTGAATGCCTGGTTCAGATATTGGATATTGTTGAAAATTGCCCACAGTCTGTCAGTCCGTGTATTCAGTCCATTTAGACTTCAGGTTCTTTGAGGTTTAGGCTGCATGTTATTAAGTCACTGAATTCTTTCCCAGCACTACCAGGCCTGTCATTAATTTCATCAAGAATTTAACTAACTTCATTAGGCGTAAAAAAAAATATGTTTGTTTCAGGTTACCCGACCTACCCTTAAAAAAAGCCCTGACCCTAGAACATTTTATTGAGTGGGTCAGATATTTTTTTGTTTATTTTACCTTTTTCCAATAATTAAATGTGTTTTGGCTAAATAAGTGTTTTGTTTTGATAGCATCCACTTCAAAACAATGTTTTATGATATTATAGAAATGTTTTTAATATTCATTCAGTTTTAGAATCTTCAAGTTGACCATTTACCCAATAAAAAATACTTAAAAAAAAAATCCGTACCTACCTTCCATAATTGTTTTGGCCATGTAACCTGAAACGAACATATTTTTATGCCCCCGGCATCTTGATGGAGGAGGCATATAGTGATCGTCCTGTCCGTCCGTCCGTCCTTCCGTCCGTGACAGGTTAAGTAGATTTTACCGTTTCGTCTAGCACCAACACTGCTTACTACAGCACTTTGATACTTACACCGTTGTTGCTTATGACCATTCCTTATCCACCCATATCACCCAACCTTACTTTGACCTTGACCTTATTTGGACTTATAATAATTCAAAAGTGCCATTTCTTGGGTAACTAGATTTTACCGTTTCGTCTAGCACCAACACCGCTTACTACACACTTGGATATTTACACAGTTTTTACTTATGACCGTTTCCAATCCACCCATATCACCCGACCTCACTTTGACCTTGACCTTGACCTAACTTCGACTAAGAAATGGGCTACCCAGCATCAACCGGGGTAGCCCATTTTGGGCGACCCATGCTTATTAAGGGTGGATAGGTATGTAGGAATTTTTTTTTTTTTACGCTGTTCACATACTACCCCATTAACATTTTGACAGAAGAAAAAAAAATGCCAATTATGCCTATTTTATCATAGTCTACTATAAATTATTCTATTTGACAAGAACAAAATCATAATTAATCACTACTTTCAAACAACAAAAAAAAGCATCTGTTGAAAGGAAAATTCATAGTTATAAGGAAACGTAATTGATTTGTATTCAAAATATTGAAGCAAATAAAATAGAGTATTTTTTACTTACTTAAAAAAAAAATTGGGGGTTGGGGCGATTTTTACCAGTAGGCAGCGGAAGTGGAAACAAATAATATTTGTTGTGGTAGTTTTAGTAACAGTGTGTTTCCTTAATAATGGTACCTGCCTTGCAAACATAGGTCTTGTTTTCCGCTCAACTTTGTGGAAATGTTTATTGATATTTTCTCAGAAACCTGTAGATAGAAGGGTTCTTTTTGGAAAAATAATGCAAGAATATAATAATTATATCACCCAGGCTTTCGCAATGCTGACATGAAAATAATTATAGGTACATTTTGTTTTATGTCACTCCTGTGTATAAGAATGCAAGTTTTAATGCACATACGATACAAAACGTTTTCAAACAGACCATTGTTCAGGCTCACCAGGAAAATACACAATTTATTCTTTTTCATCATCGAAGAATTTATGAATTTAAGATTTCTTTTCAGTCTTCGCTCACTTTGTAATTGTACTAGAGCGGCTTGGCTTCTTCAACTTGTCCATCTTGAGTAAATTGTTGTATTGTAAAAATAACAAATGAATTGTGTTTCTTATTTTACAGAAATAGCGACTGCCTGGTTGGAAACCTTGCTAGATGTTATAGATCTTCTTCCAAAAGAAATCATCAAAAAAGAGGTATTATTTATTATATACTAGGGTTATTATAGTGTAAATCTGTCTGTTTGATCATTATACACAATATATTTAAGGGATTCAAATTAAACATTATATAATGATAGAAAGCTTTTGAGAATAAGTACAGGGACCATAACTCTGTCCTTAAAAACAGAAAATTGTTGTTTGTTTTTTGCCGTACAACTGATTTTCAAAGACTTTGCTGAGCAAAAAGACATGATAACCCACTTGACAAATGCCAATCTAATGCAGGGCTGCAAAGAGTTCTTATTGAAAATTTGAAGATCACACTAGGCTACATTCCACTTTGAGGTGGAAATACACTAACAACATTTCCCTAGCAACTGAATGTATGTGACACAAAGGGTGATTGGGAATGCCTCATGTTCAACTGTTCTTCCTTTCTGTTTGCCTTCTTGTCTGTGAAATATTTTTATTGATGTGTTTTTTATCTGTCACGGGGCTTGATAAATTGGGCAATAAAGTTGTATTCTGGATTTGTTTCAAGTGATTTGTTCAGGTGTAGAAAGTCTAGGATTTTCAGATTTGCTGATAAATCTAAACACTGTTGTCAAATTTTTCACTGACTTTTATGCTCAGACAAACAGATAACTGCATTTTTAGATTGAAAAAAAAGTATAATAAATTTTAAGTAGAAGAACCATAAACTTAAATACAGATTTTCAAATCCCTTTGAAAGGTGTCTTGATGGATATCAGGAAGTGTGAATCTAACAACAAAAGTTGATCTGATATATGGTTAGAATACATTAAATTCGCTCAAAACTGCTGCAGCACATTACTTAAAATCAAAAGTATTACACACAAAAATTGAAATTTTGATGTGATATATGGTTAAAAGATATTAATTAAACTCAAAACAACTGCAGCACATCAAAAATTAAAGCAATTATTGTCTGTTTGATCTTACATGAACGTGCCTACTACTGTCTTCATAATACGGGCAGATATATGATTTTGATAAATTCAGTAACTGCAAACAACCTGCTTTTGGTTTTGTTCTATGTTGGCAATTATATATAGGAACATGCAATATCGTCAAAAAAGAAAAAATTAACGAAAATATCACAGAACATGTTTAATTACTGCTATAAATTGACTATAGAGCTAATTATTGGCAACAAAATGCATATGTTTAAGTTGTAGTAAGGTTTAAATTTTGAATTTTGGACAATTTTAGAGGAGTCGCAGCTTTCCCCCCCCCCCCCCATCTCTAACGCTGCATATGATAATGACTCGCTAATTAAGAAATAATTGACGGGTAATCGTTGCTTATTGCGGTAATAACCAACGGTTTGGAGTTCCGATGCGTAGGAATTAATCCACATGGGCGATAGCCCGAGTGGTTTGATAACAAGCATCAATACCTCAATAACCAACGCTTACCCGTCAATTATTTAGATTCTAACACGATCTTATATAAAATTTGTCTGTTTTTTTTTTAAAGGTTATGAATGGGAACTATATTAATCTATACTCCGCCCATTTTCCACAAAGTGCATTCACTGGTGCATTTCTGTGACGTCAATGAATAACAATTTTAAATGATGTCATCTTTATTGATAATTAATGAGCACGTGACGTCATACTTTTGATAAATACAGTGAAAATGTTACTCTTACAAACGCAGATGTAACAAAACGTAAAAGTTTTTATGAAACTTACATATAAAATATATAGTACAAATGTGGTTTTATTGCTCTACATAATGCAGAAATGATTTGTTTTTCACAAGTTTGCTATCGCACGTTTACGCTCGTGCATTTTACGGAACAATTTCTAAAAAATTTCGGAACTATTTTCAAAACATTAGGCTCCGTCCATAATTTGTTGCAGAATAACCCACGGTTATTTTCCTTCTTCATCCATAGAAAACTAGCAGTGTGCAGTGTTAGAATAATTTATAATCTATTTCAGATTCTCACCATTGCAATAGAGAAAGGACAGTTGTCACAACCTGTTCAGACCCGACTATCCTGTTGTAAAATCCTGGGCAAGATAGCCACACGCTTTGAACCATTTGTGTAAGTTGTTGCGGGAGATGGCATTAAATGTTTACTAATGTGCCCAAGAAAGCATAATGCTTATTAAAGTATTGAATTATTTTTCTTTAATTTTGATATACTTTATGTCTTAATTAGAACGCACAAAAAAGAAAATTGTAATGTACAATTCAATTCGTTGTGAAAGAGCTTCTACTATTTTGTACTAAATTATGGTGTACAGTAAATACCTAAAATATTTACATTTAGGCCATACAAAAAAAATTCAGTGTTTCGGGCAACCCGACCCTACCTAGCATAAAAACCCCGACCCTAAAGTTTTTGGCGGCGATTGTTTTCCGTGAAATCCGTATTTGTCAGATTTTAGATGATTTTCAATGTTTTTTGACTGAAATGTGTCTTTAAAAAAAGTTTTAAAAAAACAACTCGATCTCAACCCCACCTTACTTTTTTTTTTGGCCTTGGTAGTATGATAATCAGTTACGTCACTTTAAGTCGTTCTGAAGACCCTCAAGGCCAGCTATTATTCACATGAAGTTTTGTGAGACCACAGAAGAATCAAATGGAATAAGCCTGCAGGGCATTAAAGCTATCAACTGTAATACCAGACAGAACAATTGAATCATTCTGATTTTTTATACAAATTTCAAAGAATTTCTGTCTGCAGTCTGCTTAACTCAGAGGATTTTCAACTTCGCACTCCTCTAATGAGCTTCATTTTCTATTGCACTTGTGTCACAAGGCATACATCTCTTTCCCACACAGATTGCATTCCACATTCTCAGAGAAGCTGCTTTGGTAATCTTCCAATTGTTTGCGATTTTGTATTTGCCTTTCAGAAAAAGCTCTGAAAATAATTACGCTCATCTCTGATCTATGTTCTTCTGTAGTTATTCAATATGGATATGTCTGTATGTAATGGGAAAAAGGCAGAATCTGTCAATGGGTTCATGTGTTTTTAGAATCATTGTAAGACGTTAAGAATCTTTTAGAAGAACATTTCTTCAATAGAAAAATATACCAAATAGTGTGTTTTGTTGCTTTTTCTTTTTAAATTAAAACTGTTCATTTTGATAGCACAATAATATTGACTATCAAAGAAGCTTTTGCATAGCACAACATCTCATTCACTGTACAATTTCTGCTAAGCTAAGTACAGTATCTACCGGTACTATTAAAATATTTGTTTGATATATTAAGAAAAAAAAATATGCAGGAAAATACTTGGACAATTATAAGATATTAGCGGTGTGGTTAGTCATCCTATCGAGACGCTGTATATACATGTGCTATAATGGGTTGCTGTGCAGCAAAATACTATTTTACGCATTTATGAACATAAACTTTTCTCAACATTTATCATAAAAAAGTTAAATAAAATATATAACGACTTCATTAGAATAAATGATTTTACACTATTTTTTGTGTGCAAAATCGTACAGTCCCTCTTTACATTTGCTGGCTGTTTTGAAATGTGAAGCTCTGTTTTGAAATGTGAAGCTCTGTTTTGAAATGTGAAGCTCTGATGAACCCTTTGAAGGGGTATGTTATTTTCCTTGCCCTGAAGTGTTTTTGAAATCACACCCCTGAAGATATCAACATTTATTTTGACACATATTGGCCAATTCGCAATTCTGTCTGTTCCACTGTTAATAATGGCCTGATTGCATCTTCAGGATCAAGAAGGAGATCCTGCCGATCGTGCAGTCACTGTGTCAGGATGTGGAGTACGAAGTGCGGGGCTGTATGTGTCTACAGCTTGACCCCGTTGCTAGGGGACTCGGGTAAGTTGTGTCTACAGCTTGACCCTTTTGCTAGGGGACTTGGGTAACTTGTGTCTACAGCTTGACCCCGTTGCAAGGGGACTCTGGTAAGTTGTATCTACAGCTTGACCCCATTGCTAGGGGACTCAGGTAAGTTGTGTCTACAGCTTGACCACGTTGCTAGGTGACTTGAGTAGGTAGTGTCTACAGCTTTACCCCGTTGCTACGGGAATCAAGTAGGTGGTGTCTACAGCTTGACCTCGTTGCTAGGGGACTCTGGTAGATAGTTTCTACAGCTGGACCCCATTGCTAGGGGACTTGGGTAAGTAGTGTCTACAGCTTGACCCTGTTGCTAGTAGACTCGGGAAAGTTGTGTCTGCAGCTTCACTCGTAGCTAGGGGACTCGGGTTGGTAGTGTCTACAGCTTGACCCCATTGCTAGGGGACTCAGGTTAAGTTGTGTCTACAGCTGTACCCCATTAATAGGGGACTTTGGTAGGTCAACAGCCAACTGCATCTCAGAACTTGGTAAAACATCACTGGTTTATGAGATTGCACAAAGGAGATTTACACATTAAAATAGAAAATCCAAAAGAGTTATAGTTAGATATTCAATCAAATGGAGATTTTTTGGGTGTAACATTTCATTCTGTTCACTTTGTTATTTGATTGCAAATTTAAAGACAAGGATAAAATGTTTTTCTCATCTTACTGGTGCTGTTGGAAAATTTCTGTAGGTGCCTATCGTTAATACTTTTGAGTTACAGTAAAGCAGTTATGTCCCTTGAGTTGTATATTGCCTTCTGAGAGAACATTGTTTTAAAGTATTTAAGAATGTTTACTTATTATGAAGTAAGAATCATATAAACACAGCAATGATATCTGGTTGTATATTTTGTAGCCTGGAGGCCACTAAAAGTGCAATACTACCGGAATTGGTGGAGTTGACCAATGATGAGGAGAGCTTTGTGCGGATTGCGGGCATGCAGACTGTGGTCAGCATTCTCGGCCTTGTGGATGAAGGTATGTCGGCAATGGCACACGCATTGAATGAGTGCATTTCTGTACTGTCTTCCTGTTTAATAATTGGATATAGCGCCTTTTTGTTAGCAAATGAATGAACGTGTACAGAGAACTTCTACGTTTTGTATAAGTTCTCTGTAAGCAAATCATTGACCATGCACAGAGAACTTCTTAGTATTGTATAAGTTCTATGTTAGCTAATCATTTACTGTTCACAGAGAACTTTTAAGTATAGTATAAGTTCTGTGTTAGCAAATCATTGACCATGCGCAGATAATTTCTAAGTATTGTACAAGTTCTCTGTTAGCAAATCATTGACCAGGAACAGAGAACTTCTAAGTATTGTATAAGTTCTCTGTTAGCAAATCATTGACCATGACCAGAGAACTTCTAAGTATTGTGAAAGTATTGTATCCCTGTTGTAGGAATTTGACCTAGGCCCTCATTTAAAAGATTATGGAGTATGACCATGAACATTGCTGTATGTTAAGCATTAAGGTATATTTGATGACTGAATTATCTGTCTGTCCCTCCTTTTTCATTTCCATTTTATATCTTCGTAATGCCTTTTTTCATTCGACCCTACCTAGTTTTCATATAACTTTAGATTATTATTCTCCATGACCAGATGATGTATTGCATTCATTACCCATGCTTGTCTGTAAAAGGCCAAAATCACAATTGAAGGTCATTGTTTGTGTCAAAGCAATATGTGGGAGAACGTATCACCTGTAGTGATGGAGAACGAATCACCTGTAGTGAGGTAGAAAGAATCGCCTGTAGTGAGGGAGAATGAATCACCTGTAGTGAGGGAGAATGAATCACCTGTAGTGAGGGCAAATGAATCGCCTGTAGTGAGGGAGAATGAATTGCATGTAGTGAAGGAGAATGAATTGCCTGTGGTGAGGAAGAATGAATCGCCTGTGGTGAGGGAGAATGAATCACCTGTAGTGAGGGAGAATGAATCACCTGTAGTGAGGGAGAACGTATAACCCGTAGTGAGGGAGAATGAATCGCCTGTGGTGAGAGAGAACGAATCACCTGTTGTGAGCGAGAAGGTATAACCTGGAGTGAGGGAGAATGAATCACCTGTGGCGAGGGATAATGAATCACCTGTAGTGAGGGAGAACGTATAACCTGTAGTGAGGGAGAATGAATCGCCTGTGGTGAGGGAGAATGAATCACCTGTAGTGAGGGAGAATGAATCACCTGTGGTGAGGGAGAATGAATCACCTGTAGTGAGGGAGAATGAATTGCCAGTAGTGAGGGAGAATGAATCACCTGTAGTGAGGGAGAATGAATTGCCAGTAGTGAGGGAGAATGAATTAATGTAGTGAGGGAGAATGAATCGCCAGTAGTGAGGGAGAATGAATCACTTGTAGTAGTAGCTCTAGTTTCATTTTTTTTTTTTTGCAGACACATGTCGGGGTACTCTGATCCCACTGGTGTGCAAGTTCTGTCAGCAGTCCATGAAGATGGAGGACGTGACCTTGCCTGTGGTTGCCAAGGAAATGGGACGACTATGTCACGGCTTTGCAAGTATGTGCTAGCAACACAGAGAGTAATGGCTTTTATCGAGTCATTTGGCAGTACTTGGTGTCTTTTGTTAAAGATCACTTTGTGAGTTCCTCTTGTGCGAGGTGTAGTATATTGAAAGTTTGAACATTGATTAATGTGTGTAGAAGAAAGGAACATAGATGTGGATATTAAATTTCATGCAAAAGATATTCATAGAGTTACCATTTAAATGCTTGATTCTTCATTAGCATCTTGCATATGATATTTAAAAATCAATCAATACAACTTAGGCCAAAAAGAAAAGTCTGTGTTTTGGGCAACTCGACCCTACCTAGCGAAAACACTACCCTACCTAGCGAAAACACTGGACCCTACTTAGCGAAAACACTCGACCCTACCTAGCGAAAACACTGGACCCTACTTAGCGAAAACACTCGACCCTACCTAGCGAACACACTCGACCCTACCTAGCGAAAACACTCGATCCTACCTAGCGAAAACACTCGACCCTACCTAGCGAACACACTCGACCATACCTAGCGAAAACATTCGACCCTACCTAGCGAAAACACTCGACCCTACCTGGCGAAAACACTCTACCCTAAAGTTTTTAGCGACGATTGTAACTTTTTGGAGACCGTTGCCCAAAACACACAATTTTTTTTTTTTTGGCCTTACAAGTGATGGATTAGTTCAACTGTGTACGTGAATTGTTGAATAAGTTATATGGCATTTTATTATTTTATTTATACACTTTACTAGTTTGCTAATTTACAGTCCTTACTTGTTTTCTTTGTAGAGTATTTGACTGATGAACAGAGGCAGTGGTTTGTGGATTTCTTCAAGCAGATGTGCAGGGTGGGGCTGTCAGAGAACAAGCAGAATAAGAACAAGGACTCTGAGAAAGACTCACCCACCAAGGATCAGCAGGTACGCTTGTCTGGGTTACAGAGTTATGGGACTTGTCTGGGTTACAGAGTTATGGGACTTGTCTGGGTTACAGAGTTATGGGACTTGTCTGGGTTACAGAGTTATGGGACTTGTCTGGGTTACACAGTTATGGGACTTGCCTGGATTACAGAGTTATGGGACTTGTCTGGGTTACAGAGTTATGGGGACTTGTCTGGGTTACAGAGTTATGGGACTTGTCTGGGTTACACAGTTATGGGACTTGTCTGGGTTACACAGTCATGGGACTTGTCTGGGTTACACAGTCATGGGACTTGTCTGGGTAACACAGTTATGGGACTTGTCTGGATTACAGAGTTATGGGACTTGTCTGGGTTACAGAGTTACGGGGACTTGTCTGGGTTACAGAGTTATGGGACTTGTCTGGGTTACAGAGTTATGGAACTTGTCTGGGTTACACAGTTATGGGACTTGTCTGGGTTACACAGTTATGGGACTTGTCTGGGTTACACAGTTATGGGGACTTGTCTGGGTTACACAGTTATGGGACTTGTCTGAATTACACAGTTATGGGACTTTGTTTTATGCTGCCACTTGTCTGGCTTACACAGTTACAGCACTTTGGTTTATGCTTCAACTTGCCTGAGTTACACAGTTACAGCACTTTTGTTAATGCTGCAGCTTGTCTGAGTTACACAGTTACGGCACTTTGGTTAATGCTGCAGCTTATCTGAGTTACACAGTTATGGCACTTTGGTTAATGCTGCAACGTGTCTGAGTAACACAGTTACGGCACTTTGGTTAATGCTTCAACTTGTCTGAGTTACACAGTTACGGCACTTTGGTTAATACTGCAACTTGTCTGAGTTACACAGTTACGGCACTTTGGTTAATGCTGCAACTTGTCTGAGTTACACAGTTACGGCACTTTGGTTAATGCTGCAACTTGTTTGAGTTACACAGTTACGACTTTTTGGTTAATGCTGCAACTTGTCTGAGTTACACAGTTACGACACTTTGGTTAATTCTGCAACTTGTCTGAGTTTCACAGTTATGGCACTTTGGTTAATGCTGCAACTTGTCTGTGTTACACAGTTACGACACTTTGGTTAATGCTGCAACTTGTTTGTGTTACACAGTTATGGCAGTTTGGTTAATGCTGCAACTTGTTTGATTTACACAGTTATGGCACTTTGGTTAATGCTGCAACTTTTCTGAGTTACACAGTGACTGCACTTTGGTTAATGCTGCAACTTGTTTGAGTTACACAGTTACGGCACTTTGGTTAATGCTGCAACTTGTCTGTGTTACACAGTTACGACACTTTGGTTAATGCTGCAACTTGTTTGAGTTACACAGTTATGGCAGTTTGGTTAATGCTGCAACTTGTTTGATTTACACAGTTATGGCACTTTGGTTAATGCTGCAACTTTTCTGAGTTACACAGTGACTGCACTTTGGTTAATGCTGCAACTTGTTTGAGTTACACAGTTACGGCACTTTGGTTAATGCTGCAACTTGTCTGAGTTACACAGTTACGGCACTTTGGTTAATGCTGCAACTTGTCTGAGTTACACAGTTATGGCACTTTGGTTAATGCTGCAACTTGTTTGAGTTACACAGTTATGGCACTTTGGTTAATGCTGCAACTTGTCTGAGTTACACAGTTACGGCGCTTTGGTTAATGCTGCAACTTGTCTGAGTTACACAGTTATGGGAATTTGGTTAATGCTGCAACTGTCTGGGTTACTTAAAATGTAGTTATTGGACTTAAAGTTTAAGTGATGATGTCTCTTTGTTTGCATGAATTGTTGTTACAAAAAGGTTGAATATTTAAGACAGAAAAATTAATGATTCAATTTGCTCAGTTTTCAACGTTAGATTAAATTGCAATGTGTTCAATTTCACTTTGGAGACCATATTTTCAATACAGGAGTTAAATATGCCACAAACCTTGGCTTCCTTACCTTAAATAACTTGTTATTTCAGAATTGAAATGAGTCTTTGATTTGACATAAAATATTACATGTTTTTGTGCATATAGAAATTGTTGTTTTATACAGGATGTCTTTGAAATATTTGTAAGTTCAAACTAGATACACACAATGTATTGAAGTATAATAAAGCGTACAAATAGCAGTTTCTGTCTTCTTTCAACTTGTAATTCTTCTCCCTAAAGTTTATAGACATAAACTGTGCAGTCTGTGTTTGAGTATGTATACTCCTGTGTTATGTGTTCAACCAAAACGGGTCTTGTGGCTTTTCGTTTAGAAAACCCTGATTTTCTCGACAATAAACATGATTTTCATTGACTGAGCTCAATAATGTAAAAACATTATGTTTGTATGTACCCACTAGTTTTAATGGTATTAAAATAATTACAGTTGTTAATAAAACGAGATTTATTTGAAAGCACAGAAATTTTGAGGCTTTGGTATTTTCAAGATTTTCATAGAATGTGCAGTAAAATTTTCGATTTAATTTTTATTTTCTTGATTGATAGGCTCAGAAGACAGTAAAAGTTCAGTGTAACTCCGGGTTTTCTCATGGTCGGATAAGTTTTACGTATTTGTTATAATACTTGTAGTCAACTGTGTGGTACAAACATTCTTTTGCTTCAGCCATTGAAAATGAGGGAGAAACTGGACTTAATGCATGTGCGTAAAGTGTCGTCCCGGATCAACCTGTGCAGTCCGCACAAGCTAATACCGGACAACACTTTCCATGTACAGTGGTTTTATGTTTAGAAGAGATTTTCTTGAAACAGTAAATACCCTAAATGCGGAAAGTGTCGTCCTGGATTAGCTTGTGCTGACTGCACAGGCTAATCCGGGATGACACTTTACGCACACGCATTAAGCCTTGTTTTCCCACGACACACCTCATATGTTGGTATAGCAATATATAACTTGTTTTGCTTTTCAATACTGCTTGTTTTGTAAATTAGCACCATATTTAACGATGTATTACACATGTAGAAACTTTCAATTCAGAGTAGTTTTTAAATTACATAAGTTAGTTTGAAATATAATGATAACTAACAGAGAAACAACTTACATGAACATCATGTCTAAAAGTATTTAAGTAATGGCAAAAGGTATCGTATGGATCTGATTCCTTTCATTATCTACATCTGGGCATGTATTCACCAATCTATTCTTAGACTTAGGACTAAAGAATAAAGAATATTCTTGAAACTGTTCTGTTCTAAGAACGCTGTTTATTTGAATCTTTCTTGGTTTCCACCAGCTCATATTTCAACATTCTTTATCAAGAATACTTTGTTAATAGGCGACGTTGGTGCTCAGATTATTTGCAAACGCAGAAGCGGTTGTTCTTGAGTCTGGCCCCAATTTCTCAAAGAATTTTAAGTATGTTATAACTGGATTAGCTCAAGCTTGCTATTTTCATATTGCAATAAAGTGTGCATAAATAATATTCTAAAGACATATAGCTTATAGAATGAAAATCAGGTGTCAGATAATCGCAATAAATCATATTTCATGTTGTAAAATCAATTATAAAATAATAATTTTGATTGATGAAATAAGAGAATTAAGCCTGTTATGCTTCAGAAATTCGAGAAATTGGCCCTAGAGTTTAAGTCTGTTCTTAAGCCTAAGAATGGGTTGGTGAATATCAGTCCAGGTGGTTTGGAAGATAAATCCTTGATGGGACTTAGCAAAGTCTTTCAATGCACCAATAAATGTTAACTAGTTACATATGTTTTGAAATTATAATTCCATGTGTATTTGTTTGTGAAGGTCCCCATGTTGCCGGATATACTGGAGTTGGAGGAGAGACTGATAGAGACGCGGAAAAACTGTGCTTTTAACTTCCCGGTAAGTACATCGCGGGGAAACTGAATGATTTTTAGTTCAGATTTTCAGTTGCTAAAGACATGTTTTAAACGGTTGTATTGTTTTGCCCAATTTTTAATAATAGTAGAAGCTATCAGATGTTTTAGGCTAGAGAAATTTTGTGTTCACATTTTGCTTTTCTTAAAACTAGTCTATGTTTCAGGCAATGGTCATGTTTGTTGGTGCAAAATCCTTCAAGTTGGAGCTAGGAACATGTTTCTCACATCTGTGCAAGGACCCCAATGTGGATGTTCGTAGAAGTGTGTCGGCAGGTTTTCATGAGGTTAAGTACTGTCATTTTTTACAATTTGCTTTAAGGTCTAAAAACTTTGACTTTTTAATTAGTTGGTCAATGCTATATATAACACAGATCAGAAAAAAAGATTTAAATCTTTTCTTGTCCTGTAAAAATTTAGATAACCTCATTGTTACATGTAATTGACATCAAACATGACTTTCATCTTTATTTATAAAAATCATTAAAATACCGAATTCAACCAACGTGCCACATGTAAAAAACAACAACAATACATTTCCTTCATATTTTTTTCCTGGTTTCCAAGATTTAATTATGAAAAAATTCCCAAACTGATGACAACCAGACACAATCACAGAGCTGTGAAAGTCATTTAAATTCACTTCATTGCAGAAATATCATCAAGTTTTACTTTTCATTGCAGTCACAGAGTTTTACTTTTCACTGCAGAAAAGTCACGGAGTTTTACTTTTCATTGCAGAAAAGTTGTCACATTTTGCTTTTCATTGCAGAAACGTCCCCAAGTTTTACTTATCATTGCAAAAAAGTTTTACTTTTCAGTTTCAAGTTACTTTTCATTAGAGTCACAGAGTTTTACTTTTCATTGCAGAAAATTCACCAAGTTTTATTTTTCATTGCAGAAAAGTCGCAAAGTTAACTTCATGCAGTCAAGGAGTTTCACTTGTCAGTTTCAGGTTACTTCTCATTGCAGAAAAGTCACTGACTTTTGCTTTTCCTTGCAGAAAAGTTGCAGAGTTTACTTCTGATTGCAGAAAAGTCACCAAGTTTTACTTTTCATTGCAGAAAAGTCACCAAGTTTTACTTTTCTGTTTGTTTCAAGTTACTTTTCTTTGCAGAAAAGGCACAAAGTTTTACTTTTCAATGCAGATAAGTCACCAAGTTTTACTTTTCATGGCAGAAAAGGCATCAAGTTTTACTTTTCAGTTTCAATTTACTTTCCATTGCAGAAAAGTCACCAAGTTTTACTTTTCATTGCAGAAAAGTTACCAAGTTTTACTTTTCAGTTTCAAGTTACTTTTCATTGGAGAAAAATAACCAACTTTTATACTTCATCGCAGAAAATTCACCACATTTTACGTTTAGTGCAGTCACTAAGTTTTACTTTTCATTTTCAAGTTACTTTCTCTCACAGACTGCCAAACTCCTGGGCTCATATGTGTCCAACCTGCTGGGCGACCTGATAGTTCTGCTCAAGGACGAGAACACAGAGGTGCTGAAGGGCGTGGTGACCCATCTGCCGGACACCATCACCTCCGTATGCGGGCCTCTCACCCAGCAGGCCATGCATGAGGCCAAGGTGAGTAACGTCACTGGTTTGTATAGTGAGTAACTTCTCTTAGTTTGGTTTGATCTGTAAATTTGCCTGTCATCATATAATAATACAGAAATAATTTTCAATTTATTGTTGTTTATTGGCCAATAAACAATGATATGGAGTTCTGATGCATAAGAATTAAACCACAAGGGCATTGGCGTTAGCATCAGAATGACGAAGAGTTGTTTATTGGCCGATAAACTATAATGAGAAAATTATTTTTTGATCCTAACATGATCTTACTATTTTTGCAATTGTAATGAGAACTAGATGTTACTATGCTGTGCTTGGAATTGGGACTACTTTGTGTTTGTTTATTGGGTAGTTTCAAAACGATAATTTAGTTCTTTGTTTAAAGAAAAATAAGCGAGTGTCATGATAGAATAAAGGAGAATAGGATGTTTAGCAGAGGTGGGTAATATCACATTGTTCAGTTTGTGACAATTTAAAAGTATTCTTTGCATAGTTAGCATATTTTAAGTTATATTGGGTATTTAGGTATTTAGAAAAATCTGTTTGTGTTAATGAGCTCCATTTGACTGTCAGAACAAATGTTAAGCATTCTTAGACCCAGTATTATCCTTAAATAAACATGAACATGTACCACTACCATAACAGGTGTATTGCAAAACAATTGATGTTTGGCAAATAATCATGTGAAATTTAAATTAAATTTCAATCACCGATTTGTATGAAACTACCATGAAATTCCAGTTTGCAGTGTTACTCAATAAGTTTTGATGTTTCAGCAAAACCTGGGCCTGTATTCACCAAACGATTCTTAGACTAAACACTTTAGGAAATAAAATATTCTTGAAACTTTTTAGGGGCCATATCAACAAAGCTCCTAAGTGAAAACTTAAGTAAATTTATTAAAATCATATGAGGCGCGTCGTTGGAAAACCGGACTTAATGCATGTGCATAAAGTGTCGTCCCAGGTTAGGACGCCTACAGTGGATTTATGTTTAGAAGAGACTTCCTTGAAACAGAAAATACCATAAAAGCAGAAAGTGCTGTCCCGGATTAGCCTGTGTGGACTGCACAGGCTAATCCAGGACAACACTTTACGCACATGCATTAAGACCGGTTTTCCCACGACCTGCCACATATAATTTTTAAGGCTGTAGCTGTTTCATCTAAAGTTTATTTTTTATCAAGCTGTTTTATTCTGGTTAAGAATCAACAGATGCTTCTAATGGTACCATATTTAAATAATAAAATAATGATTTTCACATCGAAAATGGTATTTGAAAGTTTGACTTAAGTCACACATTAGTCAAGATTTTCCTTAGGAGCTTTGTGGATATGGACCCTGCTCTAAAAGTCGTTTAGTTTGAATTTCATTGGTATTTACGAAAGCTAATTTTAGCATTCTTCATTTAGAATGATTTATTAATGAGATTAGCGGCATTGGAACCTGGCATATTTGCAAACGCCAAAGTATTATTTCTTGAGTTTAAGTCTTTTCTTTATTCTTAAGTCTAAGAGTGGCTTGGTGTATACGGGCCTAGATATCGTATGTAATCCAGCAATATTGTCTGTGAATATGTTATTATAGAAGTCGAAATATTTATTTCAGCAAAACCAGATATCGGATATAATCCCTGCAATATTGTCAGCGGAGGTTGTGATCGCCTCGTCCAATGACTGGCGACTACAGGAGACCATAGTGGAGCACTTCCGGTGCTTCCAGTACCTCGCGAATAGCGACAACATCTACAATAAAATCATTCCAGTGTTATTCAATAAACTCAGGAGAGCTGTAAGTATTCTTTTCTAGCCTGTGTCAGTTTGAACTGTAAATCAATTTGAAAAAAATACACTTGAAGCGTGTCGTGGAAAAATCTGGCGACACTTTCCGCCTACAGTTGATTTATGTTTAAAAGAGACTTCCTTAAAACAGAAAATATAGTACAAAGGGAAAGTGCGTCCTGCCATCCTAATATGGGACGACACTTTACTCACATGCATTAAGATTTCCAAGACACGCTTCATTTTTGCTTTTTTTTATTGTTCCATAATTGGAATTTACATTAAATCCATTATGATTTTATACATAAACATGGTAAACATTATATATGTAGTCCATTCATTCAGACATTATTAGAATGTTACATAATTATATACAAAAACAGTTGTGGAAAAACATGTCAAATATAAAGTTAATACAAATTAATGATATTTTTATAGATTCTGTGTTTTGTTTAATATACGTTTATTAAAAATACCAGAACATGCTAGAAAAAGTGTCAGTAAAATAAAGTCTTCTTGTTTGGTCAAATGGTTTGCATGTCAGCTATAATAATGTAACAAGTTTAAGCTTAGTTGAGCATTCAGCGTATCACCTAGTATTTCAAATCTATTTCCTGTATAAAATTGCTTGTCCATTTAGTGACACCAATTTCTGTGCATGCTGTCATTTTCCCATTCCAGAGGGCGTTACCTGTGAGATTAGCCGCTGCCCATTCCACCCTGCATCTCATCCGGAGCCTTAAGAAGATGGAGCATCGTGCAGAACTCCTACAGGCCCTTGTTTCCGGTAGGTATTGATAGGCAAACATGAGCCATATCAGCATGCATTTATTGTTTCCAGTAGGCTTTGATAGGCAAACATGAGGCCAATGGCTTTATTAGTTTCTGGTAGGCTTTGATTGGCAAACATGAGGCAAATGGCTTTATTCGTTTCTGTTAGGCTTTGATAGGCAAACATGAGGCAAATGGCTTTATTTGTTTCTGGTAGGCATTGATAGGCAAACATGAGGCAAATGGTTTTATTTGTTTCTGGTAGGCATTGACAGGCAAACATGAGGTAAATGGCTTTATTTGTTTCTGGTAGGCATTGATAGGCAAAAATGAGGCAAATGGCTTTATTTGTTTCTGGTAGGCTTTGATAGGCAAACATGAGGCAAATGGCTTCATGTGCTTCCGGTAGGCATTGATAGGCAAACATGAGGCATATTGCTTTATTCGTTTTAGGTAGGCTTTGATAGGCAAACGTGAGGCGTATTGCTTTATTCGTTTCTATTAGGCATTGATAGGCAAACATGAGGCATATTGCTTTATTTGTTTCTAGTTTCTAGTAGGCATAAATAGACAAACATAAGGCAAACGGCTTCATGTGTTTCTGGTAGGCTTTGATAGGCAAACATGAGGCTTATTGCTTTTTATCCTGTTTCTACCTGCAACATTGACCTAATTAAGGGGTGACCGTATCAATTTTTCTATCTCCGGTCAACAGGAAGTGGCAGGGTTTATGCAGTTTGTAGTGTATTCCTACACGCGGTATAACAACATTGTTCAAAATGACGTGGCAAAAAATGAAATACACCTGTACTCACCCGCGTTTTTCATCGATAAAGATGTCGTGTTGTCTAGTTTTACAGAGATCCTAGCTTCCATAATGAGATTTTAATCAGCACATGTATGGCATAATCGATAAAGGTGTAAACAACATCTTCCTTCCATTCCATTTGAAAACACTTGATGTAAGCGGGTTATTCTTTCTGAATAGACTTTCTTCAATCAAAAACAAAGATACAATTCATTCAAGAAAGAAATAACCCTTTATATAAATTTTCATTGGAATGTTATCAAAACTGAACGAAATGTAGATCTGCATCTATAAATTACTAAAATCTTTAAGTTGGTCACGATGTTCTCCACCCACAATACGAGTACATTCTAGAAAATTGAAATTCAAATGGGATTAATCCCACCGGTTCAACTCCAGGCATATATTCCATACACTTTTTGATTTAAATGTAATAAACATAATCCATCCAAAACACTAAAACACTAACTATTGTATTCCGATTGTTTTTATTTTAAATTCCAACACACTCTCGTCCCGTATACTGTGTAAACTCTAAACACAACCGAATGACGTTGGCGTGATGCAATGCAACTTTTCAAAGATCATTGTCTGGTTTATAGTGGCTGCTGTATACTAATTCTTGTTCGTGAATATTATTGGCGTCAGCAAATTAGATTATTTTTTTAATTTTAGAAGATTGACGGTAAGAAACAGAGGTCTATTTTTTCGGGAACTACGCATAAATGCTAGCGAGTTATAAGGTTCGAGGCTCGTCATAAAACATAATAGTTTTAAGCTAAACCTTTAATTAAACTGCTTTTAAAATGCAATTCAGTAGAAAACAGGATAAATAGAATACATGGTAGGTGGGGGGAAGGAGAAAGTTGATCCAGTTCGGCCCGAAAACAAAAATAGGGTTCGCTAAAGCTCGCCCTATTTTCATTTTCTAAGCCTCACCGGATAAACTTTCTCAATCCTGGCACCAACCATGTATTCTCTATATTCGTTTCTAGTAGGCATTGATAGGCAAACACGAGGCAAATGGCTTCATGTGTTTCTGTTAGGCATTGATAGGCAAACATGAGGCAAATGGCTTCATGTGTTTCTGGTAGGCATTGATAGGCAAACACGAGGCAAATGGCTTCATGTGTTTCTGTTAGGCATTGATAGGCAAACATGAGGCAAATGGCTTCATGTGTTTCTGGTAGGCATTGATAGGCAAACACGAGGCAAATGGCTTCATGTGTTTCTGTTAGGCATTGATAGGCAAACATGAGGCAAATGGCTTCATGTGTTTCTGGTAGGCATTGATAGGGAAACATGAGGCAAATGGCTTCATGTGTTTCTGGTATGCTTTGATAGGCAAACATGAGGCGTATTGCTTTACTCATTTCCAGTAGACTTTGTGATGCGAATTTGATGCATAGCATGTAGCTTTACTCCTTTCCACTGGGCTTGTTTAATATATCTGTAGTTTTCTGTCAAACTTGTTGCATATCTTTTTGCATTTCCAGTTTAACGTATCTTGTTAGCCAGATTTTTCAACGAAAAATCTCGGCTTATAGATTAGCGAAAAGCGGTCGGTTGGGTGGGCGATCGGTCGGGCGTTGTGAGGTTGTTTCCAATTTTCATTGAAGTTTCATATTCATGTCATATTTTCAAAAGTTCATGGTCAATCTTCATGAAACTTTACAGAAATGTTCCTTGGATGGTCCTCTTCCAAACCTGTGAAAATTGTTCTGCTTCACTGCACAAGATGGTCGCCAGAGCTAGAAATAGAAATATGTCGAAACGCCATTTTCTTGTTAACCTATTTCTTGATTTTCAAATAATTTTACACAAATGTTCGTATAGTGTTCCTCTACCAAACTTATTCAAATGGTTCTGCCTCACTGCACAAAATGGCCACTAGAGCTAAAAATAGAATTTGCTTTAAAGTTTTGTTTTCCTGTCATACTTTCAAAAGTTCTTGGTCAATCTTCATGAACCTTTACAGAAATGTTCCTTGGATGGTCCTTTACCAAACCTGTGAAAATTGTTCCGCTTCACTGAACAAGATGGCCACCAGAGCTAAAAACATAAATATGTCTAAATGCCAATTTTTTCTAGACCTTTGGCTAGATTTTCAAATAATTTCACACCAATGTTTGTTTAGTGGTCCTCTACCAAACTTATTCAAATGGTTCCACCTCACTGCACAAAATGGCCACTAGACCTAAAAATAGAATTTGCGTTAAAGTTTTGTATTCCTGTCATATTTTCTGAAGTTCTTTATCAATCTTGATGAAACTTTACACAAATGTTCCTTGGATGGTCCTCTACCAAACCTGTGAAAATTGTTCCGCTTCACTGCACAAGATGGCCCAGAGCTAAAAATAGAAAGACGTCTAAACGCCAATTTCTTCTAAACCTACGGCTAGATTTTTAAATAATTTCACACCAATGTTCATTTAGTGGTCCTCTACATAACTTATTCAAATGGTTCCACCTCACTGCACAAAATGGCCACTAGACCTAAAAATAGAATTTGCGTTAAAGTTTTGTATTCCTGTCATATTTTCTGAAGTTCTTTATCAATCTTGATGAAACTTTACACACATGTTCCTTGGATGGTCCTCTACCAAACCTTTGAAAATTGTTCCGCTTCACTGCACTAGATGGCCCAGAGCTAAAAATAGAAATACGTCTAAACGCCAATTTCTTCTAAACCTACGGCTAGATTTTTAAATAATTTCACACCAATGTTCGTTTAGTGGTCCTCTACCTAACTTATTCAAATGGTTCCGCCTCACTGCACAAGATGCCCGCCACAGCTAAAAACAGAAATATATATAAACGCCAGTTAAGAAATATGTCTAAACGCCATTTTCTTCTAAAGCTATGGCTAGTTTTTCAAATAATTTCACACAAATGTTCATTTGGTGGTCCTCTACCAAAATTATTCAAATGGTTCCACTCCACTGCACAAATGGTCACTAGAGTTTTGTACATGTACCCCCATCGGCAAAATAAAACGTCCGGCTTTAATGCGGTTTCCGCATTTTTTTCCTGTATGTAATTCTTTGGTAAACATGTATCATTCCAAGTGCATGACACTTTTTCAATGTGTTATTATAGTGTGAACATACTGTATAATGGAAAAGCAGTTGTCAAATGTTATGTTTGTGTCTACTGGTATATAAAATAAAAGTTTAAAAAAAGTGTTTTTTTTATCAAGCTCATAACTGTTCATAATTCCAATTTCAGAGTTTTGTCACAGTCGAAGTTGTCGAGATCGGAGTTTGTTTATAGACATATGTAAAGTGACAATAGAATATTATTCCAAAGCATTTTTCAAAGAGACATTTTTCGAGTATCTAGTGAACTTGCATACGGACCCAATTTCGAATATTCGCTACAGATTGTGTTCAGTGTTACCGGATTTAAAACGTTTGATAAAGTTACCGAGTGATAAGACATTGCATCAATCCTTGGATAGCTGCGTTCGGAGATTGTTAATTGGGGAGAAAGATCGAGACGTAGCCCAGGCCGTGAAAAGTGCAGTCGAGGAAATGGATAAAATACCAGTTCAAATGGAATCTGCTGTAAGTTGGGTTGATTCATACAATATGTTCCAGTATTTTGTGGGGTTGTTTTAACACTAGATTTGATTCAGGAGATATATTTGCATTGTTTAATTCATTATGGCACAGTATTTTGTTGCATATGTTTTCTTGATAACAATATTTTTCACTCGAACAATATCTTTTTCTCTTCTCTAAATAAATATTTTCAACTTAATGAAGCACATTCTTGTAGATAACTATGAACAAATCATGTTATATAATGGAGTATTTGATGCACATGAAGAAATGTTCTCAATGGCATTTACATTTGTAAACAAGAAATCATTGGCCCTTTTTTTAGCAAGAAGAATTTTAAAAAGTGGTACACGTTTAAAAATCAGAATGCATAAAATATGATAGTTTGCTTTTTATCCAACTTGTTATTTGGCAGTTGACTCGAAGAATTCTGATGGAGGAAGATATCGAAGATCAGAAGAAAGAGGCAGAGGAGAAGAAACTTATTGAACTGGTCGGTAAAGATAAATGATGTTTGCCTGTATGGCAAGAACTTCCAGTTAATGCAAACAGTCTTTGTAAAAATTATGGCGAATTGATTGGTATTTACACGTCCATATTTGTGACACAACTGCTTTTAACAATGCATTTGCATGCAATCTTTCATTGATCACTGACTGACGTTCCACATTTTATCAGATACAGAAAAAAAAGGAAAAAGTAAGGAAGTTGTTGTAACTGATTAACTTTCTGAAAACTATATTACAGAATTAATATTGTTAAGAAATGCGAACAAACTTACATAACTTGTTTCTGCCAAGATTTTAATATTTAATTTGAATACTCCTGAAAACAATTTCAGAACTGTATTCCAAGCATAATATGTTATATGAAGTTCATGTGGTGGGAACATGCTATTACAGTTTTTATGCCCCCACTTTCAGAGGGGGAATATAGATTTGCCCTTGTCTGTCCATTCCTTCCATCCGTCCGAACGATTTTTGTGTCGCACGTAACATAAAAAGTATGACTGCTTAAGTGATGAAACTTTATAAACATATTCCTCAGCATGTGAACTTGTGCACCTGGATATTTTGGTGCAGATTTGTCATAGATCAGTGAAGATATTTTGTACCTGTGTCGAGTGTAACTCAAAAAGTATAACTGCTCAAGTGATGAAACTGATAAACATATTCATCAGCATGTAAACTTGTCAGCTGGATATTTTGTGCAGATTTGTAAAAGATTTTCGAAGTTATGGCCCTTTTTTTAGCAAAAATTGAGATTTTTGGACTTGTGTCACATGTAACTCGAATACTTTAACTGCTAGAGAAATGGAACTTTATAGACATATTCATCAGCATTTGAATGTGTGCACCTGGGTATAGTAATTTCATAGGGTGGGTATGGTAATTGCATAGGGTTTTGTGACAACCAGTGGAATGTGGGGGGCATCTGTGTGCAAAGCACACATGTCTAGTCATTGCTTTTATTACTGCATTTTGTATTTCATAATGGACAAATTATACAACTTTCCTAATATACAGGATTTAAATCCTGGCTCAAATTCATTACATAAATTTAACATCTATATGCTTTCTTATGTTCGCATGAAAATTGATGATGACTCTTAAAGCCAAGCTACCAGTGAAGATAAGAAATTTCATTAATCACAGAATATGTAGATATTAGGTTGATTTCCCTAAAAGTAACAAAAATACACATATTTTTGACAAATTTATGACAAAATAAATTAACCAACCTAAACTTACTACTGATAATATTTTTTGCTCGATGATACAAACTTGAGGAGAACGTAAAATCAATTCTACAGTGGTTACAATTAGCACAAGCCCGTAAGTCTTGCGCTGGTTAATTTTTTGGGCTTGCATAGATTCTTAGTTTCTTCAATGCGGGCTTGTAACATTTTCGTGCCCGCAAGTATTAATACAAAAATTTGGGCATGCTTGGCCAAACTGCTAATTTCAATGACTGATTAAGTTTAATTACTAATAATTGGAAATAGCTTTTCTTGATTTCAGGAGGAAAAAGAGATGAAAAAGGAGGAAGAAGCGGCAAAGGCGAAGGCAGAAAAGAAGGGGCTCAAAGATAATGCCTCGAAAATACCAGGGCCTAAAAAGGGTAACTTCAGTGCTTTGAAATATTAAATTTAATATAAAAAATATATGGCCTTTGGGATCAGTAATGGACTGTTACCGTGTGAATAGCATATTAAATCCAAAATTTCGCCGCCGTATTTGTCGATGTAAAAATTAATGAACAGTTAAGTAGTGTCAGATTGAAGATGATTTTAATGAGAGTTACCTTTATAAAGTAATAACAGTGCAGCATTCAAGTTTTCTGAAGTAAATTGGATTTTCATTTTTACAATAGTATATTGCTGAAGCATTACATATTGATCATTCCAGGTAAATCGCTGGGTGTGAAGGCCGACCGTGACAGTGCGGGAATCAAGCGAACCCCGAGCACAACCAATTCCACCTCAACAACCGCAACCACCACCAAAGGTAAATTGAGCACAAGCCTTGGTAGAGATAAAGTGAGGTGAGCATGAAACTGTTATATCTGCTTAACATTTCTATATTAGATACTATAGTTCCACGCTCAACCCTAGATATTTAGATTTGGAACAGATGTTTTGAAAGGCGTTTACATTTTAGGTGTATAAAGCTAAGGTTTCGCTATGTTCCACATTTGTATATGCCTCATAATATTTAGACTGGGTCAAAGTATTTATTGCTTTTAATTTTGTGGAATTCTTTTTTTTTGCATTTACTATGTACGGCCATTCCTCATGTCAGCCTAATTTGCAAAACTCTTCACTGGGTTTCTCTGGATTGCTTTTGTCATTAATACTGTATAATAAGCAAAGGTCTTGATTGATTTCTGAGTCGTTTGTTCTGCCTTCTAAACAAAAATGTGCAAGAATTTTACTTTTTTGAGGCCACATACTGTATCGCTGCATTGTTAGATTTTACCGAAGTTGTTTTATTCTATTTTTAGAGTGAGGTTGATGAGTGCCCCAAAACATACAACTTTGACACATTTATATACCCATTTTAGTATAAAATTACTCAAATGTCTTTTGAATTTAAAATTTATATTTTTATATAATAATAGTGCACTTGCTCTTCATAAAATATGAACAATTATTTATAAATGATTTGAATAATAATTGAATTCAACGAATAATTGAACGCACTTCAAAATTGACTCATTGAATAATTGAACTCAATGAATAAGTGAACTTAAAAGAATGTTTGAACTTGATAAATATTGAAATCAATGATTTAATGAACTCTGTGAATAATTGAACCCAAAGAATAATAGAACACAATTAATAAACTAACTCGGTACATAATTGAGCACAGTCTGTAAATAATGGTAAATAAATAATTTTAATGAATGAATCTTTACAAATCTGAACCTGTTATTCAGCCTCAACAGAAATGGAGTCAAGGATTCCATTAGCAAACGGGGCAAAATTAGCTCGAACAAAATCAGGTAGAGTTGGGTACCTATATCGGAATGGCTTGAAGTACTAAGTACTCATAAGTAGTCATATTTGTAGCCCTGTAACTATGTATTGAATGCTAGAAGAGTGGCAATAATTGCGCTTCAGATGTTCGTTTTTAATTGACTCGTTTCATGCTATTTTGGAATGACAATTTGTACACATTGTAGTAAGCGCATGACATTGATGCATTTTGACACGTTTGATAATCGTTACTTCATTTTTGTGCAAATCACATTTCGTTTCTTATCTCTTCATAACAGTAATGTGGCAAACAGAAATTATGATTTGTAACACCTTATTAGGAAATATGTTTGAAATGATTAAGAAATAATATTTTCTATCATAGTTTGTTGTCGAATAACCCACAGTAAGGAGTATAGATATGCAGGAATTATTGCACAAGTGCGAAGCAAAATATATTTATTCACTATTTATATCTTTTCATGAAGTTACGAATGTAGATCACATGTTAGAAATGTTGCCAACAATAGCTGTGCTATGCAGCAATGAGCTCTTACGTTTTCTTTACGGGGACAGTTTCTTAATCTTGGGTTGAAAAAACTTTTCTCTAAAAACGGAATTTTAAAACAAGAAATTGTAGAATCTTAACAAAACGTTTCGTTTGATATGCTGTTTTGGTTGCAAAACATAAGATGCGCATGGTGGGAAAACCGGTCTTAATGCATGTGCGTAAAGTGTCGTCCCGGATTAGCCTCTGCAGTCCACACAGGCTAATCCAGGACAGGACTTTCCGCTTTTAAGGTATTTTCTGTTTCAAGGAAGTCTCTTCTAAACATAAATCCACTGTAGGCGGAAAGTGCCGTCCTGGATTAGCCTGTACTTTGATATTAAGTATCCCTTTTTAAGTAAAATAATGCTAGAGTATGTCTGCCGGGTAGGAAATTTTTCTTGAAAAATAACAAATATTCGCCAAATGTTTAACTTTGCACAAGCAATGTGATTTTTAAACATTGAAATATAAACAATAAATGTTTTATAGTACAGGGAAAAGTCAGTTTTAGAAAATTATTTTTCACAGCCAAAACTGTGAAACTGCCCCTTATTATGGAACTAATTTTCTCAGGGCTAAAACAAAAGTCACCAGCCAAACGGATCGGTAATAGAATCTCACCAGTGATTGTTGTATAGTTGTCACATGGACAAGCTCTGGAAAAGTCTCTTGCATCTGATTTTATATTCAAAGCTACATTCTATAATGACACGCGCAGAGTTTCTTATAGACAAAGAAGAAAATTTCCATTGTTAAATTGCCAATAAACAAATAGAAAAAGTAGTTCCATATCTGTAAAATATAGTTTGCATTGGAATTGCAGAATAGATTGTCAGGTCGTGTTAGAATCGAAATAATTTTCGCATTATCGTTGTTTATCTGTAAATGAACAGCGATTTTTCGTTCTTGTATAAAATATTAATGTTTAATTCCTATGCATCAGAACTCAAAATCGTTGTTTATTTACAACCGATAAACAACTCAAAATCGAAACTTATTTCTTAATTTAAACATTTTTCCGTACTTTTTTGTACAGTGTAGAAGAAAATACTAAAACAAGTAATTAAATAAAATGTTCAGCAGTTAAATGGTTCCAAATTGATGTGTATTTGTGTCTGTCTGGAGGCGAAGACATGCAATAATTTGCAACAAAAAAGAAGTAATTATTTGTTTTTGTTGTAATGTGTCCTTGGCTCATGTAAAAGTAGATTTATTATATAAAAAAAAAGATTTTTTTTACCCTGTTCTATACGATATTTTTTCAAAACAGCAGTCTTTTACCAGTGAATGATATGTTTACGCAGATATTGGTTATGTTATTATAATTTTACTCCATAAGAATCAGGACGGATATTAAGATCTGATTGTAATAGACACTCCAGAGGTTGGATGGTATTAAAACTGTAAGAGCATGTGTATTGTATTTCATGTCTGCACTATATAATATTACATGTAATACGGGGTGTCACTCTACATTCCTAGGCAACAGCTAGGTTATTCCTGTACATATAGCGACAATAACATATGAGGTGTGTCGTGGGAAAACCGGGCTTAATGCATTTGCCTTAAGTGTCGTCCCGGATCAGCCTGTGTGGACAGTCCACACAGGCTGATCCAGGATGACACTCCACTTTTATGGTATTTTTCTAAACATTAATCCACCGGGAAGTGCCGTCCTTGATTAACCCATGCGGGCTGCACAGGCCGATCCGGGACAACACTTTGCACACATGCATTTAGACCGGCTTTCCACGACATGCCTCATATTGTTTTGTGGGAAGCATGTATACAGTATTGTATTTATGCATGGGAAGTGACCATAGTTACCAGTGTTTGTGAACATAATGTATTTATATATTACTAACAAAATCTGGTTACCCGGTACAGCCACCTGTATGCTCCATTATACAGGGAGAGATACATTAGTATCAAGTTAATTGATTACAAAAAATAATAACTCCAGGCCCATGACTGTGAACATGCTAAACTTAATCATAAATATTAGCCAATTAAAATTAAAGCCTGTATGCAAAAATCATTTTCTTGGGTAAATATTTTAAAGTCTAATTTACAGATTGATTAGCAAATTAAAAGTAAAGCCTGTATGCAAAAACCATGTTCATCGGTCAGTATTTTAAAGTTAAAGTTTATTTAGAGATTGATTAAATTAAAATTAAAGCCTGTATCCAAAAATCATTTTTATTGGTCAACATTAAGACTAATTTACTGATTGATTAGCCAATGAAAATAAAGCCTGTGTTGTATACAAAACCATTTTCTTTGGTCAATATTTAAAGTTAAGACTTGAAAGTAAAGCCTGTATCCAAAAATCATTTTCATTGGTTAACATTTAATGTAAAGACTAATTTGAGGTTGATGTATTCCGTAGTCATGGTACCTTCTCTTTATTCTGTATTAGTTTTCAAACCCAATCCTTTTACAATTAAGTGTTATATTGGTGAAAATATATGTGGCGCGTCGTGGGAAAACCAGACTTAATGCATGTGTGTAAAGTGTCATCCCGGATTAGCCTGTGCAGTCCGCACAGGCTAATCCAGGACGGCACTTTCCGCCTACAGTGGATTTATGTTTAGAAGAGACTTCCTTGAAACAGAAAATACCATACAAGCGGAAAGTGCCGTCCTGGATTAGCCTGTGTGGACCAGTTTTCTCACGATGCGCCACATATGTACCAGTTGATTACTTGTTGTTTTAATTTGTCACAGTCATAAAAGTTTAGTTGTTAAGTTAATAAGACTGTGTATCTGCAGAGTGTAAAAACATATGTCTGTATTAGAAAGCTTCATCATAACATTTAGAAAATTGTTGTGAAGGATACATGGCCTTATATGAAAGCCTTAATCTTTGAGGAAATGGAAGGGAAATTATGTTTTTCTTCTGTCATGTGTTATATTTGGTTAGCTAGAATATTAAAAACTGTTAAAGAAAAAATTTGGCTGAAGACATTGTTACCTCCTCTGTTGTAGATACGTCTGTCAGTAAGTCGGGAACCAAGACAATCAGGTCGGGCACCAGCGGGGTACCGACACCAAGTAGCGCAGGATCAAGGTGGGAACCGGAATTAGAAGTGTTGAACCTTTCTGCTCTCTTGATACGCCCCTTAACTCGATAGCACAGTGTTTCATGATCCACTAAATGTAGTTTTGAAGTGAATATATGTTCATATTGTATTCGTCTTACTTTTGTAATTTTCCTGCATGTTAACCAGTTTTCAATATTACATGGTCATGTAGTAATTGAAATTAAGTTGTAAAATGCCGGTACTTGCATAAACATTATTTTATTTATTTCTGTTTTCCATATGTTGAGAAGTATCAAGTTTCTAAATATTTCCATATTATTACCCGGTATATTGAAAACTGGAGTCCTATTTCTAATCACATTCTCAGTCTGGTTGTCTGTTTTTTATGCATGAATAAGTAATACAGTCTGTTCATTGTCTCCTATGTTACCCACATCAGTCACATTTCAAAGTTTGCACGAGTGATGGAATGAAGGAGTGGAGTGTAGTCTTCACCCGAGGCTAACTTACACTGATATTAATTGGCCGCACAATGGGTTTGCTTTCAGGAAAGGTTCAATATCAAAGTCCAGTTCTAGTAGTACTGCAGAGACCAGCACACGGCGGGCCTCATTTAGTAATTCTCCAACTTCTTCTGGTATGTTTAGTTTCCATGGAAACACAATCTGAATCTGACTCAAATTCTATGAAAATCCTGTTGAATAGTGTGTTTTAAATCAAATTCCATTAAAACCTTGTAGAATTGTGTATTAGCATTCAAATTTTATTAAAATATAGTAAAATTGTGGGTTGGAAATCAATTTCGATAAATTTTAAGTAGAATTGTGTATTGGAATTCAAATTCCATGAAAATCTAGTAGAACTGTGTATTGGAATTCAAATATCTTGGAAATTAATAAGAATTGTGTATTGGAATTCAAAGTCCCTGAAAATCTATTGGAATGGTGTATTGGAATCAAATCCCCTGAAAATCTATAAGAATAGTGTATTGGATTTTAAGTACCCCTTATATCTAGTAGAAGTGTGTTTTGGATGTCAAATTACATAAAAATCAAGTAGAATTGTGTATTGGAATGTAAATTCACTGAATTGTGCATTTGAATTCAAATTCATGGAAAACCTAGTAGAATTGTGCATTGGAATTCAAATTCAATGAAAACCTAGTAGAATTGTGCAGTGGAATTCAAATTCAATGAAAACCTAGTAGAATTGTGCATTGGAATTCAAATTCAATGTTCCAATTCAATGAAAACCTAGTAGAATTGTGCATTGGAATTCAAATTCAATGTAAGCCAAGTCAAATTTGTTCAACATTATTTTTAGTATTAAAAAACATTTCCTGTTCAAAACTGCTATTGTGTATCATACACTGTCTGCATTTTGTTTTAGACAAAGGTGCTGTAAGAAAAAATAGTAACGGGAGCATTCCGACTGCGTCAAAGTATGTATTTTGGGTCTGAAAAGAACAGTTTCTGTTAGACATTTAGATTGTGGCTTCTCATGGCTGAAGACAGCAAGTGGCAAATAACGTATTGCTGTGCAGATATAGTCAAAACTTCACTATCTTGGAAAATCACATACAATTCAGACTCGTACCTTTTTAATGTAGCACAATGTTAAAATCGGAAGTGACGTAAACAAAACAGGACTTAAAAAAGTTGTCCCCATGTTAAAAAACATTCTGAGAAGGGCACACTTTTTTGTCATTTAAGGAAAATTGGACACAAGCACATTTGAAATATGGTAATGAAGTTTGGCTGTAACAGTTACAATGCTCTAGTTTTGGTGGTCATTTTCTTGTGGATTAATTTGTTGTTTGTCTGCATTCTCTATCTATTTCTGCTTTCTCTACTACCTGTCCAAATGTCTATCTTTGTTATACTCATACTGTTGTAAAATACAGTGCTAAGGACATAATGTATATTAAATTGTTACTAAGAGGAAATACAATAATAATGTTTAATTACCAACTTAAAATATAAATAAATATATAATAACTAAGACCCTATTTTTAGCTCACCTGAGCACAATGTGCTCATGGTGAGGTTTTGTGATCGCCTTTTGTTTGTCGTCCGTCGTCAACATTTACCTCATTAACACTCTAGAGGCCACATTTACCTCGTTAACACTCTAGAGGCCACATTTACCTCGTTAACACTCTAGAGGCCACATTTACCTCGTTAACACTCTAGAGGCCACATTTACCTCGTTAACACTCTAGAGGCCACATTTATCAGCTAATATTCAGGAAACTTGGTCAGAACATTTGTCCCAATGATATCTCATCCGAGTTTGAATCTGGGCCATGTGGGGTCAAAAACTTGGTCACTTGGTCAAATTGAAGAAAAAGCTTGTTAACACTCGAGAAGTTACATGAATTGCTCAATCGTCATGAAACTTGGTCAGAACATTTGTCCCAATGGTATCTCGGCCGAGTTCGAGTCTGGGTCATGTGGGGTCAAAAATTTAGTCACTAATTCAAAATAAAGGAAAAGCTTCTATTTCAATATGTACTTCCCAGATTTTGAATGTCTGTGGTAATTTTGTTGTTTTTCAAACCATGATAATTAAGGCCGCATTTCCATCAGTCCGTTATAGTATATTTAAACAAATCTAACACATGGAAAATTGTTCGACTAATGAAACTCAGATGAGCGACCCAGGGCCTTTTGGCCCTCTTGTTTTGAATTTCATTACGGTTTGTTTATATAAATTATTAAATTTTAAGTTGTAGTGTAATAAAAGTTAATCAACCTGTATATACAATTAAATTTGGTTTGTTTATGCTCCCAGGTTTTATAAAAGGTATTTCCTTTCAGGCCAAAGAAGACGAAATGAAAGGTCTTCACTTAGGAGAAACCATTGTGCTGATAAGCCATGTGATCGGAACAAGCATAATATTAAGTGTGCAAAACAAGCTGCGAGCTCGATTCAAATAACTGCTGCATTTACCGAATATTGTGCACCGATCTGCTGTGATTTTTGGAGATTTATTCTTAAATCTTCGCCGCACGTCGGAACGCGTCATGAGGACCGCGACAGAGTGTCATTCAAGATGGATTTCACATCTGATGTACTGTTAGATGTTTAAATTATGCTATAGAAGGACCCTATACGAGAATTTTGTATGGAATATAATTGGAAAAAATATGTCGCATGTTCTATCTTTGGTAGTAAATATGGGATTATCATGCTTTTTGTGTATTACCAATTCACATTTGGTGTCATTTGAGGCATGTTGTGGGTAAACTGGGTTTAATGCACGTGCGTAAAGTGTCGTCCCGGATCAACCTGTGCAGTCCGGCAATCCAGGATGGCACTTTCCGCCTACATGTTGGATTTATGTGTAGAAGAAACTTCCTTGAAACAGAAAACCGGATCAGCCTGTGCAACCTGCATAGGCCTATCCGGGACAACACTACGCACATGCATTAAGCACGGTTTTCTCACAACACACCTCATTTGTCTCCAGAATGTGTTTGTTTTTTGCTGTCACAGAGCAATGAGTTTAATTTAAAGAAACTTACACAACTAGATTTAAATTGTAAGATTTAGACAGTATCCAATGAAAATGTGTGTCACATATCAGAATTGCATATGGTCAGTCCATATTACCCGGATTATGTTTATGTGATGGAACCTTCCCAGTAGAATGTGCTTTAATGTGTGAGCAAATACTATGTGTATTCTATTTAAACACAGGCAATAGGTCTGTTTTATTGGTAGTTTTTCTTAAAGTTCACAAAACAGAAGCCATGAATGCTTATTCATATTTTAGGTCTCTACTTCCATACTTATAGTTTTGTCTTTTTGTCAAATGTTTTTTATGTGAAATGCATAATTGTAGCAGAGAAGTCCTAATTTCAGTAAGTTCTGCATTAGAACTCAAGTCTCATTATGCTCAGTGTTTTGTGCTTTATTATGTGTTATTTATTGTTAATTTGAGGCGCGTCAAGGGAAAACCGGGCTTAATGCATGTGCGTAAAGTGTCGTCCCGGATTAGCCTGTGCAGTCCGCACAGGCTAATCCGGGATGGCACTTTCCGCTTTAATAGTATTTTCTGTTTCAGTGAAGTGTCTTCTAGCCACAAATCCACTTTAGGCAGAAAGTGTCGTCCCGGATTACGGACTGCACAGGCTAATCCGGGACGACACTTTATGCACATGCATTAAGACCGGTTTTCTCACGACGTGCCACATTTGCTTTGTAAACAGCTGCACTTCAGGGTCTCTATTCTCAAAGCTCATAAGTAATATCTTAACTTAAGATCAAGTTAAGTAAACATTTCATGGTTGTTTTTGTAATGTAATGCCGGGAGTCACATTCCAGAAACATCTTTAGGTTCACCTTAAGTATTTTCACTTAAGTTGCAATTTCTGTAAGGTTATATTTTTAAAACTGCACACATATTAGTAAATCCAATAACAGTTCAGTAAATAGAAGTTAATAATAAGCTGATAATTAGTGAACACTAGGCAGAATTTCATGTATACGTGGAATAAAAGGCGAAAGAAACGTCACAACTTTAGGTCTAAGGATAAGAGTTTACTTAAGATGTTTCTGGAAAACGACCCTGATTATTTATCTTTTGAACAGTCAGCATGCTTTAACTTATGAAATAACATTCAGGGCTTTTTTCACTATTTTGGGAATATGACCTTTACCCATGAAATTGGGAATTTTAATGTCAGTTTACCAAAAACTGGGGAAAATTATTATTGTTTGATTAATACAATTTGAATAATTATAGATAAACCACATAAAAGTAGAATGTTCTGAATAAAACCAAATCAGTAAAACTGTTATTACATGTTAAACAGTGTTTATTTCTACACTGAACACCTTATTTCCAAATATCTGAAAGTAAAACCATCAATTGGGAATTTTAGGACTGTATTTGGGAAAAAAAAAATTTGCCATTGGAAATATGACCAAGTAACAGCTATTGAATTGGCCAAAAAAGCTTGACATTTCTAACTGAACTAAATAAATAACCAAATGAAGTGGAGATTTTACATCAGTTTTCGAGGGAGCTTCCTGAGTATTGGACCAGTAGTATTCATCTACTTACGTGTTTTGTCCTTCTGTGTTCTGATTGTAACATTTAACTTGAATATTTTGTAGTAGCAAATTAACTTAATGTATGATTTATTCCCAATGATTTTAAGGAAGTCGCTTTATTAATGTTTTCTCAAACATTTACTGGTATGTAAAACTTTTACACTGTGATTGTTCTAATCTATCGTTGTTTTCAAATCTGTTCAAATGCACTGAATATTTGTGGATTTTGTACCAAAAAAACTTTAGTGTATGACACGACAAAACAGAAAAGCAATCTTGATCGAAATTTACCATTACATTCATTATTTTATGCAAATTTGTGATAAATAGCATTGTCCAATGAGTTGTGTTATATTTGTATCATGCAGTTTTACGTGAAGAGATTGTTCCAAACTGGCCCCAACTTCTGACAATTTCTTAAGTGTGTTATAACTGGATTAGCTGATGCTCACTAGTTTCATTTTGCAATAAAGTGTGCATCTGTAATATTGTTAAGACATGTTACAATTCGATTGAAAACTGGATGTCAGATCATTGCATCACAATAAATAATTGTTTGTATTGTAACATCAGTTATAAAAATATTAATTTCGGTCAATGAAATAAGGGACTTAAGCCTGTTATTAAGAACAATCCAGAAATCGGACCTTGATGTTTAAAGGGACTTGTTCACAGATTTTTTCGTATTTTTGAAAAATGTCTTCAAATGTCTTTACTGCAAAAACTACTACAGCATCTGGAATAATCTAAAACAAATATTACATAAAGAGAAAAAAAAAACTAACAACTTGCCTTTGCCAGGACTCGAACCCGGGACCTTTAAGATGAAAAATCTCATGCGCTAACCACTCAGCCATCCTGACTTGTACATTTAGGTGTGTATTTTAAATGCTGTGTAAGTGATACACGTGTTTTTCAAAATACTGATGAAAAGTGTTACAAAAACGCTTTATAATTTTATGCATTTCGATTGATGATTATTCATACCGAAACAATATTTCCAATTTATTTCTTAGTCAGGAGTGTTATTTCGCTTTTTTGTATATAATTGTAATCTCTGACAATTTTTTTTAAAATTGTCAATTTGCCAATCTGTGAACCTGTCCCTTTAAAATATTATTGTTTATAATAAATTACTGAGTATGAGGCCCCTGTTTTGGGGGTTTCTGCTTCTAAGTTGTAAATCGGCATAAAAATAGTAATGCAAAGAAAGTTTGTGACAGTTAAAATGACATTAAAATTTTGTAATTATCTCTTTGGTAAATTGTGTATAACTTGTAAAACTACTAGAATATAGTGAATTTGTATATAAAAACTGCTAGCACAGTATCAATGCATATAAAACCAGTATGTATATAGAGTGCACTCTATTATTCAGTGTACGCTATTAACACCTTCACTCAGATAGTATACCGTGAAGGGTAAAAGTATAGTAATAAATAATACACTAACTCACAATCTGTGTATTATAACCATGAAAGTGACTGTGCCATTCTGTAATGGGGTGTCATGAAGGGTAAAACTATAGTAATAAATAGTACACTAACTCACAGTCTGTGTATTATAACCATGAAAGTGACTGTGCCATTCTGTAATGGGGTGTCATGAAGGGTAAAACTATAGTAATAAATAATACACTAACTCTCAGTCTGTGTATTATAACCATGAAAGTGACTGTGCCATTCTGTAATGGGGTGTCATGAAGGGTAAAACTATAGTAATAAATAATACACTAACTCACAGTCTGTGTATTATTACCATGAAAGTGACTGTGCCCTTCTGTAAGGGGGTGTCATGAAGGGTAAAACTATAGTAATAAATAATACACTAACTCTCAGTCTGTGTATTATAACCATGAAAGTGACTGTGCCATTCTGTAATGGGGTGTCATGAAGGGTAAAACTATAGTAATAAATAGTACACTAACTCACAGTCTGTGTATTATCACCATGAAAGTGACTGTGCCATTCTGTAATGGGGTGTCATGAAGGGTAAAACTATAGTAATAAATAATACACTAAGTCTCAGTCTGTGTATTATAACTATGAAAGTGACTGTGCCATTCTGTAATGGGGTGTCATACAGTAGCATTTGCCATTCAGCCAGTCAGGGGCCCTATCCACAAAGCCAGTCAGGGGCCCTATCCACAAAGCTCCTTAGGAACATATAAACTTAAGTCATATTTCTGTGAAACTTTCAAATAACATTTACATTGTGAAAATCAATAATTTCTGTCTGAAAAATGGAACAATAAGAAGCATGTGTTGATTCTTTATCAGATTAAAACCATTTGAGACAAAATAAACTTTAAATGAACCAACCATAGACTTTGGGGAATAATATGATTTTAATTTTTAAGAAATGTCCTTAAGTTTTCATTAAGGAGCTTTGTGGATATAGGCTGAGGTGGTTAAAGTTTGCCTTAATTGTCCATGTTTTTTTACAAATGCTATTTTCCACTTGTCTGAACAGTTTTTATATAGTAAACTCTGGCAAAATGTGATTAATCAATCCATACATACCCTCTAACGAGGAAATTTTAATTCCTCCACCCATGCATTAAGTATAGTTTTCTAACATAGATATTTATTAGGAAATAATCGCAAAGTCTAAGATTTGTGAAGTTTAAACATGGTACAATATCTATGTCCGACACAAGGATTTACATGGAATTTTAAATTCAAGTGTTTTAAGTAACAATTTAATTGGATGCTATTTTAGCATGAGGCTATTGTTGAAGTGAACAAAAACTGAGAATAATATGGAACGATGTATGTAGCTGATGTATTAATACATGTATGAGGCTATTGTTGAAGTGAACAAAAACTGAGAATAATATGGAACCATGTATGTAGCTGATGTATTAATACATGTATGAGGCTATTGTGAACTGATCATTGATGAACTAATGTTTTGGTTTGTTGTTGTTTTATTTTATTTGAGGCGTGTCTTGGTAGATCCGGGCTTAATGCTTGTGCGTAAAGTGTAGTCCAGAATCCGCACAGGCTGATCCGGGACAACAATTTCCGCTTTTATGGTATTTTTTGTTTCAAGAAAGTCTCTTCTAAACATATATACGCTGTAGGCGGAAAGTGTCGTCCCAGATAAGCCTATGCAGACTGATCCGGGGCGACACTTTACGCACATGCATTAAGCCCGGGTTTCCCATGACACGCCTCATTTTGTCTGATGTTTCCAGTCTGTGCAATGTACACATATGTGATTCCTTTCACCTTTTTTGTGCCTCACTTGTCTTAAGTTGTTTTCCAGGGTTGTGATGTTTAAAGATGATAGAATTATATATTGAATATATGAATGTTGGTTGTTGCTTCATTGACCATTGTACGATCCATTCGAATTCTCATGAGTCATTTACTTATGATTGTATTACGAAGCATAAGCCTTTTGTAATCTTAGGTGGTGGACGAGTGAAACTATGGTAAGTGGCAATGATGTAATTGTGTAGGGACATAAGTCAATGTCATTAGACCAGTTAGTACATGTTACTTTCTGTTTTCATTTTGTTTTCAGATTTCCGTGCACCACATTTACCTACTTGTGAAGGGTTTAACAATCAGGGTTATAAATTTATACTCGCCCAGTCGCCAATGGCGACTTGTTTTGCAGCTGGGCAACTGGGTCCAAACAGTAATGAGTAATTGATCTGATTTTTGGGTCACAATTGATTGTGGGTCTGATTATTGGGTCCCAAGTGATTGTAGGTTTGATTATTCGATCACAATTGATTGTGGATCAAATTGTTGGGTCACAATTGATTGTAAATCTGATTGTTGGGTCACATTTGATTGTGGATTGGATTGATGGGTCACAGTTTATTGTGGATTGGATTGAAGGGGTCGTGATTTATCACATATTTTTATATCACAGTGTATTAATTTGATTGTAAGAACCTTGAAAATGAAACATTTGATATACTGAGAAACTCAAGAACCTAAATTCATTCTAGCGATGTGTATGCAATCAAATTAGTCATTGTAACCGACTGCTAAATTTGAATGCAAATCAGATTTTGTTCACAGTATTTTAAGATTTGGTCTTGTAGTACTGTGGATTCAACATGTTCGTAAGTGTTCTTTGTAAACATTCTATTGTTTTTTATGTATACCGGTATGTACTATTATGGAAGTGTTCTCCGAATGATTTGTTCATACCTTAGTTTCTTAGCATACATGTATTCAAAATTTATTCAATAAATTATCTAAATGATAATACTAATTATACATGTTAACTGTGTACCAGTATTGTGTATATAAAATTAAATCTTTGGCATAGTCCTCTAACATCATGAAACCTTTTTCTCTTTTATAAAACTCATACAAATGCAAAGTCATGCAAATATATGTACGAAATACTTAATCTTATTGTTAATTGTTGTTGATTGTATAATAGAATTTTATTTTTCAATTTTGAATTTTGAATTGTACAGATGATGAATAAAATAGATTGTCTGTGTAAAACGTTGTTTTCATCAGTACGTATAGAGATGTACAGACTCAAATAGACTTTTAGTTTTTTCCACACAAAAAAACAACATGGTATGTTTATCCTTTTACCTGGTGTTATTGGGGAAAACTTTTCATTATGAGACGTGCATGTGTATTGTGAATTTGTATCGAGTGCACCGGGATTCTGTAAAATGTTGCCATCGCCCCCAGAAAACTTGTTAGTTATGTTAATGGGACAAGTGCAAGATACGGGAGACGCCCCTCAGACTTTTGGTGCTCATTGTGAAGCACCTAGTACACTTCACCTCAGTTTAAAGTTTCGTGCGAAAGACGAGTTAGTCAGAGGTTATGGTTTAGAGAGAGCTCGAACCTGTGACCCCTGGGTTGTGAAGCTAGTGCTTTACCACTAGACCAAAGTATCCGCTACTTATGAGGCGTTTCCGCGAATGTCAATCATATGCAGATCAATTCAGCGTTTTATCCGATAGATGCACTTGGATGTCATTTGTAGTTAACCTAATTTATACATACGAGCATGTGGTAAAGCTTGTTAACTGGTGAAACTCGATTAAAGGCACTGACACTGTGATACATTCTAAACAAAAGTTTAATGTTGAAATAACAACCTCTAACATAATACATACATTATGAGATACAAACTTATAATTATTTCTATAAAATAAATGGTATTTGAACAGTTTGAAGTTCAGTTTAGTGTTACATTTTCAACACTACCAAAGTAGCTGAAGGTCCTCGTGTTTATGTTTATTCGGCAGTAATTAAAGATATTGTTTGTTAAAAGTTTTACTTGGGGGATCTGTGCTTTTGTAATAAACAGTAATCCAACAAACCAAATGTTCCTGAGGTAAGTTTTATACCAACGAAAACACATACTAAGACCGACAATAAGATGACCGTTTAATTGTAGAGTTCGAATTTGGCCATTACACCTTTTGTTAGGTGGTAAAGGAAACAAAGCATTTAGCAGGGTCGGTGGGTTAAAACATAACTGGCAACACAACTGGAAATATTTACTGGCTTTGCATGTGCATCCCACCCATGGTCACAAACACTACTGGTGGTTTCGTGTGTAAGCTAGCTTAACAGGTTATCCAATTACAAAACGATTGGATAATAGATGGAATTCATTTGCAATGCAAATTGTCATTGGAATAAAACAGATGAAAATTAACACGTAGTTGAACATTCACAGTCAAAACATAGGTTATGTTTGAAGCGTCATTTCTCTAGAAAGACATATTCTACCGTGCAACAATCATTTTGAGTGTATATACATGTCGTCACTTACGACTGTACTTGAAGAGTTACTGACAACAATATATTATCTGTGTGTATGAGAAACAATAATACAGAATGTAATGTAAAACTGGTGGATGCTCCCCGATAATGCGCTTTGTCAGTTGATGGACGGAATGAAATGAGAAAGTCAGCACTGTAAAAGCACACTAAAACACTAGAACTGAAAGAGCAAATCGGTTGTCAAACTGTATGTGACCGAGCATTAATATAGAATACCAAACCAGCATGCAGATTATAAAATGTTATTAAAAAAACAACAACAACAGACCCTTTGATGTTGGAGATATCATTGTACTACTGCCATTTTATATCGGCATTTATGCTTCCCATCAAGTAGCATTGAATTCCATAGAGGAGTTCCAGTCATGATACGAAGGATACTTTAACTACTAGATGAACTACTAGCTAAGCATCTACTCAACGCTTCCCCAAAATATCCCCGTGAAAGGATGTTGCACATCAACGTAAATCAGTTTGAGTCATGAGTTCCTGAGACCTAGCGGAGAAACGAAAATGATCTTATTTCATCATCAAAGAGTTTTAACTATGCGAAACAAGAAATGTCTTTAAAAAAGACAATCGGCGTTGAAATTAATATTGAGATGTCATTTAAAGATTACCTAAACAGACGGCCAAGATGATCGGTTACGTGACTTCTCAGATCCCAGATTGTTTGGTCCCCACCAATATTAGGGGACTTATTGGACCCCAGATTTTTCGGACACTATCAGAAAACTTCTCGGACCCAAAAGTTAATTTGAGATAAATTTAAAAATTAAATAGAATTATAATTGATATCTATGCCGTGAATAAACCAATCATACAACTCCATGTTTCCACCAATGATATATTAATAACCAAAATAATTTAGGTTTACATAATTGTTTTCTGAATTTGTCAAGCCAATTTAACAAATTAACAATGTAAAAAAATAATTTCGGGAAATTATTATGTATCAGACGAGTCTTTATAGTTATTTATAGTACCGGTAATATACCATTCATGTTAGCTATCTAATATAATAACGATTTGAAGTCAAATAAGCATGTACCCTGTGTATCCCAATAAAAAGCAATAGTCAGGGAACATTCAGCGATTTTGAAATGTTAAGACTTTATTTTTTTATAATGCAAACAGAAAAATTCATTAGACTATGACGATTTCAAATTATATCAGTAAAAAACATGATATATCAAGGGTTCCTGTGTATAATTAGTATTGCAAATTGTGTATTCATGCTACGCGAATAACAATTCGACATATTCCAAATCTTCGTTCATAACATTTTATCTAGATCTATAGAAAATGTAGCATCTTTTTACAGATTAAATAACATCTACTGGAGAAGTTGATAGAAAGATGCAATTATAAATAATCGTTAATAAATCGTAACCACAATTTTAAATCAAATTAACAGTAAGTTTATAATATAAATTCCACACTTATTGAAATTTTTAGGTTTATGATTCTCTGAACGCTATTATTTATGCATGTACGAGTATATTAACACAGCTATACAGCCGTTGCTAGCTACGCTTGCTATTTTTAGAGTGCCACTACTTTTTGTGGAATGCGATGAACTCGCTAGAATCAATGGCTACATGGAACGGCAACTCTGTGAGTGAGATTTATGCATGGGAACATTGCACAATTGCTATTTATAGAGCGTAACGCTTAATATAAATGTAGGCTAAAAAAAATAGTTATTTCGTTACGTGAATGAATATATCATTCTGTTTGTGGCATACAATGAGAAAATACGTTCATAATTAGCCTCAGTTCTAGAGTATACGCGAGGATATGTTTACAACTTCATTTTAACCGCTTATGTAAACAATTATGTAAATTTTTAATCCCCAAAAGTATGCAACAGTTATTGGTATACGTTAAACCATTGTTTGAAGTTTGCATTCCCTAGAATTATAAAATTTGCCCAATTCTATTGGCATTCAATTTTCCCGCTGCATAATTATCGCAAGAAAATCTGGGTCAAAAGTGATCTTAGACAGCTACGCCGAAAAATATCACACCGAAACCATCTAACAATATGCGCATGACCTCTTGGTAGGGATGCTGCAGATAAGGCGTTAAAAAAATATGTTTGTTTCAGGTAACATGCCCAACAAAATTAGGGTAGGTAGGTCGGGATTTATTTTTTTTATTCATTGTTTTATTTGGTAAATTGTCAACTTGAAGATTCTAAAACTGAAGAAATATTCAAAACTTATCAGTAATATCCTTAAACATTGTTTATAAATGGATACTATTAAAACAAAACAATTATATATCCAAAACACATTCAATTATTGAAAAAGGTGAATAAACCAAAAGTAAATCTGACAAACCCAATAAAATGTTCTCGGGTTGGGCATTTTTTTAGGGTACGTCGGGTTACCTGAAACAAACAATTTTTTTTGCCTAAAGTTTATTGCTGTGCATTAAGTGTTATAAAATTTTAGTAAATAACTCATGAAAACTATTGCGGATTCAAATGTACACTATTTTATAATCAAATGACAATAACTTCACGAACAACCACCTAACAATATGCGTATCTCCTCTTGGCAGGGATGCTGCAGATAAAGTTTAATGGAATTCGAGTCTTAGTTCCTGAAAACTTGTACGGTTCACGAAAATGTAAGGACGGACGCATGGGATGAAGGACGGAAAAATACCGGTTTACAATTCGCCTAGAAATGCATTGGACACCCTGACAAACCGATCTGTAATTCGGACGGACAAAGCGGCCACTATATGCCACCACCAGCCCACCCATCAGGAGAGCATACAAATTGCGGTTAAAAGTAAACTTTGCTTTTACTATCATAAAAATTCACGTCTTTCAGATAAGTTAAACATACACAAGGTTAACTGTGCAGTTTAAATGTGTTTGTGACTGTTTGCGACCAAACATCTGTACTTATTTATTTAAATTCGCCTCCGTTGATCTAGAACGTCAGACCAAGGCCCTGTCATCGTCGAGTCTTATCTACAGTACACCACAGTGACACAAATTTTCCAACTTGACCAACCATGAATGGACTCACCCTGTTTGTATGCATGAGAAGTGTCGTGGGAAAACCGGGCTTAGTGCATGTGCGTAAAGTGTCGTCCCCGATTAGCCTGTGCAATCCGCACAGGCTATTCGGGGACGACTTTTTCGCCTACAGTGGATATATGCTTGAAACAGAAAATACCATAAAAGCAGAAAGTGGACAGCACAGACTAAAACCGTGACGACACTACGCACATGCATTAAGCCCGGTTTTCCAACGACACGCCTCAATTATAGTTCTGGTGTTATCCGGTGATAGCAGGAGAGAGCTAATCTATCACTCCAATGTCCTAATATGAGCTAGCAAGGTCAGCAAATTTGACCAAACAGACTGGGTCGGAGATGGCCTTAGCGAGATAACAAATTACAGAATCCGTGGGAGTTTGTTGCGTCCTTCATCCGTATTTCATATGCGTAGCTTTAGGCCATTACTAAAATCCAATATTGATCAGTAGTACACCCACATAGAGAAAGTAAATGAGGCGTGTCGTGGGAAACCCGGGCTTAATGCATCTGCGTAACGTGTTGTCCCGGATTAACCTGTGCAGTCCGCACAGGCTAATCCGGGACGTTACTTCAGTGGATATATGTTTAGAAGATACTTCCTTGAAACAGAAAATACCATAAAAGCGGAAAGTGCCGTCCTGGATAAGCATGTGCGGACTGCAAAGGCTGATCCGGAATGACACTTTACGCACAGGCATTACAGGCATTCAGACTCAAACGTTTTGCGCAACATTACTGGTGGATCTTAGCGTTCTAATGGGACATGGTTATCATAAAGTACAACGTCTTCAAGTTCTTACTCGCAATCTTTTACAAACCACATACATGTAGTTAATCTTTCAGATTGAAATGACAACCGCTAAATCAAGAATTAAACAATTAAACGCGTAAGTGTCCGTTCAGGGTTAACACAGACACATCTAGATCAACATGCAATCGATCGTAATTACCCTAAGTATTGGGACGCTTAAAAATATTAAATTTTGTGTTGTCCCAATATTAAGGGACATAAACAAATAATTCTCGAAAGTGTGTCCCAAAATTTTGGGCAATATATGATACAATTTATTCTGCATATATCTAGGTATTGAACCAATTAATAATTTTTTATATTTCGTAGGACAATAATCACTTATCAAAATATATTAAACATTTAATTATAAATAATTAGAAGGAATATTTTTTAGGAATTTGATGTTTATAAGATAAATTATTTTTTGGAAACTTAATGGTAATTAATTTAGAAGCTTAATTGAGAAGATCATGCTCCAGTTTAGTACACAGTTTGCACCACGTGTCAACTGCATGCAAACTGATGGTGTACATTATGGTAAACAGATTAAACAAGCGCAATGTACCGCGTCACAAGTCACTGTGCTACCAGCGTAGTGGCAGGGCATTGAATGTTTATACAGTAACAACACAAGGTGTTATTTTGGTGTCCCAATATTTTGGGACAGGAAATAATTCATCTTTCAAAAGTGTCCCAATATTAAGGAGCGCTAAAAATAAAATAAAAATGGCACTGCAGAAATTCAATTTCATTATGAATGTGTCCTTTCTGTGAGAAAAATTTAGCACTATATAATGTATTTCCCTTGATTTTGGTTTCTTTCATTTTCTCGCCAACAGTTTTTCTACGCTATCAGCGTTTTGATGTTTATTTATAGATCTTTGTATATTTATATCTTTGATCGGCTGATATTGGCTCGTTGCGAAAAAAGGTATAACATATTTTCGATGCTTCATCTGAACATATTGACAACGAATTATTACAAGGTAATTGGTGGTTAACGTTACAGGGGAAAATTGAGAGTACACATCGCATGACCCGTTGTGTCTAAACCGGTCTAACAGACCTGTGTACTCACATTCTATACACAGAGGATGACGTCACACACCAAACCTCTGTACTTAACCGCATTATTTCGCCCCAAACGGCGAAAATGTGCTTACGCATGAAGTAATCCCGCGAATGAAAGCTTGTTCATGAAATGACTTTATTGATACCATTAATCATCGATTGGGAATTTTAGGACTGGATTTGGGAAAAATAGATACTTTTTGCTATTGGGAATATGACCCAATAACGGCCAAAAAAGCCCTGACTAATCATTAATTCTACGCTAAACTAGCACTTTCTATGATATGTCTGTCTTCGTGTTAGTGTAGTAATGTACAGCAGTAAAAACAGGCTCCATATAATTTTGGTATGACTCTGGTATCATGGCTGACTGTTGCTCTCGGAATAGTTGGAATTAAATGGAAATAAAACATTCCATATCTCACAAAAAAGGTCATATTAGCCAAACGTTTCTTTGTCCTAGCACGACATACTTGTTTATGAAGCAAAACTGAGAAAGGTGTTTAAACAGAACATGTCTATTTTGGGCTCTTTTCATAAGTATGAAATATTGTTTATCGGAATAACACAATTTTTCTCTTGATTCGAGGAAACACAAATTCAAAACATGCAATATAAAGTTGTCCTCGTTATAAAAGTAAGATACGTTAAACAAAACCAGATCGTTGTAAAGTATGTAAAATACATAGATAAGAACTAAATATCACACTAAATGAGGGCTATACATGTAATATCGTTTAAGAAAACAATCACATTGCTTAGCATCAACACGTTCTTTTTGAAAGTTTTGCCTAAAATCCGATTTTTTGAAAATATACACAGAACTCGTCAGATACGTTAACTTGTTTGTATGTGTCTTGTAGCTAAGACTTGATATGCAAGGCACAAATACACGAAATTCATTTCATGGTATCATCCTTTTCGAAGGAAAACATTAAAACTACACAAAATGTATTTACCACTTCTCTCTGGGAAGCTTTTGAAAAAATTTACATCAAATACGCTAACTGTCAAATACGTTAAATCGATTAATTACAATACATTTTCCAACCCGTTTGGTGCCTCTAAATTTAAGATTTCGTTACACTATGACGTAATTATGTTTCGTCACCGTTCTGCAAAGCATCTAGAGCCACGTCATCGCTCGGATCGTATGTTTACTGCGCTTGTATATGGCGGAAAATATTTAGTGTGGATGTTGTTTGATATAAGCAGAGGTAAGTTGTGATTTATGCTTCGATTTACTTTGATTACCACCTTTTGGAAGAAAAGTATGCAACGCAAAAGCAATTTGCAGGCGGCAAGAGAAATATAAGCCCAAATATAAACGATTCAATGTATTTAACGTATCTGATGAACAACTTTAACGTATCTGATTCTAATAAATATTGACGGATTTTAATGTTTTAATCGAGTGTTCACAATTTCCTCAATGGTTTTTACAAAATGGGGTACATATTGTAAGCAGTAACTACCATTATTTGTAGCATTGTCAAATATATACGAAAAAATAACCTTCTCGCTTTTCAATATAACGTATCTGATGTCATTTTCGTTCTTTCAGAAAGATGGTCAAAACAGCAGCAGAATACCAGAAAGCGTACAGAGAACGCAAAAAGGCGAGAGATGAAACCTTTTTAGAGAAGGAAAGAGCCAGAGCAAAAGGATATAGAAAGCCGATACACGCCAAAACAAAGAAAGACCAAGCCTTGATAAGAGAAAGAAATAAACTGTATAGCCAGAAGTACCGAGATAGACAAAGGACCTTAAAGCAAACCAAAGTTAGAAGTACCACAATAACGACTGAGGCTGAAGAGAAATCAAAGGAGGACGAGCACTCCAATGTTGTTTCAAGTACATCCAGTGAAACTGATGCAAGAGCAAAGCGAGGCCAATCAACACTTTTGGTTAAACTATCATTTCCTCAGAAACGAAGAAACAAACGGAAATCAGATGCACTCAAAAGGGCTCACAGCAAAATCCAAAGGCTCAATGGACAGATATCTTCCCTTACAAGAAGCAAAAACAAGTGGGCGAAACGATGCCAGAGGATTTCTAAAAAGATTATACTCTCGACTGAAGCTGACGGCATCACCAAAGCTGACAACATTGAACAATCATTGACTCCAAAAAGCAAGACAATAGTAGAATTGAGACGAGATGGAGTAAGTCCGAGAAAGCTACCGAAATCTGTTGTAAAGAAGCTAGTGCTGTCCAATGCAATATTAGACGAAATCAAATCGAGCCGTCGTGCCAACCCACAACAGCATCGACGAAACATTGCAACTCGTGTTATAAGCGGGAAAATATTAAAAAAGTACAAATGTGTGTCTATGGTGAGCAAGAAAACCGGCATAAGTATGACAGAACTGAGAAGACATCAGGACAAAGTAATAGAGTTTAGAAAGCGATCAAGGATGAAAGCAGAGAGGGATCAATTGAAGGCTCAAGTCGTGGAGTTCATAGAACAAGATGATGTAAGCGTAATGATGCCAGGGAAAGCAGATGCAAAATTATATGAAGGAGAAAAACGGCAGATTCGCATACTTACAGACTACATGTCTAACATTCACCAAAGATTTCAAGCAGAAACTCAGAAGAAAATTTCGCTGGCTCTTTTTTGTAAACTACGCCCTGCGTACATCAAACTTACTTCTTCAATGTCAAGAAATACCTGTCTATGTTCAAGACATCAGAGTTTTGCGATGAAACTGAACTGCCTTCGTTTACAGGGCGTTGACATTTCCAAAAACCCAGAGACTGTTTGTAAGAACACGACGCAAGAGCACATGGAAGTGCTTCTTGGTTGCATTTCTAACGCGGAAGTAGAATATGAAACATGGCGCCGGGTAGAAGTAGATGGTAAGAGGAAGATGAAAATAGTCTCGGTTAAGTGTAGCAAAGACGACTTCATAATCCTGATGAAGGAAGAATATGAAGCATTCCTGAATCACGTGAGCAGAGTTACAGCCCAATATACAGCACTGAAATCGTTAAAAGAAAACCTACCGAGCAATGACCTGATAGTGCAAATGGACTTTGCTGAAAACTTTACGTGTGGGACATCTGACGAAATCCAGAGTGCATATTGGAATGCCAGTTCAGTCACATTACATCCGGTGGTTGTATATTTCAGAGGCACGGATAATAGTCTAGAGCACTTGAACTTTGTCTTTGTGTCAGATGCTCTGCAACACAACTCTTCAGCCGTGATTACGATAATGAAAAAGCTATGCAAAGAATTAAGAGAGATATTCCCTGACGCTCGACAAATTCATTACTGGACGGACAGCCCTTCCTCCCAGTATCGTAATCGATTCGTGTTTGATGCTATCATGCACTTTGCCGAACGATTCAGTGGATTTTCGGCACGTTGGAATTACTTTGAATCCGGCCATGGTAAGGGCCCTTGTGACGGCATCGGTGGTGTTGCTAAGAGAAAGGCAAGTGATGCTATAAAGCAGGGAAAAGCCTGTATCCAGGATGCTTTCGACTTTTTCAATTGGGCAAAGGGAAGTTCTGTTAACATCAAGTACCGTTTCTACACCACAGATGACGTTGACACAACTGCTGCTGAAATTCAGAAAACGAATCCGCTTCCGATGCAAGGTACAATGAAAGCACACGCTGTGTTTCCTAAAGACGGTGGCTTGTTCTCCAGAGAGGTATCCTGCTTTTGCCAATCTTGTATCATTGGTGACACTCTATGCAATGGCTGGATATGGCATGGTATGGCAAGGAAGGTAGCCGAATTAATAGATGATGTTAATCATGAAATGGAACCCACCCCTGCAGCTATACCAATGGCTGTACCTGCAGAACTAGACGTGGTCCCCAAGAAAGGTGACTTTGTGGCTGCCGTCTATGAAGGGGTCTGGTACGTTGGAAAAGTTCTTAAGGTTGACGAATCGGACGGCGATGCTAAAATCTCCTTTATGAAAAAAGCTCGAGGAAGCACATCCGTTGAAAAATTCAAATGGCCGCATCCTCCGGATAAGATATGGGTCCATTTCAACCAGATTCTTTGTAACGTCAATGAACCAGAGCCTGTTGGAAAGTCCGGAAGAGAATTCAAATTAGGAGAAGACGATCACGAACTAATTTGCCAGATATTTCAGATGAAATAACTTAACGGCATCAGATACGTTATAAGTGTCACGTTGATAAAATCAATGTTCCACGTTCATATACCCGTTCAAAGTTAATTAAGTGTATACTTTATCGAAAGTTTACCGTTTATTTAGGCAATTGTTGCATTTATAAACGATTACCATTTTCAATAAAAATTTAAGTTTCATACATCAGATACGTTAAATGATAAAGACTGTCTCGTAAAATAATACCTTTGTTCAAGCATGCAAAAACACTAATTTGCGAAAACGTGAAAACACTGAACTATTCTACAAACGTTTTTACAAACGAATGAATGAACCAATAACAGTGTTATCCTTAAAAAACAAAGTATGTTTAGTTGACAAAATAAAATACGGCAGTTCTATTGTTATGATAGAATGGCGCATTTGTTATTGTTCACCCTTAATGTGGTTTACACTTTGTTTCTTTCTTTGGGGAAGGTTCACATGTTGGAAATACGTCCATCGCAAGGTTCTTATACAACGAAAACGGCTGCTTACTGCTTTTCACAACAGGCAGTCGTATTTAACGTTTCTGACGTATACATTTTAAGTGATACTACAGCATGTCGATTTTTGGAAAAATCGAGGTAGGTTTGGGTCCCCTGGTGTTTGAATCTTGAAACCAATACTTCATGCTATTCATTAATGACAAACACATGAATAAAATCATTTTTTGATTTTTTACCAATCGTGACCACCTAATTAGTGCATTTATCGTAGAATCAATCTTAAAATCTTAACACAATACATGCTTTATCAATCGGTGAAATACATGTCGACAGACAAAATCCCGTATTATGCTACTCGCTATTTTTCCCGATCCCGTATTACCATACTAGCCGGACTACTTTTTAATGACGTCATCATAGAGTTACGGAAACAAATATAATCTATAAATACACTGATTAGTCAATATTGTAGTTTTGAGACACATACAATAAGGTAAATGCACATTTGAAGTTTATCGTGGTATATAATAACAGGAATGTTAAGCTAGTCAATAGTCTCGTGGCTAGCGCTATTTCGTATCACACAACCACTCGACTAAAACATACTCATGGAACAATTGACTAGCGTAATATTCCGTGTTTACACATGTGTAAGATAACATTTTGAGCGTTTTAATTGGCTACATATTCTTTGACTGACCAATCGGATGACGTTATTTTGGTGAAATGACGTCGTCAACATGAAATGACGTCACGTCAGTACACAACTTTTTGGATTTATCAACATGTTTTGGCAAAATTAGAAGATTTTTGTTTTGTTTAAAAGCATGTGCTTAAAAAGATCTGACACTCGTCATTTTATAGCATATTTTATTAAAGTCGTCCAGGAAATTCGTTAGTAAGCGCTTACAATCAAAATTCCTGAACTCGTTTAAAATAAAATATGGTATGAAATGACAACTCGTGCCAGGTTATATATTTTTAATGAAGTTACGCGGCAATATACTGGTAAAATGTTTTTCGAACAGTTGATTTTGCGACATGATTAGTTTGTAATATACTTTATATTTCAATCAAAGTAAAGTTGGGCCCGTATCCCCAAAGCTGCTTAGGGGAAAACTCCCTTAAATTATAAAATTCCTTAAATCTGCGGCTGTCGCATGTAGATGAATAGGTCTTTTAATATTTAGTAGGTTATATTTTAAAGATTTTCCTTAGGAGCGTTGTGAATACCGACCACGGTGTTTAAAACCTTTCTCAATAGATACAACACTTATGTGTGTATTTTCCAAGTTAGAGCTAGTAAAATGTAAACGTGAATTTCGCTAGTGCCCGTTTACTTTCGCTTGTGTCTGTTTATTGGGAAATTGAAAATCAGGACAAGACCATTATATTTCAAGCTGAATATTGACTAGTTTAAGCCTATTTTTTTAATCCCATAAAAAGCAATATGTTAAAACCGTTCGTGGATACATTTTCGAGTCCATTTTCTGTGAAGAGCCAGGGTTGGTATTCAGAAACCTAAGGGAAATCTTAACTTAAGTTGTACTTAAGTGGAAATTTCAGATGAAATTGTCTATGTGAAATTCAATTATGTCTGTACAAAGAAGGCTGCAATACTGTACATATAAGCAATATTTACAAGTTTACAACATTTTAATATTAACAGACAGATACATAAAAAAAATTTGTTCAGTTTTCGCTAAGGAGCTTTGTGAATACGGGCCCTGTAGATTTCTGCAGTACTTCGTGTGTTATGAGAAAGACCCCAAGGATAGATCGAACACGCGGTTTCCAGATCTTCAACGTCAGGACTTTGGAGAGCGTTAATTGTAAATAAATAACAAACACGGAGGGTTATATTATTGCATTTAATCCCAACTGGTCGATTTAGAGCAGTTTTTTGTCTGCTCCACAAAAATAATAGAAATAATGACCACTTTTTGGCATGCCGTAAATGCGGTGAATGTCGCAAAATAATTAAACATTTTATAACGCTATACACATTTCGTTATATAGACATTTGCTATTATAGAAAACTTAAATTACTTATGAAATATACAAACAAAAACAATGGAAATATTTACGTCGTGAAATGAAAATGATCCATAAAAACAACAGTGAAAATAACGTACACATTTATAATACACTTTATACAAAAATTAATTTAAATTGTATACCTATAAGCTACAATCTCATTAACTACAATATTGACTGGATTTTTGCCTTATGGGCAAATGTAAATGATATACAATAATTAATTATATTTCTCGTATAATGTAACAAAATATTCCATATAATTTTGGAATGTAATTTCGACAAATATATAATAAGGTAACTGTGCTCATTTTTTTTTTAAAGATATGTTTCATTTTGTAGAAAGAATGTATAAATTAACCTTGCTGCAGTACCGATTGTAAAAAATCAAAAAAGATCTTTAGGAATGTTCAAGAATTGGTAATGTGTGAAGTGAACAAAAATAAACTCTAAAATGATATTAAATATCATTATTGGATATTTGTGAACACATATTTATTGATATCATTCTATAAACATAATCAATATCTTATATATTTCTGTAGAACATAATCAAAATTAATCTACTATTTAGTCATTCAGACTGATTGTCAAAATCATCGGGGTTACGTACGGGTTCACGAAAAGCTTTTGCCGGTTGACTATTTGCTCGTACTCTTGGTTGATGATAATTTAGTGAACACCGCTCCCACCTTACTGTGAATTCGACAATTCACAGTGACCTACATTCTACAGCACTTCGAAAAGTTCATACTTCACGTCGCGTACCCTGGTCGCCGTCGCGTTGATATCAATCTCATTAGGTAACGTCGTCATTCTGATGTGACATCAGTGATACGTCGTATTCGACGTCACTTTGTCTCCGGATCGTTTCTTTTGGCATTAATAAATAATCACAACACAAAGTCAGTCTCTCACCGTTTCCATAGTTACAAAACCTGGAATTTCGGCCAAGATGAATCCTTGTATTCTAAGCATTCGCCGCCCGAGGGTCGGGACAAGCCTTGCACCGGCAACGATGAGTATTGGTTCGAGTAGGAATTGGACATACTGTTCGCCTGGTTCGAGTGCATAACCGGGATCTGCATAGGGGCCAGGTAGTCTGAGTTTCCATAATACGAGGAGGGGCCGTAGTTCTGGGAGTAGCCGCTATGCATGTTGCTCATCGGGTAGCCGCCCGTCCGCTGCATGCAACTGTTCTGGTACATAATGTCGTTAACGGGCGCGATAGACGCCGGGCTCCAGATTGAAGTCGGCGCGTTCATACTTCCGTTGCTCAGCGGACTTGACACCGGTGGGGACTTTGAGTAGCCGCCGACTGGCGAAATGGACGGGGGAGGGGGAGACTTGGCCTTCTTGGGGGTTGGTGACTTGTTATTGTTCCCTTCCTTGGCTTTCTGCTGCTGGCGACATTTGGCACGGCGGTTTTTGAACCAGACCTGAAAATAAATGTTTCACATTTTAAATATTTTATGCCGATATTGAATAATTAGCTTTTTTGACATTTGCCAACATTTTTACTAAACGCGTTTAACCGTTAATTGCCTGTTTGCTAGTTTTACGCTCTTCTCGTCCGATTACATCGGTATCAAATAGTGCTGCCAAGTGTTTAAAATATTTCTTTCCTGTCCCCGACTATTAGCATATGAATGTAGTTTACCGTCGTTTTGCGTCAGTATCCCAAAAGCGACCGACCTGGTTTGAAATTGAACGACCTGGTTTGAAATTGAAATATCATTTATTTCATATCGATCCATATTTCAGACGAGAAAATCAATTTTCTATGTCATTTCCCCTTTCAATGCAACCACAACTACCACCTATCGCGTGTACCGCGTGACTTTACGAGAAAAAATGTCGTCTGTCTTGAAATGAGAGAAAATTCGCACCTGTATTTTTTTATTCTTCAATGTAAACAAGTGGGAATCATTCTCAATACGTCGGTTTATTGCATTTAAAATTAATTACAACGCAAAGGCGAAAATCAACTCGAAATAACGCTTTCACGTGAGTTAACATTTCTCCATTGCCGCTTCCGTTTCTAAGAAATCATATTTGATATTAATTGGTGCGAAGTTTACCACCCCAGTTTCGTAAATTGCCGTTCTATGTCGGACATGCGTCCAACATCGCGTATTGCTATGCCTGACATTGAATAGATCGGAAGGACAGGCCCGTGTCAGAAGCGACGTCTGCTTTCATCCTTTTTCGACGGTGTCGTCTGCATTTAACACGTGTTGTGTGATATCTTCATTCATTAGCGCGCTGTTTTCTTATTTCTCTTAGCAAGTCAATGATTCCACAGCGACATATAAAAGGATGCCTGGCGTTAATGGATTTTGGATTAAATTATTGCATTCGTTTCTAGATAATTCTATTAGGTAAATACAAACAACACTCCCAAACACATAAAATTATTATTTTAATATTTGGTGAGAATTGCTTGGTATAACCATAGACAAAAAAAACATTCAAGCACTAGTCAAAGCAAACGACATTCCCAAAACGCTTGTAATGAATTTTGTTGTACATTACTTCAAGTACGATAATAAAAATACCATAAAAACAGTATATTTTTAAATCAAAAATTTTGTTTCGAGATTGAAAAAAATTCGAGTTTTGTTCTTTTGACGCTTCGATTATTTGTTTTTATCTCGGCAAATATTTGCGCCCGTGATATGGGTTAATTAAATAGTTGGTCAGACGACATTTTCCGTTTGGTCACTCGTGGGGAAGTATTAATTTGGCAGTCTTTTCATGCGAAATCTTGAAGGAAATATGCTGTGTGGACATCGGTGATGTTTACCCGTTAAATCAACAAGCTTGTCAAAACATCCAACGACAAAACTGTGTCTGACGTCCTTCAATTTCTTCTCCGTAATGGAATTGGAAAATATTTGCCTACCAATCGTAAAGATGTTGTCATTTTCAAACAATAACCTTTTCTACTAGCAGCGCAAACATTCATTCAATGTTACCTTTTATTTTCATTTTCTTGTACTTCTAGATAAGTTCATTTGCTTCAACTAGTTTTGGGCTTAACTCGAATGCCATGAAGTCAAGATATTAATATTGTACAATTTGTTTCGCTTTCAGTCAGAATTTTAGTGACTTTGAAGATACACAAAATAGGGTTTGAGCCAAAATTTAACTATATTAATACTTTGACTATTGTGAAAATAAAGTCAACAACAATGTTCAGCAGAAAAAAAAAGAATAATTACCTGAACGCGAGATTCTGGGAGGTTGATTTTCAGGGCTACTTCCTCGCGCATGAATATATCCGGGTAACGCGTCTTCTGGAACAGGGATTCCATGACGTCGAGTTGCGCGCGAGTGAAAGTAGTTCGTTCTCTTCGCTGTTTTCTGGGGTTGTTTGCGTTGTATGGGGACACTGGAAGTAAACAAATAAATAATGTAATACTTCTATAACGCTGGTAATAATGGAACCAAGAATAGCCTCAAATCAAATAATAAACATAACAACGACTACTAATATTACATAGTAGTAGTAGTAGTGGTAGTGGTAGTGGTAACACGCATTTTGATCGGTCATTCTACCAAATCGATGGGAAGGGGTGCGTTGTTCGGTGAAACACATACATGGCGACGCGGAAACAAAAGAAACGTTTTGTTCAGAGTTCAATGGTTTGAATTGCCAGGCGGATTGTGAAATGGTGAACTCTTCGGAGTCCAAGAATGCATACAGACCCGGGGATTAAGCAGGATTTAAGGTCTTTATAATAAACAAAATTGTAATCGGCTTAATGGTTTTAATATTATGTACGGTGTATTGACAGACTGCAGTATTTGTTTTTGAAGAACTTTAGGCGTTTGGTTGGTTAAGACTGAACGGAATTCAAGCTACATTTATCAAAATTGAAATGCCGAAGTATTTAATTGTAATGCGCATATCAGTAAGGAAACGGCTTCTAAAATCACTGATTATCACTCCATTTTATTTTTAGTATACTCGTATAAGTATAATTCTTAATTGTTCATTAATGCTTCTAGTAAATTCTTTCAGCGAGAGAACATAATACGTACTTCTTCGATTTCTTTTTCAAAGCGCTGTTCATAAAAAATATATAGGAGACGAAGGGCCCATATTTATAAAGATGCGTAAGCTATTCTTAACTTAAGTTCAATTTGTGTTTGAAACACTGTGCTTTGGACCATAGGCATGGCAAATACTACATATTAATACAAATGTACACACCATTATACTGCAACTTCTGTGTCAAAGTCTTCAGGTAGTGTATTTCTTTGTCAGAAAATCCAGTAATAATATTTCAAAATTTTATTTTTTTTTTTCAATTTTTGACTAAGATTCTTTATTCTTTATAGATGTGGGTCCTAAACACTAGAAATCAGAAATATAAAATTACACTGTTTGCACAAAACGCAAAATATACTTGGACGCACGCCGATGTGGGACCATCATATTAAATACCAGACATAAAAGAAGCATTCGAGAATAATCATTATGATGTCGTTAGGGAAATTGCAGGGGAAAACAAGGTAACATGTGGCTTACTAAAAATCAATGTACACATGACTAAACTGCTAATTTATTCCGGCTTTCTGGCATTCAGCGTCAGACACTCCACGTTTCCCTCTCACTTATTTTGCTCACTAGTGCTCATTTGGTAAAATATTCTATTTTAAATTGAAACCCAAGAATGTTGAACTGTTTTACTTTATAAAATATACCTTACTATACGCAAAATATCATGGTTAAAAAAATACATGTACATGTAGTTTACATAATATAACAGACTATTGTTCCTTTGCTGTGGATTATCAAACAAATATTTCGCAAACGATTCGCAACAGTTTCTCGGATATATTTAAAAGTATCATATTTTATTAATACAACTGACACGTGCGCTTCAGAAATTTCAAGATTTTAATATAAAACACGCCTAGTGTTACTCGTGTCAAATAATCAAGAAAACGAAAACTAAATACCTTATTTATAAGTTTATCATTCAACGCCCATCCAACCGTGAACAAATATTCCCGAGCATTTCAGTGCGCCTATAGGACACCGTATAAAATATTAAAATATGCTTAGACACGCGAAGGGCAGTTCGCTTTTTTACAATCAAGAATTACTAGCAAGCTACGGTCGGCAATTGAATCGAGTGATTCCTTTCAGACTGATCACGATGCTACATTTTTGTCTCGCTGGCTTCGGAGGCATTCACAACATCTCGCGTGATTCATTGAAACCCACCGGGATCGCGCAAAATGGTCATAAATTCATGGTAATGTACTGTGAATCGGTTAAAAAACTGACACGATATCGCTGGTTTACATACTGGATCAATTAATGCTGAAATACAGGGCAAAAATGTTGTTTTGTTGTTGTTGTTGTGTCTCTTTTGTTGCTTTAATTGTTACAGCAACAGGCTGGGCATAGTACAAACGATGTAGCAAATGTTGTTTTGTTTGTGGAATTTTATATTACACATTACGCAGTTATTGTTAAACATGCCCGTTTTTGTCAATTACCAGGTAAGTTGTGTTTTGTGTCTGCCCGAACGAAATAAAATGGTATCATGCACATATAAAGACAAATTATAATAAAACTTCGTTGTAAATAAAGTCATTGGCAACCATCGTTTTTTTTACGTTTACAAAAAGACAGCACTTTAATTTAAATAGATAAAAAAAAATGACATCATTTTAATGCCAACAGAATAATTTCATTTCGTAGCTGCGGAATACTCGTAAAAAGGAGTCGTGAAAAAAAAGGCCAAGCGAAATTCGTCAATGGGAATTCGCCAAAAGCTGATGTCGTCTGTAGCGCAACATTTTACGGTGCCTAATGCATGTGTGTAAAGTGTCATCCCGGATTAGCCTGTGCAGTCCGCACAGGCTAATCCAGGACGGCACTTTCCGCCTACAGTGGATTTATGTTTAGAAGAGACTTCCTTGAAACAGAAAATACCATACAAACGGAAAGTGCCGTCCTGGATTAGCCTGTGTGGACCAGTTTTCTCACGATGCGCCACATATGTACCAGTTGATTACTTGTTGTTTTAATTTGTCACAGTCATAAAAGTTTAGTTGTTAAGTTAATAAGACTGTGTATCTGCAGAGTGTAAAAACATATGTCTGTATTAGAAAGCTTCATCATAACATTTAGAAAATTGTTGTGAAGGATACATGGCCTTATATGAAAGCCTTAATCTTTGAGGAAATGGAAGGGAAATTATGTTTTTCTTCTGTCATGTGTTATATTTGGTTAGCTAGAATATTAAAAACTGTTAAAGAAAAAATTTGGCTGAAGACATTGTTACCTCCTCTGTTGTAGATACGTCTGTCAGTAAGTCGGGAACCAAGACAATCAGGTCGGGCACCAGCGGGGTACCGACACCAAGTAGCGCAGGATCAAGGTGGGAACCGGAATTAGAAGTGTTGAACCTTTCTGCTCTCTTGATACGCCCCTTAACTCGATAGCACAGTGTTTCATGATCCACTAAATGTAGTTTTGAAGTGAATATATGTTCATATTGTATTCGTCTTACTTTTGTAATTTTCCTGCATGTTAACCAGTTTTCAATATTACATGGTCATGTAGTAATTGAAATTAAGTTGTAAAATGCCGGTACTTGCATAAACATTATTTTATTTATTTCTGTTTTCCATATGTTGAGAAGTATCAAGTTTCTAAATATTTCCATATTATTACCCGGTATATTGAAAACTGGAGTCCTATTTCTAATCACATTCTCAGTCTGGTTGTCTGTTTTTTATGCATGAATAAGTAATACAGTCTGTTCATTGTCTCCTATGTTACCCACATCAGTCACATTTCAAAGTTTGCACGAGTGATGGAATGAAGGAGTGGAGTGTAGTCTTCACCCGAGGCTAACTTACACTGATATTAATTGGCCGCACAATGGGTTTGCTTTCAGGAAAGGTTCAATATCAAAGTCCAGTTCTAGTAGTACTGCAGAGACCAGCACACGGCGGGCCTCATTTAGTAATTCTCCAACTTCTTCTGGTATGTTTAGTTTCCATGGAAACACAATCTGAATCTGACTCAAATTCTATGAAAATCCTGTTGAATAGTGTGTTTTAAATCAAATTCCATTAAAACCTTGTAGAATTGTGTATTAGCATTCAAATTTTATTAAAATATAGTAAAATTGTGGGTTGGAAATCAATTTCGATAAATTTTAAGTAGAATTGTGTATTGGAATTCAAATTCCATGAAAATCTAGTAGAACTGTGTATTGGAATTCAAATATCTTGGAAATTAATAAGAATTGTGTATTGGAATTCAAAGTCCCTGAAAATCTATTGGAATGGTGTATTGGAATCAAATCCCCTGAAAATCTATAAGAATAGTGTATTGGATTTTAAGTACCCCTTATATCTAGTAGAAGTGTGTTTTGGATGTCAAATTACATAAAAATCAAGTAGAATTGTGTATTGGAATGTAAATTCACTGAATTGTGCATTTGAATTCAAATTCATGGAAAACCTAGTAGAATTGTGCATTGGAATTCAAATTCAATGAAAACCTAGTAGAATTGTGCAGTGGAATTCAAATTCAATGAAAACCTAGTAGAATTGTGCATTGGAATTCAAATTCAATGTTCCAATTCAATGAAAACCTAGTAGAATTGTGCATTGGAATTCAAATTCAATGTAAGCCAAGTCAAATTTGTTCAACATTATTTTTAGTATTAAAAAACATTTCCTGTTCAAAACTGCTATTGTGTATCATACACTGTCTGCATTTTGTTTTAGACAAAGGTGCTGTAAGAAAAAATAGTAACGGGAGCATTCCGACTGCGTCAAAGTATGTATTTTGGGTCTGAAAAGAACAGTTTCTGTTAGACATTTAGATTGTGGCTTCTCATGGCTGAAGACAGCAAGTGGCAAATAACGTATTGCTGTGCAGATATAGTCAAAACTTCACTATCTTGGAAAATCACATACAATTCAGACTCGTACCTTTTTAATGTAGCACAATGTTAAAATCGGAAGTGACGTAAACAAAACAGGACTTAAAAAAGTTGTCCCCATGTTAAAAAACATTCTGAGAAGGGCACACTTTTTTGTCATTTAAGGAAAATTGGACACAAGCACATTTGAAATATGGTAATGAAGTTTGGCTGTAACAGTTACAATGCTCTAGTTTTGGTGGTCATTTTCTTGTGGATTAATTTGTTGTTTGTCTGCATTCTCTATCTATTTCTGCTTTCTCTACTACCTGTCCAAATGTCTATCTTTGTTATACTCATACTGTTGTAAAATACAGTGCTAAGGACATAATGTATATTAAATTGTTACTAAGAGGAAATACAATAATAATGTTTAATTACCAACTTAAAATATAAATAAATATATAATAACTAAGACCCTATTTTTAGCTCACCTGAGCACAATGTGCTCATGGTGAGGTTTTGTGATCGCCTTTTGTTTGTCGTCCGTCGTCAACATTTACCTCATTAACACTCTAGAGGCCACATTTACCTCGTTAACACTCTAGAGGCCACATTTACCTCGTTAACACTCTAGAGGCCACATTTACCTCGTTAACACTCTAGAGGCCACATTTACCTCGTTAACACTCTAGAGGCCACATTTATCAGCTAATATTCAGGAAACTTGGTCAGAACATTTGTCCCAATGATATCTCATCCGAGTTTGAATCTGGGCCATGTGGGGTCAAAAACTTGGTCACTTGGTCAAATTGAAGAAAAAGCTTGTTAACACTCGAGAAGTTACATGAATTGCTCAATCGTCATGAAACTTGGTCAGAACATTTGTCCCAATGGTATCTCGGCCGAGTTCGAGTCTGGGTCATGTGGGGTCAAAAATTTAGTCACTAATTCAAAATAAAGGAAAAGCTTCTATTTCAATATGTACTTCCCAGATTTTGAATGTCTGTGGTAATTTTGTTGTTTTTCAAACCATGATAATTAAGGCCGCATTTCCATCAGTCCGTTATAGTATATTTAAACAAATCTAACACATGGAAAATTGTTCGACTAATGAAACTCAGATGAGCGACCCAGGGCCTTTTGGCCCTCTTGTTTTGAATTTCATTACGGTTTGTTTATATAAATTATTAAATTTTAAGTTGTAGTGTAATAAAAGTTAATCAACCTGTATATACAATTAAATTTGGTTTGTTTATGCTCCCAGGTTTTATAAAAGGTATTTCCTTTCAGGCCAAAGAAGACGAAATGAAAGGTCTTCACTTAGGAGAAACCATTGTGCTGATAAGCCATGTGATCGGAACAAGCATAATATTAAGTGTGCAAAACAAGCTGCGAGCTCGATTCAAATAACTGCTGCATTTACCGAATATTGTGCACCGATCTGCTGTGATTTTTGGAGATTTATTCTTAAATCTTCGCCGCACGTCGGAACGCGTCATGAGGACCGCGACAGAGTGTCATTCAAGATGGATTTCACATCTGATGTACTGTTAGATGTTTAAATTATGCTATAGAAGGACCCTATACGAGAATTTTGTATGGAATATAATTGGAAAAAATATGTCGCATGTTCTATCTTTGGTAGTAAATATGGGATTATCATGCTTTTTGTGTATTACCAATTCACATTTGGTGTCATTTGAGGCATGTTGTGGGTAAACTGGGTTTAATGCACGTGCGTAAAGTGTCGTCCCGGATCAACCTGTGCAGTCCGGCAATCCAGGATGGCACTTTCCGCCTACATGTTGGATTTATGTGTAGAAGAAACTTCCTTGAAACAGAAAACCGGATCAGCCTGTGCAACCTGCATAGGCCTATCCGGGACAACACTACGCACATGCATTAAGCACGGTTTTCTCACAACACACCTCATTTGTCTCCAGAATGTGTTTGTTTTTTGCTGTCACAGAGCAATGAGTTTAATTTAAAGAAACTTACACAACTAGATTTAAATTGTAAGATTTAGACAGTATCCAATGAAAATGTGTGTCACATATCAGAATTGCATATGGTCAGTCCATATTACCCGGATTATGTTTATGTGATGGAACCTTCCCAGTAGAATGTGCTTTAATGTGTGAGCAAATACTATGTGTATTCTATTTAAACACAGGCAATAGGTCTGTTTTATTGGTAGTTTTTCTTAAAGTTCACAAAACAGAAGCCATGAATGCTTATTCATATTTTAGGTCTCTACTTCCATACTTATAGTTTTGTCTTTTTGTCAAATGTTTTTTATGTGAAATGCATAATTGTAGCAGAGAAGTCCTAATTTCAGTAAGTTCTGCATTAGAACTCAAGTCTCATTATGCTCAGTGTTTTGTGCTTTATTATGTGTTATTTATTGTTAATTTGAGGCGCGTCAAGGGAAAACCGGGCTTAATGCATGTGCGTAAAGTGTCGTCCCGGATTAGCCTGTGCAGTCCGCACAGGCTAATCCGGGATGGCACTTTCCGCTTTAATAGTATTTTCTGTTTCAGTGAAGTGTCTTCTAGCCACAAATCCACTTTAGGCAGAAAGTGTCGTCCCGGATTACGGACTGCACAGGCTAATCCGGGACGACACTTTATGCACATGCATTAAGACCGGTTTTCTCACGACGTGCCACATTTGCTTTGTAAACAGCTGCACTTCAGGGTCTCTATTCTCAAAGCTCATAAGTAATATCTTAACTTAAGATCAAGTTAAGTAAACATTTCATGGTTGTTTTTGTAATGTAATGCCGGGAGTCACATTCCAGAAACATCTTTAGGTTCACCTTAAGTATTTTCACTTAAGTTGCAATTTCTGTAAGGTTATATTTTTAAAACTGCACACATATTAGTAAATCCAATAACAGTTCAGTAAATAGAAGTTAATAATAAGCTGATAATTAGTGAACACTAGGCAGAATTTCATGTATACGTGGAATAAAAGGCGAAAGAAACGTCACAACTTTAGGTCTAAGGATAAGAGTTTACTTAAGATGTTTCTGGAAAACGACCCTGATTATTTATCTTTTGAACAGTCAGCATGCTTTAACTTATGAAATAACATTCAGGGCTTTTTTCACTATTTTGGGAATATGACCTTTACCCATGAAATTGGGAATTTTAATGTCAGTTTACCAAAAACTGGGGAAAATTATTATTGTTTGATTAATACAATTTGAATAATTATAGATAAACCACATAAAAGTAGAATGTTCTGAATAAAACCAAATCAGTAAAACTGTTATTACATGTTAAACAGTGTTTATTTCTACACTGAACACCTTATTTCCAAATATCTGAAAGTAAAACCATCAATTGGGAATTTTAGGACTGTATTTGGGAAAAAAAAAATTTGCCATTGGAAATATGACCAAGTAACAGCTATTGAATTGGCCAAAAAAGCTTGACATTTCTAACTGAACTAAATAAATAACCAAATGAAGTGGAGATTTTACATCAGCTTTCGAGGGAGCTTCCTGAGTATTGGACCAGTAGTATTCATCTACTTACGTGTTTTGTCCTTCTGTGTTCTGATTGTAACATTTAACTTGAATATTTTGTAGTAGCAAATTAACTTAATGTATGATTTATTCCCAATGATTTTAAGGAAGTCGCTTTATTAATGTTTTCTCAAACATTTACTGGTATGTAAAACTTTTACACTGTGATTGTTCTAATCTATCGTTGTTTTCAAATCTGTTCAAATGCACTGAATATTTGTGGATTTTGTACCAAAAAAACTTTAGTGTATGACACGACAAAACAGAAAAGCAATCTTGATCGAAATTTACCATTACATTCATTATTTTATGCAAATTTGTGATAAATAGCATTGTCCAATGAGTTGTGTTATATTTGTATCATGCAGTTTTACGTGAAGAGATTGTTCCAAACTGGCCCCAACTTCTGACAATTTCTTAAGTGTGTTATAACTGGATTAGCTGATGCTCACTAGTTTCATTTTGCAATAAAGTGTGCATCTGTAATATTGTTAAGACATGTTACAATTCGATTGAAAACTGGATGTCAGATCATTGCATCACAATAAATAATTGTTTGTATTGTAACATCAGTTATAAAAATATTAATTTCGGTCAATGAAATAAGGGACTTAAGCCTGTTATTAAGAACAATCCAGAAATCGGACCTTGATGTTTAAAGGGACTTGTTCACAGATTTTTTCGTATTTTTGAAAAATGTCTTCAAATGTCTTTACTGCAAAAACTACTACAGCATCTGGAATAATCTAAAACAAATATTACATAAAGAGAAAAAAAAAACTAACAACTTGCCTTTGCCAGGACTCGAACCCGGGACCTTTAAGATGAAAAATCTCATGCGCTAACCACTCAGCCATCCTGACTTGTACATTTAGGTGTGTATTTTAAATGCTGTGTAAGTGATACACGTGTTTTTCAAAATACTGATGAAAAGTGTTACAAAAACGCTTTATAATTTTATGCATTTCGATTGATGATTATTCATACCGAAACAATATTTCCAATTTATTTCTTAGTCAGGAGTGTTATTTCGCTTTTTTGTATATAATTGTAATCTCTGACAATTTTTTTTAAAATTGTCAATTTGCCAATCTGTGAACCTGTCCCTTTAAAATATTATTGTTTATAATAAATTACTGAGTATGAGGCCCCTGTTTTGGGGGTTTCTGCTTCTAAGTTGTAAATCGGCATAAAAATAGTAATGCAAAGAAAGTTTGTGACAGTTAAAATGACATTAAAATTTTGTAATTATCTCTTTGGTAAATTGTGTATAACTTGTAAAACTACTAGAATATAGTGAATTTGTATATAAAAACTGCTAGCACAGTATCAATGCATATAAAACCAGTATGTATATAGAGTGCACTCTATTATTCAGTGTACGCTATTAACACCTTCACTCAGATAGTATACCGTGAAGGGTAAAAGTATAGTAATAAATAATACACTAACTCACAATCTGTGTATTATAACCATGAAAGTGACTGTGCCATTCTGTAATGGGGTGTCATGAAGGGTAAAACTATAGTAATAAATAGTACACTAACTCACAGTCTGTGTATTATAACCATGAAAGTGACTGTGCCATTCTGTAATGGGGTGTCATGAAGGGTAAAACTATAGTAATAAATAATACACTAACTCTCAGTCTGTGTATTATAACCATGAAAGTGACTGTGCCATTCTGTAATGGGGTGTCATGAAGGGTAAAACTATAGTAATAAATAATACACTAACTCACAGTCTGTGTATTATTACCATGAAAGTGACTGTGCCCTTCTGTAAGGGGGTGTCATGAAGGGTAAAACTATAGTAATAAATAATACACTAACTCTCAGTCTGTGTATTATAACCATGAAAGTGACTGTGCCATTCTGTAATGGGGTGTCATGAAGGGTAAAACTATAGTAATAAATAGTACACTAACTCACAGTCTGTGTATTATCACCATGAAAGTGACTGTGCCATTCTGTAATGGGGTGTCATGAAGGGTAAAACTATAGTAATAAATAATACACTAAGTCTCAGTCTGTGTATTATAACTATGAAAGTGACTGTGCCATTCTGTAATGGGGTGTCATACAGTAGCATTTGCCATTCAGCCAGTCAGGGGCCCTATCCACAAAGCCAGTCAGGGGCCCTATCCACAAAGCTCCTTAGGAACATATAAACTTAAGTCATATTTCTGTGAAACTTTCAAATAACATTTACATTGTGAAAATCAATAATTTCTGTCTGAAAAATGGAACAATAAGAAGCATGTGTTGATTCTTTATCAGATTAAAACCATTTGAGACAAAATAAACTTTAAATGAACCAACCATAGACTTTGGGGAATAATATGATTTTAATTTTTAAGAAATGTCCTTAAGTTTTCATTAAGGAGCTTTGTGGATATAGGCTGAGGTGGTTAAAGTTTGCCTTAATTGTCCATGTTTTTTTACAAATGCTATTTTCCACTTGTCTGAACAGTTTTTATATAGTAAACTCTGGCAAAATGTGATTAATCAATCCATACATACCCTCTAACGAGGAAATTTTAATTCCTCCACCCATGCATTAAGTATAGTTTTCTAACATAGATATTTATTAGGAAATAATCGCAAAGTCTAAGATTTGTGAAGTTTAAACATGGTACAATATCTATGTCCGACACAAGGATTTACATGGAATTTTAAATTCAAGTGTTTTAAGTAACAATTTAATTGGATGCTATTTTAGCATGAGGCTATTGTTGAAGTGAACAAAAACTGAGAATAATATGGAACGATGTATGTAGCTGATGTATTAATACATGTATGAGGCTATTGTTGAAGTGAACAAAAACTGAGAATAATATGGAACCATGTATGTAGCTGATGTATTAATACATGTATGAGGCTATTGTGAACTGATCATTGATGAACTAATGTTTTGGTTTGTTGTTGTTTTATTTTATTTGAGGCGTGTCTTGGTAGATCCGGGCTTAATGCTTGTGCGTAAAGTGTAGTCCAGAATCCGCACAGGCTGATCCGGGACAACAATTTCCGCTTTTATGGTATTTTTTGTTTCAAGAAAGTCTCTTCTAAACATATATACGCTGTAGGCGGAAAGTGTCGTCCCAGATAAGCCTATGCAGACTGATCCGGGGCGACACTTTACGCACATGCATTAAGCCCGGGTTTCCCATGACACGCCTCATTTTGTCTGATGTTTCCAGTCTGTGCAATGTACACATATGTGATTCCTTTCACCTTTTTTGTGCCTCACTTGTCTTAAGTTGTTTTCCAGGGTTGTGATGTTTAAAGATGATAGAATTATATATTGAATATATGAATGTTGGTTGTTGCTTCATTGACCATTGTACGATCCATTCGAATTCTCATGAGTCATTTACTTATGATTGTATTACGAAGCATAAGCCTTTTGTAATCTTAGGTGGTGGACGAGTGAAACTATGGTAAGTGGCAATGATGTAATTGTGTAGGGACATAAGTCAATGTCATTAGACCAGTTAGTACATGTTACTTTCTGTTTTCATTTTGTTTTCAGATTTCCGTGCACCACATTTACCTACTTGTGAAGGGTTTAACAATCAGGGTTATAAATTTATACTCGCCCAGTCGCCAATGGCGACTTGTTTTGCAGCTGGGCAACTGGGTCCAAACAGTAATGAGTAATTGATCTGATTTTTGGGTCACAATTGATTGTGGGTCTGATTATTGGGTCCCAAGTGATTGTAGGTTTGATTATTCGATCACAATTGATTGTGGATCAAATTGTTGGGTCACAATTGATTGTAAATCTGATTGTTGGGTCACATTTGATTGTGGATTGGATTGATGGGTCACAGTTTATTGTGGATTGGATTGAAGGGGTCGTGATTTATCACATATTTTTATATCACAGTGTATTAATTTGATTGTAAGATCCTTGAAAATGAAACATTTGATATACTGAGAAACTCAAGAACCTAAATTCATTCTAGCGATGTGTATGCAATCAAATTAGTCATTGTAACCGACTGCTAAATTTGAATGCAAATCAGATTTTGTTCACAGTATTTTAAGATTTGGTCTTGTAGTACTGTGGATTCAACATGTTCGTAAGTGTTCTTTGTAAACATTCTATTGTTTTTTATGTATACCGGTATGTACTATTATGGAAGTGTTCTCCGAATGATTTGTTCATACCTTAGTTTCTTAGCATACATGTATTCAAAATTTATTCAATAAATTATCTAAATGATAATACTAATTATACATGTTAACTGTATACCAGTATTGTGTATATAAAATTAAATCTTTGGCATAGTCCTCTAACATCATGAAACCTTTTTCTCTTTTATAAAACTCATACAAATGCAAAGTCATGCAAATATATGTACGAAATACTTAATCTTATTGTTAATTGTTGTTGATTGTATAATAGAATTTTATTTTTCAATTTTGAATTTTGAATTGTACAGATGATGAATAAAATAGATTGTCTGTGTAAAACGTTGTTTTCATCAGTACGTATAGAGATGTACAGACTCAAATAGACTTTTAGTTTTTTCCACACAAAAAAACAACATGGTATGTTTATCCTTTTACCTGGTGTTATTGGGGAAAACTTTTCATTATGAGACGTGCATGTGTATTGTGAATTTGTATCGAGTGCACCGGGATTCTGTAAAATGTTGCCATCGCCCCCAGAAAACTTGTTAGTTATGTTAATGGGACAAGTGCAAGATACGGGAGACGCCCCTCAGACTTTTGGTGCTCATTGTGAAGCACCTAGTACACTTCACCTCAGTTTAAAGTTTCGTGCGAAAGACGAGTTAGTCAGAGGTTATGGTTTAGAGAGAGCTCGAACCTGTGACCCCTGGGTTGTGAAGCTAGTGCTTTACCACTAGACCAAAGTATCCGCTACTTATGAGGCGTTTCCGCGAATGTCAATCATATGCAGATCAATTCAGCGTTTTATCCGATAGATGCACTTGGATGTCATTTGTAGTTAACCTAATTTATACATACGAGCATGTGGTAAAGCTTGTTAACTGGTGAAACTCGATTAAAGGCACTGACACTGTGATACATTCTAAACAAAAGTTTAATGTTGAAATAACAACCTCTAACATAATACATACATTATGAGATACAAACTTATAATTATTTCTATAAAATAAATGGTATTTGAACAGTTTGAAGTTCAGTTTAGTGTTACATTTTCAACACTACCAAAGTAGCTGAAGGTCCTCGTGTTTATGTTTATTCGGCAGTAATTAAAGATATTGTTTGTTAAAAGTTTTACTTGGGGGATCTGTGCTTTTGTAATAAACAGTAATCCAACAAACCAAATGTTCCTGAGGTAAGTTTTATACCAACGAAAACACATACTAAGACCGACAATAAGATGACCGTTTAATTGTAGAGTTCGAATTTGGCCATTACACCTTTTGTTAGGTGGTAAAGGAAACAAAGCATTTAGCAGGGTCGGTGGGTTAAAACATAACTGGCAACACAACTGGAAATATTTACTGGCTTTGCATGTGCATCCCACCCATGGTCACAAACACTACTGGTGGTTTCGTGTGTAAGCTAGCTTAACAGGTTATCCAATTACAAAACGATTGGATAATAGATGGAATTCATTTGCAATGCAAATTGTCATTGGAATAAAACAGATGAAAATTAACACGTAGTTGAACATTCACAGTCAAAACATAGGTTATGTTTGAAGCGTCATTTCTCTAGAAAGACATATTCTACCGTGCAACAATCATTTTGAGTGTATATACATGTCGTCACTTACGACTGTACTTGAAGAGTTACTGACAACAATATATTATCTGTGTGTATGAGAAACAATAATACAGAATGTAATGTAAAACTGGTGGATGCTCCCCGATAATGCGCTTTGTCAGTTGATGGACGGAATGAAATGAGAAAG